>JANBXA010000119.1:0-451545 GCA_030556225.1 Cricetiscus sungorus | reverse complement strand
CACACATACACATGACACAAGAGAGAGAGAGAGAGATGACACAGAGAGAGAGAGAGAGAGAGAGAGAGAAAGGAGAGAGAGATAATTGCGTAAAATGTGAAGAATCCCAAGACATCCTGTGCCATTCTGAGAAGAACAAAAGGAAACCATGCATGTCTAGTTGTTACCAAGATCTTCCAGCACAATCACCTGCCAGTTCAAAGACTCACCACTGTTGTTCTTCCTGTAGCTGCTATTGCCTAAGAAACACAAACAGGAGACTCAGAGCCCACACGGAGTCTATTGAGAGAGGGCAAAAGTAAAGGGGGAGTAGCTGGTGGACAACCGAGTGGTGGAGAGGAAGACAGAAAGGCCCTGAGAGCAAGAGAGAAAGAGCAGGGAGCAAGAGGCAAGAGAGAGGTTCCTTGGCCTGCTTGCTTAAAACGGGAGAGCTTGCACATGCATAACCGGGTCCCCTGCACAGCCAGGTAAAAGCATGAACAGCTAGGTAAAGCCTGACAGAAGTTATGGCCATGTTGTCCCCACCAGAGGTGGGTTCACAGATTGCTGAGCCCCAACAACCTCACACTCACAACAGATAATATTTCCAAAGTCACCACCTGTCAGGCCTTTTCCAAATGCATGATGGGAACTCCACCTTACTGCATCTATCCCTGAGTTGTATGACTGAAAACCAGAGCCTGTTGTTTTCATTTGAAGATAGAAGAATAGTTAGAGTCCCTATCCCACTTCCCTATGAAAACTTCAAGTCTGCCTCACCTCTGAGAAGAATAGAGGACATGAGGCAAGTCCAGAGTCACCGTGGATGGGTACAGTCTCCTATATACATGAACTTTTTTCATAATATGAATTTGTTTTATTTAAACAGATATTTTTATTTATTTATGACACACACGAGTTTCTCCAATGTGCTGTCCTCTGAAGTTCCCCATAAAGAGGCACCCAGTTTCTGTGCTGCTACCCATTCCTCTTCTCCTCCATCTCCACTTAGAAAGAGTTAAGCCACCATTGGTTGAGCAAAGAACAGAGCTTTCTTGCCTTGCATCAGGGCTAGTAAAGGGAATCCAATACGGGGAATGGTTCCTCAAACCCTGCAACACTCCATGGACAGGTCCAGGCCTTCTGCTAGAAGTCCCACAGAAAGACCAAAATACAAGACTGTACACTACATGCAGATGACCAGTGAGTCACCTGGTGGCTCTACCATAAGACTTAGTCCAGAGTCCATGATCTCCCACAAACTTAGGTCAGGTGTCACTGTGGGGAAACAAGAATCATAAAAGACATCAGTGAGGGTGACATTGGTGACACATCCTGTGAATTCCAAAAGGCTGGATACCTGCTGCCAACAGTTGTTTCACTGATGATAGGCAGTACCTCACAGCTCATTTCTTTGGCTGGGTCATCAGCTGTAACTCTGAGGACAGCCTCTCAATTTCCTTCGCAAATGATTTTTTGGTGAGGAGCATTGGCATGCAGCAAATGGTTCCACAGCAGGCCCAGGTCATGGATGATCTCAAATGAATTTCAATGGTGACAGCATGTACAACAAGGTCTGCTGAGAGCCGAACTTGAGTTACACTCTCTTGTAGAATTGCGTACACCTTAGAAACTCCAATTAAGCCTTATCTTGGTACAGTGAAGCTGCTTAAAGGTGGTCTCTTCCACTCATTCGCACTGAGTGCCCGGGAAACTGGGAGATGGGATCTGGCCTCCTGGAACTAAGATAAGCAAACGTTTATTGTCTTGATGTTTATTGTCTGGGATACTTACCAGGACCCCAGAGTTAGCAGAGTTACCTCCTCCCCATTTCCTCCCTGCCTGCTACTCCCTCCCCATTTCCTCCCAGCTTTACTTCTAAAAAACTCCTTTTTACATCAATAAAGTTAGACCTTGACAAATGCACTGCTTGGTCTAATCCTTCCTTCTTTTGTTCTAATATTTTGAGGTTCTTAGCCCACCTCGACCCATGACTAACTAGGCCCCATGGGCTCGGGGCAAAGGTCTCACTTCCCAGAACTAAAACAGAATGATCATGTCTGGATCCCCAGTAACAAATGAAAATGCTTGGTGCCTGGAAACAGATATCTTCTCTGTGGATCTCTATAAACACTTTGTAAAGTTGTGGCTCTGTAAGCATTTGGGTATCTCCTCTCCCTTCCTTCACATCCTTCAGGTGAACACATAGAGTATGTCTTTATGCTTCTTCACAGAGGGCTCAATATGTGACCTGGTCGATTCCCCTGAATCATGCCTGTGCTTTTAGAAGCCAAGGAAACATGGCACAGTTCACACGCACTGAGGAGTTTTTTTTGTGGATCCCAGTTCTCCTGCCTCTTCATTTGAGGGCCCATGACTATTGATTGAATAGTCAGACAGGTATAACATACTCAAAAGATTCACCAAGTCACCCCACACCATTGATGGCCCAAAACAACCAAGCTTGCATGAAGGAGCCATTCTCCGCCTTCGGTTCCACTGGCTCTGGCATTTGTTTATTTGTTTGTTTTTTTTTAAGAGTATTGCCTGCCACCCTCAACTGCTGATTCATACCCCTAATGATGCCACTGTTAGGGACATGGGTGCAGAGGGGAGTTCTGCTCTACATCCAGAGGATGCAATAGGCAGGTACACTTTGCCCTACATGTGACTAGTATCAGACATGCACTACAACTAATGTAAATACTGCTGTGGGTGAAGTGCAGTGATGCCTGCCCCTAAGCTGGAAGACACATTGTTCCCTCTCTGCCAGGTGATGCTCTCCCTGTCCCCACATTACACCCAAAAGCCCTACTAAAGGTAAAAGCTAGGTGCTTCAGCACAACTCTTTGTCCTTACCTGGCCCTGGCTAAGAGGACAACGAAAGTTCTGAAATCATGGACAATCACTAATTATAAGAACCAGGGATGTTCATTTGCTTACCAGATGATCCAGATCCTCTACTCCATTAGTGGGAAGTGCCAGCTCATGCCTACTTCTTCCAGGAGCCTCCCAATCTCCTGCCTAAAACTCTTTGTTTGTTTGCTAGGTTCACTTATTTATTCCTGTTTATTTTGAGACCTAACAGCAACTTCTTTCTGCCTCTGTCTGGATTCTGGATGTTCTCCATTTTCTCTTCCAAACCGAGACCTCAGCCTTGACAACATGGCTACTGATATAACCTGAGAAGCACGTAAGGATTGCACTAAGGGCTGTTAGGTGTTTCTCCAACACTGGTGACATCATGGAATGCCATCAGATCTACAAGATACAATAGAATACCCATGTAATGGATGCTGATATCATGACAAATAGCTTTTTTCAGACCTGCTAATTTTTTCTCCCTAACTGAACAAGAGTCCCAGTTTCCTTTTCCAGTATTGTCTCTTGGAATATATGATAAGGCATGCACATACTTTCCCCCTCCAGTACCAGGGTTTCCTAACCTTAATTGGAAGCCTCATAGTACTAGCCAAGTGAAGGTATCTGAAGTAGCCTTTCTAAACCTTATAGAAGAATGTCTCATTCCCTTCCTCAAAATAACCTATTCACCAATATGAGCAATTGAAAAGCTACTGTGAGACCACCTTATGATGAATATAGATAAAGAAAGCTAACCTTCCTCAAGGACAACTGAAATAAAGCACATTCAGGAGGGGGATTTCATGACTGGTTGCATCATGGAATTTAGGACAAAAGTACAGTCATGGAATCCATGTAGCTTAGCTTTAGAAAATTGTCCCAGTGGTAATCTTAGCACATTTTAAGTAGAATCAGGATGATCTAAGCTCAAGGTGAACCAGCAAAGCCTGTGTGAGGGCAATTTCAGAGACATGAGATGCTGTCTCCAACAACTAAAGGAGAAACATACCCTTTATCCATGGCCTCCCTTTCCAGTTCTATCTAATGAAAACCACTTGCCATTCTCCTATAATTCTCTCAGCTTAGGGAGAAGGAACAAGGTGGGGGTGATCTTTCTCATCTAGGGACCTTGCTCTTCCCCATCCTCACATCCACATGGAGACCACATCAAAGTAGGTTGACCACATAAAGTACTGAGTAATATCCAATGCTGCTAGCACAGGACTGGTCCTGTGAAAAACTGACTTTCCCTGGTGCTGTCCTAGTACAAAGACACAAGGCCTGAGCCAAAATCCACTGATCACTTCAAGGGGCTAGACCAAAACCATCAGAGACACTAAGCTTTCTTCACTAGAGATTTGATCAAGCTGACCCATTCCAAACCTGGTTATCTATTGAACTATATCTGATACCCCTTCATTTAGAATCCATTTCAAGGCGGAGTTCAGGTGCAGCTTTTCTGACAGTTCCTTTGTCAGAAGGACCATCTCCTTCTGCTTCAGTAGTATATCAAGTATTTTCTCTCATTTCTTGAGATCCTGCTTACTAGAAGATTGTGTTCTTAAAGAGGATTACACACTATCATACAATTGTAAACACATACAAACGATCCTAAGACCTTGGTGGTCAGCATGGCTAGTGAAAGAGTCAGAATTCAGGGGAAGTAAGAAACCCAGATTAAAGAAGCGAGACTGACATGATGAACTCCAGTGGTGTCTTCAGATATATGCATACATGCATGATATACCACCCACACCCTCAGTCTTAAATTACACATAGATATAAACTCTCTTCCTCTCACAACCTCACTCACTCACTCACTCACTGTCTGTCTATGTATCTATCTATTTTTGTATCTATCTATGAATATGTATTTCTCTGAATCTCTTGAACACACACACACAGAGGGGGGGAGAGAAGAGGAACGAAAGGGAAGGGAGGAAAATGGAGACTTAGGAGAAAGAAATATCATGGCAAATTGGCTGTAGAGTTTAGACAAATTTAACATTTTCAGTATAGAATTACAACTCAGCTTTCACTCGTCTTCTTGGTTTGTTTAGATCAAGTTCATCTCATCCAAGTGGTGTTTCAGCAGGTCCCATTCCTCTTGTACTTTCTTTTTCTCCTGTGTCTGCATGTCCACCTTCTTTTCCAGCTGAGTGTCTTCCATCAGAGTCGGCTGTGCAGAACTCTAGAGACATACTCTGCATAGTAAGATTCAGCAAGCTCTCCTGCTACCCCCTACCTTCAGGAACCACCTAGCCAAAAGAACCCATGTTTCTAGAAAGAAATAGCCAGATTCTGATACAGCCATGACAGCTGTACTCAGGAGATCAGAATAAGAGAATATCTACTTCTACAAATTATCAAACTGCTAAGAAACACCCCTATATCCAATAAGGATTTATGTACTTTCAATAGAAGGTGAATTCCCCTCACTGTCCATAATGGACTATGGTTAGGGGAAACATTAGGAAGTCTTCGCAAATACCTTCAAAGTGTGAACTGGTTATCCCAGGTAAGTATCTACAGGTTCCGCATCCACCAGATCTCTAAAGCCTGAGTCTGAGCTCCAGAAGCCCAGGGCTGATTGGCATTCCATTCACAGTGCAAATCACTGTTCTACATAGAAGCTCCTATGACTCTAGCACATTTGTGGCAGTGGCTAACAGTATCTGTCACACTTAGCTAACTTCTGAGTCCAAGAGGCACAAGTCCAATTAGGTAGCTTGGTAAGACTCGTTCCTGAGGAGCAGCAGGATTAGAACCAAAGCATTAGACTTTTCAGTCAAGGGAAATCATACACAGAGAGAATCCCTTTCCACAGTAATAAAGGTCTATGCAAAAGATGAGCACTTACCTATAGAAAACTGTCTCCTGTTCAGCTGACAATTTTTCTGATACCTCGGTGTTATCATTCTCAAAGATCTTTAGTTCCCACATGACATTTTCATGTTCCAACTTTAGTTTCTTATAGAGCATATAAATTAATTTTTGTGACCCTATATCAGGACAGCTATACAAACATCCCAAGTGATTGCAAGGTGCAACTTTGGTGAAAACTAAGGAAAAGAGCATTGATGCATAAAGTGGGGCTCTCAGATCTCAGCAGTATCATATTCTAGAAAGTATTACAGGCAAACCCTTAGAACCCATCACATAACCCTAGCTCCTGGATTGTTTGGGACTCATAAAATTACATATGTATGTATCAACATATGTGGAAGAGAAAGAGATGGGAAGACATGGAGCAAAAGAGAGAGAGAGAGAGAGAGAGAGAGAGAGAGAGAGAGAGAGAGAGAGAGAGAGAGAAAGAAAGAGAGAGAAAGAGAGAGAAAAAGAGAGAGAGAGTAGGAAGGAAGGAAGAAATAAAGGAAAGACAGCAGGAAGGGGAGGAAGGAAGGAAAAAAAAGAAAGAAGGAAGAAAAAAACATGAGGAGATACAGAGGGGAGAGAGCACCCACAATTAGATTCTAAAGAAATTCATGGAACACTATGGTCTAAGGCACAAAACTAGAAATGAACTGTCAAGTGTCCCAATATTTCCTGTACCACACTGGGAAGGACCAAGTGAAACCATGCCTGTCCAACTACTAAGATCTATCAGCAAACAATTACTGGCCAGGCAAGTTCAAAGACTCACTATAAACTCATGACACATATCTACCACAATCCACCACCTGCCAGAGCCTTTCCAAATGCATGCATGGAACCTGTACATTACAGCCTCTATTCTTCAGTTATATGATTGACACCACAGCATCTTGTTGGGAGCTGGCCTTGAGTCACATCCTCTTGCAGAGTTGCTCACACATTAAAACTCTAATTGAGCCCTATCTTGGTAAAACAGGAAAGTGCTTAATAAGCAGTCTGTTTCACCCACCCCAGGAACTGAGATAAACCAGGTGCCTGGAACTGAGATGAACAAGGAGTCAGGAACTAAGATAAGCAGATGTTTATGGTCTGGGAACCCCAGAGTCAGCAGAAGCTACCCCTCCCATTTCCTCCCTGCTTTGCTTTAAAAACTGCTCTTTATGCCTAATAAAGTTAGACTTTGACCAAATCCATTGCTTGGTCTTGTACCTTCTTTCTCTCCCAATATTTTCAGATTCTAGCCCATCTCGACCCATGCATAACGAGGCCTGAATAGTGGGGCTCGAAGGAGGGCTTTTATGGCATGGAGTCCCCAACCCTAAAGAAGAAACACTGGTAGCACACATTGAGAAGAGAGCTGGACAACAGACCTGCGAGCTGCAGCAAGGCAAGTTGGAATCCATCCTGACTGCTCATGAGCATGCTGATTTCTGGTGAGTTCCACCCTGTTTATGTTCAATAATCATGGGTCAATGCTTTTCCAAGGAGGTGAAGTTCATTAGGGACTTCCCTAGTACTCCTTTTGAGAAAGAGGAATTTGAGTTTCATGTAAAGAGTTTAGATATCAGTCTCATTGCAAGAGATTTCAGTTAATGGTTAAGGATGTTTTATTTCAACAAACCAATCTTCGCCTAGAAAAAAGAGGGCTAAAAGATGTATGTATGTATGTATGTATGTATGTATGTATGTACGTATGTATGTATGTTCTGTATGTATTGTTTGGCCACACAAATGCATGTATGGAGTGTGATTATGAATGTGTAAATCCTAACAAAGTACTATTTGCATTTTTTAGATATGGTAAAAAGAGACAGCAGTCCACAGGAAATGGCCAAAGCCAAAATGGACTGAGAGCCAGAGAAATCTGTGTGGATGGATCAAAATAGTTTAACAGAGGAGAGAGTACAAAAATCTTCCAAAATTTTGATGGTTAAAAACAAAATTGTAAGAATGGAGTTCAATATAAACTTTTAGAAAAGCTATTGAAAAAAAGCCTCAGAGAACAGCAGCCCTGTCAGCCCCCCCCCCACATACACCTGGAAAGGTGTCAGTGAAAATGCAAATGAGATCTTGTCAGCTAAAGAAAGCTTTACAAGTTAGAGAAGGAAAATTTTCAAAAGTATTTTAGACTTACGTTACATCCTAAAGAAATTAAACCTCAAATATTAATATGTAAAGATAGTTTGTGATCATTAAATGAATTTTAGAAATTATTGTAAAATATTCAATGGTTACCATCTTTTTAAAAGCATCTACTGGCAATTTAAAACCCTAAAGCCAAAACCTTAAAGGAGATAGTGATCCCAAGTCATCAGGACAGCTAACTAAAGAGGCTAGACAAGTTCTTCTACAATTGGAGAATACAATCCAACATTAACAGATATGCTATATTGAGTATGAAAACCATGGGAGGCTTATGTGCTTTTCACAAAACATAATCTGACTTCTTTCTTGTGGCAAGGGACTATTGTTATGGTTACATTTACATTACTTTGGTTTCCTCAACCAAAGTGTTAAATCCTTATTTTAAAATAGTGGTTTGTGTGGTACAAAATGCTGTATGGAGTCTAGGAGATACTTTGCCAGAGAACCAAGCATAATACATGTTTCCTATTCCAATAGAAAGTTAATGGTTATTTCAAAACCTTTACAACCACTAATTAACAGGCAAAGGAATGTTTACTTAGATGGTGATGGGGTTCCTCCTCTTATCTGAGAGTGGGCTCAGACACCAGCAACGGCACACCTGACTTAAGAAATTAACCTTCTTTTATCAGTTGAAGCACCCTCTATCGATTTAGGACCTAAGTTTTCAAATTTTTATTAATTATAATTTTTGGTCCATCAGCTTTTGCTAAGTTTTTGGAAAAATTTGATAATCAGATTTCAGGTCATAGATTGTTACAATTTGTACTAATATATCCTTTTGTTTTTCCTAAACTTGTAAGGGGTAATCCTGTAAAAAATGTTGTTAGTTTCTCCTGATGGTTTTACTATCGGAAAAGCAGTTTATGTTATTGATGGAAAAGAATATGTAGTACAGACAGGTTCACCTTCAGCTCAGATAGTTGAGTTACAAGCTGTTGCAATAGATTTCAGGTTCTAATATATGATTCATTTAACTTATATATTGATAGTCATTATGTTTTCAGATCTCTTCAAGTTTTAGAGATAGTTCCATACATTGGAACTAATAACAATCAGGTTAAAATGTTGTGTGAGCAAATTCAAAGTGCCATTCATTTTAAAGAGAGACACTGTGCTTTGTGGGTCATATAAGAGCTCATTCAAACTTTCTTCAACATACTGGCTAAAGGTAATGAGTCAGCTGATAGGAAAATTAGCTCAGCAATCACACAAGGCGTCCATCGTAAAAATAGTAATAGTCTAACTATTGTTGTATGGTATAACTACAGAGACAGCTCAACAAATTTTCAAACAATGTGATGTATGCCCAATATATTTATCTGTAACTAATATAGGAGTTACAGGCAACTCAGACCTGCTTGCTAATCATTTATGACAAATGGATGTTATTAATATTACAAAATTTGGTATTTTTAAAATATGTGCATGTGACAGACAATACATATTCAGGCTCCTTAATGGTCACTGCACAAACTGGGGAAGCCACTAAGCCTGTGATAAGTCACTGGTTAAAATGTTTTGCTTACATGGGAGTTCCAAAAAATTATAAAGACAGACAATGGATCTGGATATACTAGTAAAGCATTTCAACATTTTGTGCACAATAAAAAATAAACACATAACAGGCATTCTTTATAATCCTCAAGGGCAAGAAATTGTGGAGAATGCTTTTAGCTCCATAAAATGCAACTCATATGAGAAGGGAGTTGTGTTCCCAGTCTCCACATGATGCTTTAAATCATGCACTCTTCATTTTAATATTTTTAAGTGTGGATGTCCTTGAGAAATCTGTGGCAGACAGATTCTGATAATATGGAACTCAAGAGACTTTTACTCAAGTCTAATAAAAAGATCCATGCATGAGACTATGAAAAAGATGCAACCCTATCCTAATATGGGATTGAGGGCGGTTGAGGGCATTTTTGTATTTGCTTGCAGGAAAAAAATGAGGCCAAGTGGCTGCCAGACCTTTTGATAGATGTGTGAAACACATCTGGAGCATAATTACCTCCTCTCTCTCCCTCACTCTCTCTTTCTCCCCCTCCCCATCTCTCTCTCTCAATCTCTCTTATGGGTCATTCTCTAGAACAGGCAAGGCTTAAACTTATTGCTTTTTCAACAAGGAGGAATTTGTGCAGCATTCAAGAAAGAATGGTACTTCTATACAAATCACAAAGGAATGGCAAGAGAAAGTGTGGACTAGGTCAGAGAAGGCCTAAAAAAAAAAAAAAAACAGTAGAGAGCAGCTGGTAACCACCCTACTCCCTTATCCTTTTCTGGCTTCTTAAGTCTGTTTGCTTAGACCCTTGGGCCATTAAGAGGTTAACTGGCTTTATCTGATGACACAGCCTATCCATGCACACTGTCACAGGCATGACTTCTAGGTATGTGGTCATGGTGAGCCTTTAGAAAGATGACAACCCAGGACACATGGGGCCACTTCCCAGGGAAGCCTCCTTCTGCTAATGACAACTAAAACACTTAGGTGCACCTATGAGTGCAATAAAGAGGCTACCAAAGGTGCCTACCCTGCCTGGCCTTCATGGGAGTATAACTGGTTGTATGAAGGTTGATGTAAACAAAACAAAACAAAACAAAACAAAACAAAAAAAAAACCCTTCCCTTATCAAAAAGGCATTGTGGTGTGGCAGGCATGAGCAATATCGACTGTGAATGCTGGATTAGCTTGCTTTAAGAGTCATAACACATAACATAACACCAGGATCCCTTCTCCCACTTTTGGTGACATAGTGTCAATAGCCCACATTCTTAATTGAAAAAAAAAATATTCCAGAATTGATTGTGGCATAAGCCTTAGAGATTGCCAGCTTTTTCTTAGATTAACCCATAAGTTAAAGATAGCTACATTCAGTCCTGATCTACCTTTTCCCCTCCCCAACTTTCTGAGAAGGAGAGTTTAGGCTCACAAGATTGCAGTCAGGTTAATTAGTAACACTCCTTATACAGTTATTTAGCAACACTGAGACCTCTTCCTCTGCTAACAACCTGCTCATCTCTACCTGCATTTCTCCTTAGCAGATATCTTGCTCACCTTCAGTGACCTATAATTTAGAACACCAGGAGGTCCAGATACCAGACAATAACCTCCCCAGAGCACATGGGGGATTTTTGATTATGCTATTATACTCTCCTCCTTATATGAAGGGATAGTCATTTTGAGAGATTCGGCTTATTCTAACAATTCCCATCCTTGCAGATAGCATACAGATTCCACTCATGGAATCTCTGTTACTCAGGTGTCTGCCCTTGGGCTATGCATTTCTACCTCTTAGAAGTTCCTCAATATAGCCATCTTTGTAACACAACTGTTTCTCCCCACTTACCTCATACTTACATTGTCCTTCCCAACCATGTTTGGTGGTCAGGTACTCGTGGC
This sequence comes from Cricetiscus sungorus, assembly GCA_030556225.1. Classification (NCBI taxonomy): domain Eukaryota; kingdom Metazoa; phylum Chordata; class Mammalia; order Rodentia; family Cricetidae; genus Cricetiscus; species Cricetiscus sungorus. The sequence goes on along the minus strand of JANBXA010000119.1, from coordinate 440,285 downwards.
CTCACCCGATGCTTGGCCACTGCTGCCTTTGTATTTTAATCATTTGCCTTGCCGGCTTTCCTATCACCCTAATGACTTCCTTCCCTTATGGGAGGAAAGTGATGGCTCTCCCTTCCCTGGGCAACTCAGAGAACCTATTTCCCAAAATCCAGCTAAGCTCCAGGGCCAGGTCTTGATATAACTGAAACATTAAGAACAAGTTACACCACAGTCATACACAAATGCAGAGGGCATAGATGGGTTCCATGCAGTCTCCCTAACTGTTGGTCCAGTGCCAATTAATTCCCATGAGATAACGTCAGAAGCATCTGTGGAACACGAGACCTTAAAAGAAAGCAGGAGAGGGTGATAGTGAGGACAGTCCTTTGGAGTCTGAAATGATGGATACCTGTTGTCAACAGTGAATTTGCCTCTCCATTTCCTTCTTCCCTTTTTTCTTGGTGAGGAGTTTTGGCTGTGATGATGGCTGCATAGCAGCCTCTGTGATTAGATGAACTGAAGTGAAATTGCATGGTAACATAGATTAAGGCATAAAGAAAGGACAAACAACCCTGATATGCAAACAGACATATTACATTTGGAACCCAAGGATAATACAGTGATTTTAGCATAGATTGAGACTCCCCATTTGTGGATCTCAGCTCTCACAACACTCTGTAGAGATGTGGTTATGTAAGCAGTCAGGGATTTCCTCTACCTCCCTACATGTTTCAAGTGAACACAAGGACCACCTTTCAGGATTAATTACAATGGTACAAGATGCAACATGTTCTAGAGTCCTGAACCCTGCCTGCAATTCCCAAAGCCTGGAAAAATGAGAAAGTGCACAATGACTCAGGTGCAGTGAAGAGCCCAAATCCCCTGCCTGTTCATTCCTGGCCCATGGATGTAGATTGAAAAAATCATGAAGGAAGCAAAGATGGTCAAAACCCTCTCCAACTCACCACACAAAACTGACAGCTAAGAAGCATGAAACCTAGCATTTAGAAGCATATTGCTACCCTATTGCCATGCTTTCAACAGTTGTTAGGCTACACTAGAGTATTTCTGCCACCCTCTGTCTCTAGTTCAACCCATATGGATACCTTTGTCAAGGAAAGATATTTACAGGAGTTCTGCTATATAGCCAGTGGACATAATATTGTAGGCAGGTGCTCTTTTCTCTGCATGTGAGTAGTGTCTGGAATTCATTAAATCTAAAAGAACCTGCTGTGAATGAAGGTCAGTGCTGCCTGCCCTAACCTGAAGCACACTGTTCTCTCAGTGCCTACTGTTAGTCCCTCCTATCCCCACATTACAACCTCAAACGCCAGTACGGTAAAAACCAGGTGATCCCAGCACATTAGGCTTGCTTTACCAAGTCCTGGCTTACAGAACAGACCACTAATATTCTGGAATCATGGACTATCAGTAATTATGAGAATCTTGCTTCTCAGAGGCTGCAGAACCTCTACCCCATTACTGGAAGTCCCAGCTCAATCCCACCTCCTCCATGAATCTCCCAATCTCTCACCCAGCATTCACTGTGCCTTTGCCAGGACCAATTATTTTTGCCTGTTTTATTTTGAGACCTAACAACAGCTTCTTTCTGCCTCTCTCTAGCCTCTGGATGTTCTTCATTTTCTCTTTCAGAAACCTCAATCTTGACAACATGGCTAATGATATGACCATAGCCACTGAAGGATTGCCCCAATGGCAGTTGGTGTTGCTACAAAACTGGTGACATCATAGAATGTCTTGAACTCTCCAGGATACCATACAATGCCAGTGGAAGGGACTGCTGATATCATGGGGAATAGCTTTTCAGCCCTGCTAATTATTTCTCCATAAATGAATCAGAATCCCAAGTTCCTTTACCAGGATCCTCTCTTGGAATGAGTGGTAAGGCATTCAACACCTCCTTCTTACACATCCAGAGTTTCCTTAGCTTGATTTGAAGACCCATAGTACATCCTTTGTTGAGAAATGAGCTATATTTTCTAACATTAATAAAGAATGTGTCTTTCTTGCTTCAAAAACCCTCTACTGATCAATATGAGAGCCTCATTGACATGAATAAATAATCACAGAGAGATTAGATTACTCGTGACAAGTGTTTGAAAGTACTTGTATGATGAACATGCATGACTGGCAGCAGTGAGGTAAAGGTTACAGTCATTGAATCCATGAGCTTAGCTTTTGAAAATACCCCAGGGTTCCTTAGCAGATAGAAAATGCAGTCCTCATGGTTGCTGAGAAAGTACGATGACCTGTTGGCAGAGAAGACTGCAATAGTGGATTCATAAAGACTGTGAACTCAGAGGCTGAGTGTGGGGCTGTGCACTCTGTATCAGCCACCAAACAGTATTAGTTGCAGGCCTCTATGAGTCACAGTAAGATTTTCAGTGATCAGGAAAAGAAAGGAGACTAGAAGAATAAAGAAAAATAGCTGTAGACATATTTCAGGGGGTAGAGTGACTGCCTAGCATATACAAGCCCTGGATTCCATGACTAGGACTGACATCACTGGCCTTGGTGACATCAATTTTGAAGTGGAAGCAGGATGATATCAGCTCAAGGTGAACCTGCAAAGCCAGTGTAAGGACAACTTTGGAAACATCAGGCCCTGTATCAATGAAGGAGAATCATGGCCTACCTAAAAGAACTCATTTTTCAATTCTTTCTAATGAAAAGCACGTGCCATTACATGCCACTTTTCCTCTTATGGAGAAGGATCAGAATGCGAGTGGATCTTTCTAATCTAAGAACATTTCTCTTTTCTTTCTTCAGGTTTATATAGAGAAAGAACACTGGTAGATGGTTGTCTGTAGTATCCATTGCTGTCAGCATAGGACTGCGCAGGACCACCAGAGAGAAACTTAACAAAGAAACAAAAGAACTAACATAATTTATGTACCAATTGTGTTTAAAAGACAAGTATAAAACATTCCAACCAAACACTAAAGAATATGCCTTTTCTCTGCTCCATATTGAACTTTCTCTAAAATCAAACACAACTCGGCAACATAACTAATTTCAACAAATACAAAAAAAAAAAAAAAAAAAACGTGGAACAATCCTCTATATCTTATCAGGCCACCATGTTTTAAAATAGGAATTTCACAACAAACAAATTACAGAAACACTACTCATGGAAACCGAACAATATGAAATTGCACCATACCTTGGTCAAAGAAGAAAGAAGGAATGAAATTAAAGACTTCCTAAAATTCAACGAGAATGAGGACACAAAATACCCAAACTTATGGAGCACTTTGAAAGCTGTGCTACGAGAGAAGTACATTGTGCCAAGTGCCCATATGAAGAAAAGGGAGGATAATCACACTACAGAATTAACAGCCCAACCGAAACCCTTAGAACAAAAAGAAGCAAACTCACCCCAGAGGATTAGATGCCAGGAACTAATCAATGTGAGTGTTGAAATCAATACCAGGAAAACAATACAAAAAAATCAATGCAACAAATGGTTTGTTTTTGAGAAAAGCAACAAGATACACAAAACTTTATCCAAACTAAAGAAAAACCAGAGAGAGAACATGAAATCATCAAAATCTAAAACAAAAAGGCAGGACATAATAATGGACATTGAGGAAATCCAGACAATTTTCAGGTAGTACTTTGAAAAACTGTACATTACAAAATTTGAAAACTTAAAGGAAATGGACAAATTTCTGGATAACTATCAGTTACCAAAATTAAATAAAAAAAACCAGATAAACAACTTTAATATACTAAGAACTCCTAAGGAAATAAAAGCAGTCATCAAAAACCTCCCAACCAAAAAAAGGCCAGGGGCAGATGGCTTCAGTGCAGAATTTTACTGGAAATATAAGGAAGATCTAATTCCAAATCATTACATACGTTACATACATTAGAAACAATAGTTTCATTACCAAACACATTTTATGAGGCCATAATCACCTGAATCTACATGCCACACAAAGACACAACTAAGAAATAAAACTACAGACAAATATCCCTCATGAACATTGATGCAAAAGGATTCAATAAAATACTGGCAAACTGAATTCAAGAATACAACAGAGAAATCATCCAACATTAGTAGTAGGATTCATCTCTGGGTTGCAGGAACGGTATAACATATGAAAATTTATCAATATGATCCATCATATAAACAAACTGAAAAAGGAAACCTGCATGATCATCTCACTAGATGTTGAAAAATCCTTTGTCAAAATTCAACACCCTTTCATAATAAAGGTCTTGGAGAGTTGAGGAATAACGGGAACATACACAAGCATAATAAAAGTAATATACAGTAAACCAACAGCCAACATCAATCTGAATGGAGAGAAGCATGAGTCAATTCCTCTAAAATCAGGAACAAGACAAGGGTAACCTCTCCCTCCATATTTCTTCAATATTGTACTTGTAGTTCTAGCTGAAGCAATAAGACAACAAAAGGAGATCAAGGGGATACAAATAGCAAAGGAAGAAGCGAAGTGTCCTGTATTTGTAGATGGTATGATAGTTTATGTAAGGGACCCAAAAAAATCTGGCAGGGAAATCATACAGCTGATAAACGCTTTCAGCAAAATAGTAGGATACAAGACAAACTCAAAAATATCAGTAGCCCTATTTTATTCAGATGGCAAATAGGCTGAGAAAGAAATACGAGAAACATCACTCTTTAAAATAGCCACAAACAAAATATAGTATCTTGGGGTAAGGCTTACCAAACAAGTGAAAGACCTATATAATAAGAACTTTGTGTTTTTAAAGAAAGAAAAATATACCAGAAAAAGGAAATCTCTCCCAAGCTCTTGGTTAGGTACAATAAACATAGTAAAAATAGCAATCTTATCAAAAGCCATCTACAGATTCAATGCAATTCCCATTAAAATCTCAGCACAATTCTTCACTGACCTGAAAGGAAAATAATCAAAATTGTACGGAAAATTAAAAATCCAGGATAGCCAATACAACCCTGTCCCACAAAGGAACTTGAGGAGGCACCACCATCCCTGACTTTAAGCACAAAAACAAAGCTATAGTCCTATAAACAGCCTGGTATTGTCACAAAAATAGACAAGTAGCCCAATTGAATTAAATAAAAAATCTTAATATTAACCGACACACTTATGAACACCTGACTTTTGACAAAACAGCTAAAAGCATACAATGGAAGAAGGAAAGCAACTTCACCAAATCATGCGGACACAACTGGAAGATGGTGTGCAGAAGCCTGCAGATAGATCCATGTCTATGGCCCACACAAAACTCAAGTCCAAATGAATCAAAGACCTCAACATAAATCCAGCCAAACTGAACCAATCAGAATAGAATGTGTGTGGTACCCTTGAACAAATTGGTACGGGAGACCGCTTCCTGAATATAACTCCAGTAGCACAGACTCTGAGATCGACAATTAATAAATGGGACCTCCTCAAACTTAGAACTTCTGTAAGGCAAAGGACACAGTTGACAAGACCAAACATCACTCCCCGGACTGGGAAAATATCTTCACCAATCTTACATCTGACAGAGGGCTCATCCTCAAAATATACAAAGAACCTAAGAGAATAGTCACCAAAACACCAAATAATCCTGTTTAAAAAATGGGGTACAGAACGGAATAGAGAACTCTCAATAGAGGAAGTCAAAAAGCACTTAAGAAAGTGCTTAGCATCCTTAGCTATCATGGAAATGCAAATCAAAACAACATTGAGATACCATCTTACTCCTGCCTTGCTGCAGACAGCTTAGTGGGTTAGAGGTCTGCATGGATATCAAGACTCAGATGACCAGGTCAGGAGTGGCTTCGGCTTGACAGACAGACACAAACACACTTGAGGAGGGTTGTGAATTGCTGCATTTTTTATTTGTCAGCGTCAGGCTTTCATGCAGAAAGTTTAAAGAACAGATCTTTAGCCACAATTTAAAGATTTACAGACATAATATAAAGGTGTCAACAATTACTTTGAAACATGAGATCGTAAATACATCTAAGCAAATGTGTAACCGGGAACCTCTGTTTATTTTGGCTGCTTGTGGTCAGCATATCAGAGATTTGGTTTGTTGAGTTTAGAGAATAATCTCTGTCTCTGGATAGTAAATTTTTAATAGTATTGATTTAGTGGCCCTAAGACCCAAATTAGAGTATTGTAGTGAATCCCACAACAGCTTTGCTGTGGGTGGGCTAATTATAGGCAGGGTTACATTGCGGACAAATTTTTATATCTTAGCCCTAATTGATTCATCAGGCCCTGGGCTGACATCTGAAGTCACAACTGGTGCCTTAGGATCTGTATCTGAAGGCACAGAGGGCAATATCCATCCATTGACTGCTGATCTGTATCTCTTTCAGTTCCTGAAACTATATCTATGTGGTCTCTAGGCTTCTCTGAATTAACAGTGGAGCTACAGGCTGAAATATCCATGAATATTTTTATCGTAGCACAAAACACATCTAGCACCCGTTCCAAACAGCCAGCTAAGCAAGCACTTGCAGGGACCTGGAACACTTTTCCCCAGGAGGCGTAACACATGTGGTTCGAACCTCTGGGCAGGTAGCCATTGACATTTTTCTCAGCCATTGCTACACTATCTCCACTTGAGCTGGTGTGGCACTGCCTGAATGGCTATAATTAGAAATGCTCATGAGAGCTTATGCTGGAAAGAATGTGGAGAAACAAGAACACTCCTCCACGGCTGGAGGAGATCAGTATGAAAAATGGAAACCAGTCTATGACATGAATTGAAATTCCACTCTTAGTCATATACCCAAATGATCCACATCCATGCAACAAAGACATGTACTCAACTATGTTCATTCAGCGTTATTTGTAATAGCAAGACCTGGAAGCAACTTTGATGCCGATCAACTGAAGAATGGATAAAGAAGATGAGGAATGTTTACACAATGGCTTTCAAATCTGTGAAAAACAATAATGGAATCTTGAAATTCGCAGACAAGTGGACAGAATTTGTAGTCAATTGTTTTGGGGGTCATGTAGGATGGGAGGCAGAGGGAACTGGGATTCATATGCAAACACAATTATTTCCAATTTAAATATATTAACAACAACAACAATAATAATAAAAATAAAAGAAAGCCTGACAAAGTGCTTTAAATTCCATGAATTTAGCTTTGAGTGGAGGCACACACCTTTAATCCCTCCTCTAGAGAGTCAGCCACAGTAGATCACTGTGAGTTAAAAGCTACCCTGGTCTACAGTGAGAGTTTTCTCCATCATAGCCAGGACTCTCACTCATTGAAACCCTATGTCAGGAAAATAAAACTCAAAACAACCAGCTGGGAAGATTAGTGCACACTGGGCACTAAGGACAGTTTTGCCTCGGCAAAGCTGATATACAAATATTATCTCCTTGCTCAAATGCAAGTAGAAGAAACCAGGTTCATCTACCCAACTGGCAGCATTTACCAAACCAGCCAAACACTACTGAACACCCACAAGTAAGTAAGGCATACCTGACCCAGGTACCTTCCAGATACTGAGAAGGTGGAAAAGGAGAATCATTCAGTATAGATACTAATAATTTGGTAGTGTAGACTAAATCCAGGCTGACCTAGATTACTTGGGTCTATAGATGGTCCTTCTTAGTCAGGGTCAACTCAAACAGAGAATATGGACTAAGGCACATTGTAACCAATCCCTTTTCTCTGTTTCTCTCACTGCTGACCTTGTAGAAGTCCTGGTTTCTACTCACCTGTCTGGGGATCCACAGGGTACTGACTCTGTATATCAAGGCTTTTGTGACTCATCTCCTTCTAGAAGTCTGAACCAGTCCCAGGAGCTCTACAGTAATAAACAATCACAAGGAAGAAACAATTCCTTAATTTACTCTGAGATCTGCCATGGGAAATTGCAGGTTTAATGGGCAGCTCTCATGGCCCAGGTTTGCCCTGCCAGCCTCTCCATCAGAAACATGTCCTCTGTTGCAGGGTCCATGCACTGTGCCTGCTCTGCAGCTTCTTCCCAATACTGCTTAGCTGGAGATCTTTCTTGTCATCAGGAACTCTTACCTCACATCCAGCCATATAATGGAGGGTCATATAACTAACTTATATGCCATCATAGAGCCCTCAGCTGGTAGCTGATGGAAACAAAAGTATATATCCACAGATAAACTCTGAGTTGAACTCCTGGAATCCAGTTTTTGAGAGGGAGGAGTTATAAGAAAAGTGGTCAAGACCATGCTTCAGAAACACACAGTCAGGTGACCTGAACAAGGGGGAGCTCATGAACCCCCAGACTGATAGTTGGGAAACAAGTATTGAACTGACTCAGAACCCCTGAACATGGGCCTCAGTTAAAAGGCCTAGGCAGTCTAAGGGACCTCTTACAGTGGAATCAGGGATTCCTAGGGCATGAATAGTCTTTGGGAACACATTTCCCATGAAGGGATACTCCCTTAGCTTAAAGAGAGGGACTGGACCCTACTCCAAATTACTTCATTGATTTTGCTGAACTTTGCTGGATGGTATCCCGATTCCCATGGAGTGAGGGGAATGGGACAGGAGGTGGTTTGGCGGGCATAGAGGGAGGGAGAGGAAACTGGGATCAATATGGAAAATAAGGAAAAATTATAAAATATACACATTTAAAAAAAGGTATTTCCTAGGTGACTTGGGTGTTTAAAATTGATGTTTTATTGAAAGAAAAACAGAAGCAGCTAGCTAATGATTTTCATATTTCTTTTATGAAATGATTTATTAAATTACATTGTTACTCAAGTGCATAGAGCAATATGGGTATATTTCTTAATAATTTGGTTCACGTGACCAATTCATACTGCATATCTATAGTGTACCATATATTAGGTGTAGCTAAAATCACAGCACCATGGACACAGTATGGATATTGATTTCATTATAAGTGTGTATCCATGGACTAGTTTTGCTGTCCATACTAAAAGCCACCAATTGCCTGTGTGGTCCTGCCTGGCAGAGAACTGTCTATGTAGCCCATCCTGCATGGAACTTGCAGAAACCTACTTATACAAGTGATATATGAGTATAAAGGAGTGTGACACCACACCTAAATAAAGAACATGGAGTCATGTGTGAAGAAAGGCAATTTGCTCTTTTATTCATAAATACATTTTTGTCAAAAGAGGCTTTAAAATGGCAGTCAATAAAGAGTTAATAGTCTTAAAAACTTATGACAAACAATAACAAGAAGGAAAAACATTAAAATACCGTAACTATAATAAAAAAGCATAATGTAAATCAAAAACTAATAGAAAAATTGTGATGAAAAGGATTCTCTTGCAAATTATGAAAAAACAAGAACAAGAAAACATCAAAATAGCAAAACTATAACAAAAAAAGCAAAAATGTAAAGTAAAAACTAGGGGAAAAATTGAGATAAGCAGCATTCTCTTGCTACAGTTTGAAAGGTACAGACTTACAGCCTGTGTATGTCTTTACAAGGAAGTCACCAATGTTAACAGGGTTTTCAAGATGAGTGCATCATTTCTGCCCTTGATTCTAAGGAGTTCAGTACATGGTAGGGATGGCGCTCAGCTGGTGGTTCTTGCTGTAGCAGCTTCTTCTGCAAGAGACTCTCATCCTGGGTTGTTTCCTGTTCCAGCTCAGGCTGTCGCCATGTGGACCTGGAAAAGAAAATTAGTTAAGACCCAGACCAGGACTGAACCTGCTGTGTCATATTCAAGCCCCTCCCTCCCTCTGCTGCAGTTCTTCATCAGTCAAAATGAACTTTTGTCTGATGCCATTGTTGGTACCACTAAAGAATAAGGATCAAAAAAAAAAAAAAAAAAAACCTGGACATGGAACTTTTCCCAGATCTAAACACATTTCATGACTTAAACTAAGCCCAGTGTTATTTACGTTCAACCAGAAATAGCAACTTCTGCAGTTCAGGCATATCATTGTGTAAATAAAAACAGCATATTAATGCAATAGTCTACAGTGTAATAGCAATATACTTGTTACACATAAGAAGAATTGATTGAGCACAATACACAGCTCTGTATTGTGGAAATCAGAACAAGGTGATTAACTTAGATCGATTGTCATACTCAGGAGGAAAATTGAACATGAACAGCCCATAAAATAAATCTTGACATGGCAGAGAAGCATTTCTGAGAAGTGTCCCTGTGAACCCTGGCCCTGCCTGTGAACAAACTGATACTTGTGATAGTCTTAGTACCAGATCTGAGAAGCAACTTCCAGACTCCCTTTGCAAGTTGGTGAGAGAACTATACCAAGAATGTTCTGATAGTGCCCATAGCTGAGGCATAGCTCATTTTAACCTGGAAAGTCCTTAACCGTCTATACCAAGAGAACAATTTGAAAAGGAAATGTGATAGTGATGGAGAGAGTAGTGTTCAAAGTTGTGTATCTCTTCCCTATAGCTGAGGTTCATAAATAAATTTATCATGCCTGGAAATGTACACACTAAGTCCCAAAACTTGGCAGGCTGTGAAAGACAAATCACTGTTACTTCAAGAAAATACTGCTGAGAACATAGAGAGGTCAGAACACAGGAAGGGAGACTCAATTCTATGGACACACTGATATCAAATGTATTGTTTAATGGATGGATGCTCTTGTTGAATGAATAGCACATTTATCTGATAGTGCATTTCTGTGGTTGTGGCTGAGAATCATGCATGCTAGAGGAAGCCCACAAATGATACAGATCCCAGGTCCAGGGGACACCCAAGGTTCTACCTGTTCTCTCCAGCCAGAGCTCTTACCTCATCTGGGAGACATCAAAGTGATATTGCAGCCTTTCTGACAAATCCTTTATCTGAATCACCATCTCCTTCTGCTTCAGTAGGACATCAAGTCTTTCCTCCAATCTCTTGAGTTCCTGTTCATTAGAAGATTGTTTTCTTAAGGAGGCTTACACACTCAGAACTCTGTGCTTAGAATCCTAACTATCCTGGGGCTGTGATGGAGAGGCAGGCAGATGTCTGTGAAATTGAGGCTAGCCTGGTTTACAAAGTGTGTTCCAAAACAGGCAGACTACCCCCTGTCTTGAAAATGAAAAAGAAAGAATCTTAACTATCATAATGAAAAGTTCATGTGTGATATGTTGGTGACCTCCCTCCTTCATTGGACTGTAGCTTCAAGCGGAGCATCAGAAGTAGATTGCCAATAATTTAGTTTCAGGACAGTCTAACCTCCCTGAAGTAATTGTTTATAGACAATTAATTGAATATCTGGATGGCATGAGTAGGTAACTGGCAATGAGCATGGATGAATAACATAATTTTCGAAAGTGTAGATGGGTGAACAGGCAGACAGGCTTCAAATGTCCAAATGATGCCAACCTTCATCTGTACCATCATCCTATCTCTTACCTGTTGTTGCTGGATTTTCAGGTCACTACTTTCTTCTTTGTTTTTTTGGATTAAGTTCAAATCCTCCAAGTAGTGTTTCAGTAGAACCCACTCCTCCTTCAGTTTCTTATTCTCCTGCTTCAGCATGTCCACCTTCCTTTTCAGCTGAGTTGCCTCCATCATGAGTCGGCTGTGCAGACCTCTGGAGACACACACTGCATATTAAGGATCTGCCTGCTTTCTCCTGCCACCCCAGAGTCCAGGAACCAATTCCCAGAAAGGACTCATGGTTCCAGAAATACATAGCCAAATTTTGATACAGTCTTGACAGCTCCACTCAGGAGTGTAAAATGTGAGGAGACATACTTCTACAAAGCACTACTAAGGAGAAGTGCTATAGCCAAAAACGATGCATGTTCTTTCAATATAAGGTGGATAACCCTCATTGTCCTTAAGGGACCATGGTAAGGGGAAACATCAGGATTCCTGGACAAATACTTTCCTAGTATGGACAGAATACTCAAGGTGAGTATCTACAGGCTCCATATCTATCAGATTTCTCAAACCTGAGTGAGCTACAGCAGCCCACGGCTGACTGGCATTCCATTCATCGTGCAAAACCCTGTTCTATATAGAGCATCCTATGCCTCCAGCACAGAGGTAGCAGTGGCTACCAGTATCTGTCACACATATCTAATGAGTCCAAGAGGCACAAGTACAAGAGCAGCTGGCTACAGCTCCTTATTGAGGGGCAAAAATCCTAGAATCAGTGCTCAAAACTTTTCTGTCAAGGGAAATCATAACACAGATAGAATGTCATTCCACAGCTAATGGGGTCTATGTCAAGATGCGCACTTACCGATAGAAGACTGTCTCCTTGGTAAGCTCACTGAACTTTTCTGATGCCTCCATTTTCTCCTCTTCGAAGGTCTTTACTTCCCACATGACCCGTTTATACTCTGACTTCAATTTTTCATAAAATTTATTTGGCTTATGGTAGGGTCTAGGAACAGGAGAAAAGAACCCCATGAACAGTGGCGTCAAGAATCAGGTGACCTCAATTTGTATCCTTGTCTTGCATAAGCCTGTGGATGCCATATTCTGACTACTAAGTGATGGGTTCTCTTGGTGCTTTAAAACCTATTATCGTTTCCATGGTTCAGTTGTTTCTGTGAGTTCAGATGGAATGTGCCCTGGTTGCATGAGTTCACTCAGCAGTCCTAGATACTCCATCAAGCTCTCTGTTTTACCAGTAGTTTATTCCAAATGTTGGAACAAACCAGATATCGCAGTGAGTTTTTTCCTGTTTTAGAACATAGATTACATGAACAAGGTGACTTTTAATGAAAAGTAACAGCACATAATTCATGGCTTGCTACGCTATATCAGGCTTACCAAAGGATTGCTAGGTACATCTATGGTGAGAACTTTAGAGAATAGTTGTTTAAAGTAGGGCTCAATGATTTCAACAGTACCATAGCCTATAAAGTAATGCAGTTGAACTCTAAGGCCCCACAACATAGCCTTATATCTCAGATTGTTTGGAGACACACAATCTTTCAAATGCTTGTATAAATGTATGAGGGAGAGAGACAGAGAAAGAAAGAGAGAGAAAAACAAACACAGGTAGAGAATAGATCGAGAAACAAAGAAGAAACAATTGAGAAAACAGAGAAAAGAGAGCACCCAAAATCAGAATCTGAAGAAATTCATGGGGCACTTGGTTAAATCACAAAACTAGAAAGAAACAATCAAGTGTCAAAATACTAACTGTACTACACTGGGAAGGGCCAAGTAGAAACATGCCTTGCTAGCTGCTACCAAGTGCTTCCAGCACACAATCATCTGCCAGGCAAGATGAAACACTCAAAAACTCACAGCACGTATTATCTCCCAAAAGCCACCACCTCTCAGGGCCTTTCCAAAAGCATGTTGGGAACCTGCATTTTGCTGCTACAATTCCTGAGTTATGTGATTTATACCACAACCTCTGGTTTTCATTTAGAAAATGCTATGAAGTTAGAGTAAATATCTCACTCCATCCAAATCATCAGGTCTGCCTCTCCACTGAGAAGAAAGTAGGTCACGAGGTGGCTAACTGAGTCCACTGTGGAGGTTCAGCATTCTAGAACCACAGAAATTTATTTTTAAAAAAACAAGGAGAATTTATTCGTTTATTTTTTAAATAGCATATTTTATAGTCCATAATCATGCAGTTTCAACTCTCCCTAGCCCCACACCTACACCCTACTTCCAATCTAAACACACCTTGAACCTCTGCATCTCAGCTCAGAATGGGACAAGCCTCCAATGGGCTCGAACAAAGGACTAAAATCCTCATCTTTCACCAAGGATAGTCCAGGTAATCCTGTATGTGGAAGGGTTCCCAAAAACAAGCTAAGCTCCAGAGACAGGTCTTGCTAGTACTCCTAAATTGAGAACAATTTAAACTGCAGTCATACACAGGCAGAGCGCCTAGGTGGGCTCTATGGTGGCTCTCTATCTGTTCTTCCAGAGTCCATGAGTTCCCATGAAGTAAGGTCAGATTTCTCTGTGAAACACAAGACCTTAAAATCAAGCAGGAGAGGGTGACAGTGAAGACAGCCCTGTGGAGTCTAAAAGGATGGATACCTGTTGTCAACAGTTCCTTCACTGATGAAGAGCAGGCGATCACGCAGCTCATTTCTGTCATTGGTCATCAGCTGCAACTCCGAGCTCAGCCTCTCAATTTCCTTCTTCACTTGTTTCTTGGTGAGGAGCGTTTGCTGGGATGATGACTCTGTGGCAGCAAGTGTGAGAGATGAACTCAAGTAAAATTATATGTTGACATAAGGAAAGGCATAGAGAAAGGAGAGACCACTAGGGGCTGGAACAGAAAGATCGTGTGAAAATATATCAATTTTGGGCCAGGGTGAGATGCCCCATGGGTGTAACTCAGCTCTCACAACTCTCTGTAAAAATTGGTTATTTAACCATTTAGGGTTTTCATCTGCCTTTCTACACATGTTTCAAATGAACTAAAAGACCACACTTCAGGATTACAGGGGTGCAGGAAGCAACATGTTCCGGAGCCCTGTACCCTGCCTGTGGTTTCATATGCCAGGAGAATTGACAAAGTACAAAAAACCCAGGTGCCGTGAGGTTTCCAGTTCTCCTGCTTGTTTATTCCAGGCCCATGTGTGTAGATTAAAAATCATGCAGGAAGCCAAATGGTCAAAAACATAACCAAGTCTCACTACCTCACTGATAGTACAGAAACATGGAACCTACTATTTAGGAGCTTATTGCTGCCCTGATCACATGACTCTGACAGTTGTTAACCTACACTGGAGTATTGCTTGCCACCCTCAACTGCTAACTCAATCCCTATAGATTCCTCTCAGAGAAAGATAGTTACTGGAGTTCTGCTTTACAGCCCAGGGACATAATATGTTTGGAGGGTGCTCTTTTCTCTGCACGTGACTAGTGTAAGGAATTCATTAAGCCTAAAGGAACCTGCTGAGACTGAAGTTTAGTGATGTCTGTCCCAAGCTGGAAGCACAATGTTCCCAGCCTGCCTTCTGCTAGCCTCCTCCTCTTCCCACATTACAAATCCAAATTCCAGTTAGGTAAATAGTAGGTGTTCCCAGCACAACAGACTTGCTTTGACAGTTTCTGGCTTATGAAAGAGACAATTTTATGGAATCAGAGACTATCAGTAATTATAAGAAGCAGAGATGTTCATCTGCTTCTCAGAAGCTCCAGAAACAACCACTTTACTGGAAGCCCCAGCTCAAGCCCACCACCTTCACAAACCTCCCCATCTCCCAGCACTCACTGTGCCTACGTGAGGTCCACTTATTTGTTCCTGTTTTATTTTGAGACCTATCAGCAGCTTCTTTCTGTCTGTCTCTGCCCTCTGGATGTTCTCTATTTTCTCTTCTAAACAGAGACCTTAGTCTTGACAACATGGCTACTGATATAACCAACAGGCACTGAAGGACTGCCTAAATGGCAGTTAGTGTTGCTACAACACTGATGACATCATGGAATTCCATGAGCTCTCCAGGATACCATAGAATTACAAGGGAAGGGACTAATGATGTTATGGGGAATAGCCTTTTAAGTCCTGCTAATTATTTCTCCAAAAATGAACCTCAATCCCAGGTTTCCTTTCCAAGATTCTCTCTTGGAATATGTGCTAAGGCATTAAGTACCTCCTCCATATAGATCTAAAATTTCCTTAGCTCACTTGGAGGTCCCATAATGCACTGCTTGTTGTGAACTGAGCTTGACTTATTATACATTAAATAAGAATGTCTCATTCCTTCCTCCAATTCCCTTTATTCATCAGTATGAGAAGCCATGTTGGCATAAAAATTGTGGCAGAGAGATCATCTTCTTCATAACAAGTGTTGGAAAGCACATTCATGAAGAACCTACATGACTGCTTATACTGTGGGTATTGGTTCAAGGTCCCAGCCATGGAATCCATGTGCTTAATTTCTGAAAATTGTCCCAGGGGTCCTAGCAGATATCAAATGGAGCCATCATGTTGCTGGGAAAGGGTGATGATGTATTAAGACAGGAACCTGACATAGTGATCCATCAATAATTGAGCCCACAGGCTGTGTGTGGGGATGTGCTCTCTGCATCAGACACTGAAGCAGTATTAGTTGCAGGCCTCTGAGAGTCACAGTGAGATTCTCAGTGAACAGGAAACAAAAAGGAGACTGGAAAAATAAAAACAATAGCTGTAGACATATTTCAAGAGGTGGAGTGACTGCCTATCATATACAAGTTCAGTGAATAGGACTGTAATCACTGGAACTTTGAAGTGGAACCAGGATGATCTCAGTTTAAAGTTAACCTGAAAAGCATTTGCCATTCCCATACCACTCGTTCATCTTATGGCGAAGGAACAGGAGGTGAGGTGATCTTTCAAATCTAAGGTCCACATGGAGACCACATGTAAGTGGTCATCTGTAATATCCAATGCTGTTAGCATAGGACTGTACCTATGAGAAGCTCTGACTCTTTTGTGGTATCCCAATGTGAAGTGTCTGGGTGTCTGCCCAAACCCCACTGATCCCTTCAAGGGTTAGACAGAAGCCATGTGAGATCTTACACATCCTTCACCAAAGATTAAATCAAGATGACTCATTCTAATCCTGGTTTGCTATTGACTTCAGCTGAAACCCATGCATTTAGATTCCATTTCAGGGTATAGATGATGGCCCTACCTCTCAAGTGAATACCTTGTTACACTAACCAGGGCCCAGTTGAAACAGGACTGGATGTAGAGGTGTTGCTGTGAATAAGAGCCACTCTGACCACGATCTCTGTTTTTAAAAAACTTTAGAGGGAACACTCCCCTTATTCCTCAGGTCTGTTTATGATGATTGACAGTCTTAACTTGGGAGATGAAAGTTAGAGAGACTAAAAAACAGATATCATAATACTAAGAAATTAGAATTTTCTATTTCCTTGGGTTTAATGCAGTTAAAATCACATAGACAGTGACTATCTCGCCCTGGGCTTCATATCTTTGGTGCTTTTCCAGAAATGTTTTAAAGCTGGTTTTCTTGGTTCTACTGTTTCTGGTTTCAAAATAAATTCACACACACACACACACACACACACACACACACACACACACACACACACACTGTTTATCTTTCAGAGAGAACAAATAATTAACAGTAATGCATGTATATGAATAAGTCAGTATAAAATTGAGCCTAATTAAGGATTGAGAAACAAGTATGTCTCCTCTGCATGGAAATAGTGAGAGGGGATTGGTACACAGCAGGCTGAGCAGCCATCTTACCCCTAATAGTTGGGAAACAAGCAGAGTCCAATGTCCCCATTGAAGAAGTTCCTGCTGTGTGTGATGTGTGCACCATAAATGTCATCCATGCCTCTAACCAAAGGTTGCAAATTTCTTCCTTTTTTTTATTTTGAGACTTTTTAAATTAAATTTAAATTTCAAACAAGCTTATTGTACATATCAATCTTAGATCCTGCACAGTCCACTCCTCCCCTGTCTCTGCAACAACCCCTATCACATCCACTGTCTGCTCCCCATAGAGTGTGAGGCCTACATGGAATTCATCAAAGTCTGTTATATCATTTACTGCAGGGCCTAAGCCCTGCCCCATGTGTCTAATATCCCTCTATGTGGAATAGGCTCCCAAAGTTTATTCATATACTAGGGATAAATACTGTTCCACTGCCAGAACCTTATAGACTGCCCAGTCCTTCTATAACACCCATATTCAGGGAGTCTGGGTCGGCCTATGCTGATTTTCAGCTATCAGAATGGGATCCCTTGGTTTACCCTTGTTCAGGTCACGTGTTTCGTTGGGTTTTTCCAGCTAGGTCTTTACCGGTTCTGTGATCACTCCTCCCTCTCTGCAACTGGATTCCAGGAGTTCAGCTCAGTGTTTAGCTGTGAGTGTCTGCTTCTATTTCCATCATATACTTGAAGGTTCTAGGATGGTATATAAGGTAGATGTCAATGTCATTATCAGGGAAGAACATTTAAGGTAGCTTCTACACTATTGCTTTCCTTGTTAGTATAGATCATCCTTGTAGGTCTTTGGACATTTCCCTAGTGCCACATTTTTCTTTCAACCTATAATGGCTCTGTTTGTTTGCTTATTTTCCTCGCCTGGGTTGTCTGGTATGGGACATGAGGTTGATAGAATTTGGTAGTTATTAGAGAGTTACATAATTACATACAAAAGGGATTGATCAACATACCAGTTGCTTTTCTTCATTGAACTATGATAACATGTGACAAGTGAAAATACATTATTTTTGATTTCTTAAAATTTAACTTGCTGCACTAAATGGAAACAAACTGTATGTAGTGCCAATGGTCTTTCCTAGACGTTTTACTGCTTAAGGTTTATAATGGGCAATATTTTGCTATATACTGTCTTTGCTAAAAAATTCTCTACATCCTTGTGTTTGCTGGCTTTGAACTCAAGGCTTAACTGCCTAGGTTTCTTTTGGGCTTGATTATAAATTTGTACTACATTACCTTTGCTTTAAAAACTATTTAAATTGTTGAATTCTTTTGAAGATTAGTGATCAGAGAGTACAAAGTGAACATCTAAAACAGATGGTGGTTTACAATCTGTCCCTCACACACACTCTTGTTGAGATCATTAAAATAATGAATGAATAATTCCTTTATTCCTGTTTTCAGTCCTTTATTATGACGTTGGAAGGGAAAATAATTTGGAAGAAATGTACTTTGTATTTATATAAATTTAAGTTCAGATCCTTACACTTGTCTGGTTTTGAAGCCTTGAGCACCTCACTTATCCTCTGATCTCATTTTTTTTTGTTTGTTTTCTTTTTTTAATTCTTTTTCTTATTTTACGTATCAACCCCCTTCATTCTCCCTTCTTTTTACCCTCCCTCTCTCCCAACCTCACATGCCCCTGACCACCCTCCCATACCATTCCCCACATCCACGCCCCATGTAGGGTGATACCTTCCAGGAGGGGACATCAAAATCTGTCAAGTCATTTGATGTAGAGACTAGGCCCTCGCTCCTGCCTCTAGATTAAGGGAGTATCCCCCTATGGAGAATGTGCCGCCAAAGTCCTTTTCTGCACCAGGGATGCATCCTGGTTTTACCTTCAGAGGTCCCTTAGACTGCCCAGGCCTTCTAACAGAGACCCATGTTCAGGGGAATCTGAGTCAGTCCAATAGTTGATTCAAAGCTATAGTCTGAGAGCCCATTAGCCACTCCTGGCTCAGGTCAGCTGTCTCTCAGTTTTCTGTAGCCTGTTCTTGTCCTCCCTCTTTGCATTTGAATTCCAGTTTGGCTCAGTGTTTACATGTGGGTGTCTGCTTCTGTTTACATCAGGTACTAGATGAGGGCTCTATGATGGTGGTTAACTTAGTCATCAATCTCATTATCAGGGAAGGGCATTTATGGTAGTCTTTCCACTGGTGCTCAAAATGTTACTGGGGATCAGACTTATAGGTTTCTGGATTCTTCTCTTGAGTCAGTTGTCTCTTCAAACTTTTAATGGCTCCTTCTTTTATGGTATCTCTCTCTCTCTCTCTCTCTCTCTCTCTCTCTCTCTCTCTCTCTCTCCTTTCTTTTTCCCTGATTCAATCTTCCTAGTCCCACAAACTTTTTTTTACTCCCCTTCTCTTTCGACTATCTTCCTCTCCACTCACTGTTCCCCCTCCCCACTCCCAATATGCTCAGAAGATCTTGTCCCTTTTCCCTTCTTTGAGGGACCTGGTATGAATGTCTTAAAATCCTCTATGTATCCTAGTTTCTCTGGCTGTGTGAATTCCGGGCTGGTGATCATTTGCTCTTTGTTTAAAATCCATATATGAGTGAGTATATACCATGTTCTTCTTTTGTGACTGGGTTACCTCATTCAAGATGGTTTATTCAAGTTCCATTCATTTACTGTGATTTTCAAGATCCAGTGATTTCTTTTATTGTGCAAATGTGCCACATCTTCTTTATCCATTGTTCAGTTGAGGAACATGTAAATTGCTTCTAGGGTCTTCCTATTACAAACAATGCTGTCACGAACACAGTTGAACACATGTCTTTGTGCATGGATGTGGATCATATGGGAGTATGCCAAAGAGGCAGATTGCCAGGTCCTATGGTAGACTGATTCTCATTGTCATGAGGAAATGCCATATTGCTCTCCAAAATGGGTGAATCCCATGAAAGACTAGACTGGAAGCCATAGTTTTTATGCCTAGATCATGTAGAGTAAAAAGAGCGAAGAAAAGATGTAAATAAAATCATCATTAAAAAAAAAAAAACATCAAGATAGAACAACAGCTGACATATGCCTTTAATTCCAGCACTCATGACACAGAATCCAGGGTATCTCAGTGAGTTCAAGACAAGCCTGCTCTACAATGGGAGTTCCAGGACCACCTGGGCTATTACACAGAGGAAACCTGCCTTGAACCCTTCCCTCACAAAAAAAAAAAAAAAAAAAAATGTATATTTTGTTGGTGTAGTGAGATATCCTTGGAAAAAAAACTGATTTTTCATTTGCAAGTGGTTGTCAGGTGGATTAGGGACTAGGAAGTGTGTCCATATCTTTCTCCTGCAGGACCCCATCTGCTGCACACTCAAGGCTGCTGTCTCATTTTCTGTGAGGACTATGATGTGTCCTAACTGTTTTCCTCATAGTTTTTTCACATGTGGCTCAGGATACAGACTGCTGACAGCTCTCATTTGAGAGCTGCGAATAGTAGGCACAGTGGGCATGGCTTTCCTTTTAGCTTATTGCTCGCTTAACTTCAGAAAAACTAATATCCCACAGCTCTGTAGCTTCTAGGTTAGTGTGTATAATCTCTGAGTCACCATACCTGCTACAGTGTGTACATGCATATCTGTCTGTCTGTCTTACATATGACATTTGTAGCTTGACCAAAAAAGATGGATGTAGGGCTAGAAATTTTATACACAGTAACATGCGTTGTCTTGTTCAACATATGATGGTTACTGAACAAGTTGCCGATGCAAGCTTATTGACCACAGTCACACCTTCTCACATAAACTATCAGATCTCTGAAGACAAGGCCTTAACTACAGGTTTAAGGTTTGGTATACCGGTCAATCATAGAAAGTGTTCAATATGTTTGTTTGTTTGTTTGTTTGTTTGTTTGAGTGTTTGTTTGTTTTTGGAAAAGAAGAAATCATAAAGCTACCTATGATGAGTATCTGCTAGTACCTCCTTTTTCATGAAAGTAACAAAATAAAAAGTATTTTCTCTTTCTTAAAAAAAAAGTACTTCAGGAGAAAAGCAAAGTCAGAATGATAACAGCGAGGCATCAGAAAGGTTGTCAGCTGACCAAGGACACAGTCTTCTATCTGTAAGTGCTCATCTTCCCATAGACCTTATTAGCTGTGGAATGGGATTCTCTCTGTGTTATGATTTCCCTTTACTGAAAAGTCTAATGCTTTGGTTCTAGTCCTTCTGCTGCTCAGGAAGGAGTCTTACCAAGCTACAATTGGACTTGTGCCTCTTGGACTCAGTTAGCTAAATGTGACAGATATTGTTAGCCACTGCCATCAATGTGCTAGAGTCATAGGGGCTTCTATGTAGAACAGTGATTTGCACTGTGAATGGAATGCCAGTCAGCCCTGGGCTTCTGGAGCTCAGACTCAGGCTTTAGAGATCTGGTGGATGTGGAACCTGTAGATAATTATCTTGGGTAACCTGTCCATACTTTGAGGGTATTTGCCCAAGACTTTCTAATGTTTCCCTTTACCATGGTCTCTTTTATGTTCTCTCTCGCTCTCTCTGTCTGTCATCTATTCCTCCCCTGAATCAATCACTCAATAACCCTAGTCCCACGTGATTTCCACTCCTCCACTTCTGTTTTTCCAAGTTCACAGATCAATTCTAAAACCATGTGCTTCATCTTTACTTCACAACATAATTTAAAATAATAGCAATACACAAATTATGCACACATTTGGTATAATATGTAACAAAAGTCAATCAGATATATCAGGTATTTGTTTATATAAATTTTACAGGATCTACAACACATGTATCAATTATAGAATAATATAAATGTCAAGTCATTCTCTAGAGATAGGGTTGTAGCATCCAGAATGAGAGTGTATAACAGGCATCAAATCTAAGAATTTGCATATGTGTTTCAATGAAATTCAATATACCTACATTAGACTTAAACATCTTAGTAACATAGCTGCTTCACATCAGTAAATTTTTATTTATTTATACCTTCAACTTGCAACTTAAAAAAAAACAGGCTTAATGCTAACATACATGACATCTGCAACTAATTCACTATGAAGAAAGTACTTCTCCAGACTTAGTAACACTAGTCATTCAGGGGAAGTCCTAAAATACTTCTTGTTTATTCACAACAAAATCCAAGTAAAACATTACTGAACTAATAAAATATCTGTTCAAAGCTGATATTCACACTTGTCTGCTCAAGCACCATGAATACCTCTAGCCCATCCTATTTGGGGCCTGAACTCATACTATTACTATAAGAAAAGTAAAAAGCACTCAGGTTAGCCTATACAAATGCAATGTTCTGCCCTGAGCCTATTTTGGAACCACAACATCTGGTTTCTTATTTGAGAGGTAATACAATACCTTCCATGAATCCACATCACTGTAACATTTTCAAACCTCAATGGGAATTACAAAATCAACCGTAACTTCACTGAAATGGTGGTTGAAAATCTACCAGATGATGAGCAAAGAGACCAAGGGAAAAAGAGTGATTCTGCTCACAATGGAGCTATCATCTTAGCTAGCTATTGTCTGATAAATATCCACATATATGAAGATTCACTAGGAATATCATTGACTTTCCTCTTCTTCCTAGACTAATGCATTTGAATGTTTGGTCTCCAGGCAGTAGAACTAGTTGAAAGGTTAGGAGATGTGGCCTCGTAGGTAGTGGTTTGTCATTGCATGTGGACTGTGAGATTTCAGAAACCAAAGCCAGACCTAGAGTCTCTCTTTTCCTGTTGCCATGATCATGGTGTCTATGCACAGCAATAGAAGGATGACTGACACACACACAATGTTGCTAGTACCGTAAACAATGGATCCCTTGCCATTTTCTAATCTACACAGCTGTACAGAATTCTTTTCTACCAAGCCACCCGGAGTCCCATTGAGAAGACAACTGACAGGTGATGAAACAGTATAGTTTCCATCATCCTTCTTTTCAAATGAAATCTTTTGAAATTTTTATATTCATTTGTGAGTTTAGCATGGGGAATCAGTGTCATAGTGCTAACATGCAGTTCAGAGGACAGCTTTCAGGAGTTGGTTTTCTTCTACAATATGGAGTTCTGGTGGCTGAACTTGGGTCATCAGGCTTGGGGGCAAGTGTTTACACAGACTGAGTCATCATATGTACAGAAACATGATTTTGAAAACACTTTTAAAAGCCATGGATTATGCATCAAATTATCATTTAGGTCACCAGGATGTAGTCACCTAAACAATATCAGTTTACTAAGTCCCTTACTCTTTGATGCTTTTCTAAAACCATGTAATGCATTTACCCCTTTCAAGAAATAAATAATAATAATAATAAAAACCCCAAAAACCTGCTGAGTGGTTAAGTGGATGCTCAAGGCTTCAAAACCAGACAAAGAGAAAGTAGGGATCTGAACTCAAATTTATATAAATACAAAAGTGTATTTCTTCTAAAATGGTTTCGCTTCCATTCCCTTCCAACTTCATAATAAAGGAACAAGAATAGCTATAAATAAATTATTTATTCAGAGTTTAATCATCTGAACAAGGGGGAGTATGAGGGACAGACTGTAAACTCCCATTCTTTCTGGATGTTCACATTGTACCTTCTGGATCCCACTTTTCTTCAAGAACACATCTACAAATTCAAGAATTTTTAAAGCTGGGAAAAGATAAACAAACCTGTTAACTGTGCCTGCAGAAACATAGTCAGGTAAGCCTTGAATTCAAAGCCAGCCTAAACAAGAATGTAGAGAGTTTTCTAGCAAACACAGTATATAACAAAATAACTCCCATTACATCCTTAAGGAGAAAAAAGCCTAGTAGAAACCACTTATACTTACATACACTTTCCATTTAGTGAAGCAGGTCAAATTCTAAGACATGCTAAACAAAAGCATGTATTCTCACATGTTACCACAGTCCAGGGGAGAAAAACAACTGCTGTCATGGTCACCTGATTTTTGTAGGCAATTATGTAATTAATTTCCAATTTTTGCCAACATCTTGTCCCTCACCACACCCATCCAGGAAAGGAAAATTAAGCAAAAGTATTGTGAGTTTTGGATTCATGTGATTTAAGAATATTTTCCCTTAGTTTCATCAGGAAAACAAAGCTGGATTTCACATAAAGAAAAGTTAAACAAACCAGAAAACTCGGGCAATACTTTTACAGGTTATGCACACAGGAAAAAAAAAAGCAAAATATCATTCATAGTATTTCTCAAAGAAATCTTTTAACTTTAATACTTGCCAAAGTGAGACAACTGAAATTAAGTTGAAATGTCTGACATGGTCACTGTGTTTTAATGACAGAATATATAAGCTAGTTTATTTGGGACCTAAAACTAATTATCATCGTAGCATATCTCCAGTCAACCAAATGCAGTGGAATGAATCCACGCAAAAGTTAAGAAGGCAAGGCTTAATGCAGGTTGTAAGTCCCCCAGACTTGAAGAATGTGTACAAAAGTAACAACAATTTATCTCTAAGTGGTTCAGCTCATATGAACCTTAAAAGGACTGGAGTGCTTTCCTGACCATGGCAATCAAAAGGTTTAAAAAAGTTAATGAGCAACTTCTGGAAATAAAAGGGGATATGGGAGGATAGTATAGTAACCAAAAAAAGGCACAGCTCTTTGCAATGAACTCTCAAAATTACTTCACTGTGGAGCGTAGATGCAAAGCCCGAACACAAAATGTTGCTCAGTCAAATTTCCATTGTGAACTTCTGAATTCTCATTTGGGTCCAGTACCTTAATGTGAGACAACCTTCCCTTTGCAAGATGGCATGGGAATGGGGGGCAGGGGGTTACACTTTCTCAAGGATAACAAAATTGAGGGTTTTCCCACCAATAGTTTCACTTGTATTGTAAATCCTATTTACTCTCTAGGTCTGCAAGTATATGTTGCTCCCATAGACCTTGGTGGCTGAAGAGACAGATGCACAGATCTTTGCTACATCCCAGGGACAAAGCTTTGAAAAGCCACTGAAGGCCCATGGTGTTTACCCTGCTCAATTGCCCCAGAGAGCTCATTCCAGGGCCAGAATGTTCAGGTAGGGAGCCTCACTGAACAGTCTTCCCTCAGATGAAAGCCTCAGCAGGAGACTCTGAAGGAGTCAGCCTGAGAAAGCCAATGGAGGAGGCTGGGATCAGCAACCAAAACAAACACCCTGGGGGACTAATATTATGGAGGAGAGTGTGCCTTCCTTATCTCACCTGTGTGCCCTCTCCTCAGAACCCCAAACTGCCCTCAATCAACTCCCTCAACTAAGTTGCTTTCTCACTGTTTGGCTTCCAGTTCTCCCTGCACTGGCTTTTCAAGAGCAGCTGTGCTCCTTGAGGGCTGAGCAGGACATCAGAGGATGCTCCCTTGGACACCACTGGGGCAAGAATAAAGCATTGCTGTGGGGATGGGAACAACACAGTTAACAGCTTCTCGTCCCATTCCTCCAATGACCTGTACACAGCCCTGCCCACATGCACATGTGCAGCCTGGGAACCAGTAGTAGGCCTGCCACATGCCAGTGCTAAGAATTACTATTGGATGAATTGGCTGCACATCAGGCTATGTGAGACTACTGAAAAGGCTTGCAACTGTTGGATCAAGTGCTAGGTTGACCCCAACTGTGATCAAAGTTGGGTGGCTGGCAACAGCTCCTGGGGCATTGCCTACCCACATTCTCCTACCCCCACCATCTCCTGGAGCTGCCCTTCCTCAGTGCTTCTGGTGCCTAAATAAGTCCAAGCATTACCACACATTAACCTAAATGGTTGAACTATGGTTAGAAAATTTATGATATTTAGTGCTTGGCATATTAGAGAGTATTTTAAAACAGTGGATATTAATACAGGTAGTAAACATTACTACAATTTTTACTATGATTCTCTTTGAATCACTGAGAATGTGGCCTCACAAAGCAGACTGAAGATGAAAATGCCATGCTTCTGAATGGTAGCACATTCTTTCAGGCTCCTTTTGAGTTGAGACTGGGGTGTATTTGGTGCAATGGTAGTTGAAAAATCTAGGGGTGTACACGGCTTAATTAAGTTATGTTGAGGTGATTGGAGATAATGTCCACTTCAAGGCTCAAATCTGTCACCTGAAACTTCATCCTATTAAAGGCCTCCACATCCATGGTCATCCAGTCAACTCCAGCCTAGATGCTCCTGGATGGGACCATTATCTAGAATGACCATAAGAAAACAAGGCTTACAAGGTGAAAGGTTATTTCAGTGTGAACCAAGAGCTGATTCACTTAGGCTATGAGAATACACAAAGTCAATATAGCAAAGAAGTAGGTAATAAACGTGAGTCCTAGGTAAAGAATAGATAGTATCATGCCCAGCAGCTCACCCACTTAGTAAGGGAATCACCTCAAATAAAGAGTTTGATATATTGTACTTGGTTCCCATTTCTGTATCCATGATTGTTGTGACGATTAACAGAAATCTCAGGAATAAACGGTACATAAGTACTTATCAAAATACCACCTCAGGGATGGATGCTTTGGCTCAAGACTGTAATCCCAGCACTTGAACAACTATGGTAACTTGGAAACACAATGAATTCCAGGCCAGCCTGGGCTAAACAGGTAGACCCTGCCTCAAAAATACAATACAAGACAAAATAAGCAAAAACAATAAACCAAAAGACTCTCTATGATAAAGAAAGAAAATTGACATTCATCAACTTCAAGTGGAGTATGTCATATAATATGAAGCAATATCATACTGCCATCACAAGTCTGAGTGTACCTACTGTCTACCTTGAATTCTCATCTAAAAAATGGGTAGAATAGCTTCTATAACGATGTATATTTATTGCATGAATTTAAAGAGAAATAAATCTGATTACACACCCTTTAGAACATCCTCAAGATATGGGCAAGTACACTAATATTATTTGTCATACATGGATAAATAAATCATTGTTGAGACAAGAACAGAGATAAGATGAGAAGTGGGCATGCATTGAGATTATCACTACCACAAAAGTTCCTGAGAATCTTAATTTAAAAGGAGAAAAGATTTGCATTATCTCATGGTTGTGCAGGTTTCATGGATGGTTACTTGGTTCTGTTGCTATGATTCTGTGGCGGGACAAGCCACCATGCAAGGAGAATGTGGTAAAGCAAAGCGGCCCATTCTCTGGTACATGGAAGAAAGAGGTGGCTTTGTAACAGGGACCCTGTCCTAAGTATTCTCCATCAACATCCTGATGTTGTACCAACAGCTGAAGGACAACTCTTCAAAGTGTGGGCTGATCCTGTGGAGATGTCCCTGATCTCCACTCTGAAACAGAGCCTAAATGGAGGAAGTAGTGTTCAGAGGATTTAAGAGAAAGAGCAACCAAGGAAACCTCCTTATGTCATTATCTGGCTGGCAAACACACCCACCAATGAACACATCTATTCTTTCTCTCTCTCTCTTTCTTTCTCTCTCTGTCTCTCTCTCTTACACACAAACACACACACACACACACATACACACACACAGTGAGAGCGAGAGAGAGACCCCAGAAATCATATATGAGCAGAAAAAATGAAGAGAACTTCATGATAAATGAACAGTTGAATTTGACTAAGCACATTAGGTGTTTTAACTGAGCTGCACAATACATCTATGCATGCCCTAGGGAGTTAAAAATCTAGGGGTGTACATGGCTTAATTAAGCTATGTTGAGGTGATTGGAGATAATGTCCACTTCAAGGCTCAAATCTGTCACCTAAAACTTCATCCTATTAAAGGCCTGCACATCCATGGTCATCCAGTCAACTCCAGACTAGATGCTCCTGGATGGGACCACTATCTAGAATGACCATAAGAAAACAAGGCTTACAAGGTGAAAGGTTATGTCAGTGTGAACCAAGTGCTGATCAACAGGAGAAGGACACTTTGGGGTACAAGAAGAAATGAGAAGACCACTTGCCCCTAAAATGCTGACCATCGGAAACACTTACTTGGCATTGACACTGGGCTCCAGCCTTTGTAAACTGCTTCCTACCTGTGATCCCACTAAAACCTGCAAATAAATAAATAAATAAATAAAGAGCCACAGTCCACAATTTATGCCATTCCCTAAGTAGATCCTTGCATAGCAGCATTCCTGATATAATGATAAGCAGATGTATGACATGTGATTGACCCTCAATGGACTGTAGCTTATAGCAGAGCAGGAAGATTTGTTTGCCAATTAACCAGTTTCTTGCAAGAGGATAACTCTCCAGAGAAACTTGTGAATGATCATAGAAATGAACATCTGGGTGGAATGTGGGTGGGAGTCTGAATGAGTGGGTTGATGGTTACATGGGTGTCTCTTTGTTTTTTCTTCACATGTGGGCAGTCTGCCCCTGCTGCCTCAACCTACTTGATGTTGCTCAGCAAGGGGGTCATGGATCTTCTCACGGATCTCCTTAAAGAGCCTCTTTACCTCCTCAAAGGACTCTTGTAGTGCCATCTTCTCCTCCTTCAATGTCCTGTTCTCCGGTCCCAACACATTGACATTGTTTTTTAACTAAGTCAAATGTCATAGGACAGTGTTGTGCAGGTAACTGAACAAGCATCCATTCAAAAATGGTAAGCCCTACCTGGCCTCCATTTGCCATCCCTACCAGTTCTAGAAAGTCCCAGGCCCCCAAAGAGCCCAAGAATAGAGCTCACAGTAGTCAAGCCAGCATTAAGCCAGCATTACTCAGAAGGAGGACAAATCCATAGTACAACCAAATTCCAGAAAGGTTCAAACTACTCCTGAAAACTCTGACCCAAAAGCAAGTGTGCCCCTGAGAAGAGGATGTAGCTCCCACTTACACTGTTCTTGGTATTGGGAAAGCATCAGCAGGTAGAGGAAAAACAGTTTCTGAAGGAGGGCAGAAATCACAACTGGAATAAATACTGTGTTCAGTTCACATGGAAACCAGTTCTGTGAATCCCCTACCATAGTCAGTCTCAGCAGCCTGGGCCTCTAGACTCCCCTTCATGGTACAAACCATTTTCCTATCTAAGCACTCCTGAGACTGACAAGACTGTGATGGTAAGACCTTGGTGTTTTCTCACAATTAGCAAAACTGACTTTAAAAGGTACAAGTCTCATAGCAACAAGGCAGGCTGCTTGTTATGAGGAAGTCAGGCAAGAACCAAAGCCCTCACTATGGGTTAAATACACAGATTGGCAGAATCAGTCCACCTCACCCCCCAAGCTAAATCTGGCACTAACATATAGGATTCTTTCTCCTCAATCAGCCCCTTGCACTTGTCCAAGGTGTCATGGATCTCTATGGGTAATTTCTGAAGATTTGACATCACCTGGTTATGCTCCATTTTGAGCATCTTAAGTTCAACATTCAGCCTGTGGTAGGGCATGATCCCAGGAGAAAAGAACACCTTGAATGTTGCTGGATTTTCTTGTTCAGACAGGTTCTGGTGCTACTTTAGCACCCTCAAAACACAGAAACACTTATTTATTTTAATTATTAAAATGCTGGCTAATGGCTAACACTTCTTACTGGCTAACTCTCTCTTAATTATTAAACCATTTCTATTAATCTAATTATTTCCATGTGGTCATGTATGACTTGAGTAAAGTCAGGACCTGGTACTCCTTCTTCTGCTACATGGCTTCTCTTCCAGGTCTCTCTCTGCCTATTTTTCCCATAATTCTCCTTGTCTCTTAGCTTGGCCTACTTTCCTCTCTGTATGACAAAACATAATCAAACAATACAAGAAATGTGTGTGTATGTATATATATATATATGTATATATATATATATATATCCATATATATATATATGGATATGCCACTGATGCGAGATGTCATTCTGTATATATGTTTCTTGTATTGGTTAATGTATAAAGCACCTTGGCCATTAGGAAAGCACGATAGGTAGCACTAGGAGACAAGGAGGATTCTGGAAGTAGTAGAGAGGAGTCAGCATGGAGAGACTGGAGAATGTAGAAGGGTGGCTCCTCTCTCTGGTAAGATGAGACCACATGGAAATACTTAGATTAATAGAAAGGGGTTAATATTTAAGACAGAACTAGCTGATAAGAAACTAGTAACTGGCAAACAGAATTATATCTAATACAGCATCTCTGTGTGTTATTTGGGGCTGTAGTGGCTGTAGGACCAGACTGGCCAGGAAAAAACTACTCATAACATAATGGCACCTTCAACGTGACTTCCACTTAAAAGTTTACAAAAGCTTAAAAAGGGGCTTTTGGAAACAAAATAAAAAATACAAGCAAGGCTTCTTGGTAGCAGCATTTTCTCAGTTGGACTCTCTTTTGCTAGAGACAAGCAAAGACTTTGAGGCTTTATTGACGGAGGTTTCTTGACTCAGCATAAGCAGCAAAAACCGAATGGCTTTAAAGAGTGCTGCTAAAAACTTAATGGTGTATAAGAGAGTTGGCAATGACAGTGACCATATCTCTAAGCCGGCAACATACTGCTGGATGGCAGCTTAGACCAAGGCAGTGAGCACAGCTCTCTGTTCTGGCGGTAAAAGTACTGGCCACCATCTTGGATAGACCATGGCTAACACAGTCATTGGTTTCATTAAAGCAATCTTGGTGTTTACCAGATAAAAGGCTCCTGGCCAGAAAAAGATGAAGATTTACAGTAAATGTAGATTCAGATTAAGAAAAACTTCTAAAGGTTCACAGTGTGTTTTAAAATATACCCAGGATAGGGAAAAAAATAAAATGGTTTTAAAAAGACAGAGAGTAACTGGGTATGGTGGCATATGCCTTTAATTCCAGCACTCGGGAGACAGGGGAAAGCAGATCTCTGTGATTTCAAAGTAAACCTGGTATACAGAGTTAATTCCAGGACAAATAAAACTAACACAGAGAAACCCTATCTCAAAGAATAGAAAATAAAAATAAAAAAATAGGGTAATAAAAAAGCCACGTAAAGATGGGAAGCACAAAGAGTGTGGATACTATGTGCTGTTCTGTTGTCTTTGACTGCTGAGTGAATAGCAACAACTGTTAAGAGAAATACTTCTGAATCAATTCAATTTATATATTTTAAAAATGCTTTGACTTCAAAACTTAAGTCTAAGAACAGGTTACTGGGGAAAAGGATTTCTATTTTTGTTTCCACCAAAAATAAACAGCTATGAATTCCTTCCAGACTAATGTGGTTTGATCACGCCAAACCCCCTGAAACAGTGTCCCA
Organism: Cricetiscus sungorus; assembly: GCA_030556225.1. NCBI lineage: Eukaryota > Metazoa > Chordata > Mammalia > Rodentia > Cricetidae > Cricetiscus > Cricetiscus sungorus. Next base: position 409,066 of record JANBXA010000119.1, on the reverse strand, counting down.
GGTGATCCAACATTCTAAACCGCTGAGACACAGTAGCCATGCAGACTACCGCCAGGATTTCTACATCTTAGGATCCCAAAGACAGCGATCCCTACCAGCAGGAAGCAGTTTGGAAAGAATGATGCCCAAATTTCCAAATATTGTTTATAAATATTTGTTTTCATTTATATGGGGTTAGTTATAATTGGTTAATAATCACAACCAATCTCTTTTTATAGGTAAAAAGGGGATTATGTTATAGAAATGTATACATTGTTTTGAAATGGATTTTCATTTATTGATACAAATTTTAGGTCAATTTTCTGATATGTGTATCTCCTCTTGTTTAGGTCATTTAGGAATGTAATGTATAATTTAGCACAGATTATAGAGAGTAACCTATAATAGTCAAAATGTAGAGTTAAGTTAGTTAGGTTTTCTAGATATATAAAGATGTATTTGAGATTTATAAGCATTCTTCAAACCTTTCAAAGACCTACGAAATATGGCATTTAAAATGGTTTAGGAATTTTCTTGATAGTGAGGCACAACTGCTCCTGGCAACACCACCTGCATCAGAAAGGAATATGAACCTTGAAGAAACATGTTATGGAGTTTGCCTCCAATATGACAAGACTAGCCATTTGAGAAACGTACTTCTCTTGTCTGGATTGTTTGACTTCATGCTAGATAAATGGACATGCAGGACATACAGGAACATCACTGCTGATACAAGATGGACATTGCTGCAAGGTTCCTGCTTCATGGAAGAGTCTGCCAGACATTCTGCAGGACACAGAAAAAAGTGGCTGACAAATTGCCAATACAGGTATATAGTATAAAGTTTCCTGCTTTGCTGAGGCATCTGCCAGACACAAAACGGCCTATAGGCCTAAAATGGAACATTACAGAAGAACTTCAGGTGACTGACCAGGCAGTGAGTTGTCATTTCTAGAGTTTGTATATTATCCTTCTGTGGTCTTTGAAGGAGTTTAAGACAGATAGTTATGGTTATACTTTTCCTTAGTTAAGACTAAAGTTAAGTTACATAGAAGACTTTAGACTCACTAAGATAGGATAGATGATAAAATATTTAAATCTTGCTAATGTTGATGGCTAAACATTGTTAACTGTGATTCTTATTTGATAACCGTTGGGTGATATATTTTGCTATGCTAAGGTTAAAACCCTGTTTTTTATTTTAGATGGAAAAAAAGATAATGGGAGATATCATTGTGTATATATGTTCATCTGATTGGTTAACAGGAAAGCAAGATAGTTGGAACAAGGAGACAAGGAGGATTCTGGAAGTAGCAGAGAGGAGTCAGCATGGAGAGACTGAAAAAGCAGAAGGTTTGTCCCTCTCTCCAGTGAGATGAGACTACATGGAAATACTTAGATTAATAGAAATGGGTTAATATTTAAGACAGAGCTAGCTGATAAGAAACTAGTGACTGGCCAACAGAATTATATCTAATACAGCATCTCTGTGTGTTATTTGGTGCTGGTGTGGCCATGGGAACAGACTGGCCAGGAAAAACCTACTCTTAACATAATCCCACATCACATGATCAGAGATCTCAAACAACATAAGAAATCACGCTGTGTCCTGGACTATGACAGTTCAGTGGATACCATAGCCTGTTGCCTATACTCAGGCGCTTCCTGGCACTTATTAAGCTTGCTGATCTGTGCCCAGGCCAAAAGAGGCAGGGGGTCCAAAGGGAGTCATTCATGGCTGCATGGAAATCCTCAGAAGGCTTGGGGCTATTAGTTTAATTCTCTAAGAAGTTCACAGGAGTCTCTGGCACATATCTAGGCCCACCAGAAACCTATGATGTGTGGTGATATATTAGTTTTGATTTGTTAAAGCTTGCCTGAAGATTCAGAAAACAAAGTCAGATACAATGCATAGAAGCCAGACACATACCTTTAAACCCAGTAGTCAGAAGCTAGGATGTGATGATACACACCTTTAGTCTTAGGACTCAGGGTTTGGATGCAGACAGATCTCTGTGAGTTCAGTGCCACCCAGTTCTACAAAACTGATCCAGTCCAAAAGAGAAACAGCTCACACAGAGAACATCGCAGCACCTAGAGTCACATACTTTTAATCCTAGCATTAGGGAGGTATATAATATAGGAGCAAGGTCTCAGTATCAGGCATTCATTGTCTAGCCACATTGAGAATAGGAATACCCCAGCCCTGTTAGAGTTCTGTAGTAGCTTAGATGATTTGCTTCCATGATCTTCAGTTTGAACCTCAATATCTATCTCTGTGTCTTTTAGTATCCATATTAAAATGATGACATTTTTCCTGTTTTCATAACAGGGATTCTCATTCCTGGATGCCTATTGCCACACAGAGGAACAAAACACAATCAGTATTACCAGGAAAGAATCCCTCATACCCTTCACAGGGGATTCTAACTGTCCACCAGAGTGAGTGCAGTGGCCAAGAGCTATTCTGCTCAAAGTGGGGCTACCTGGCCTCATTACTGGCATTGCCTGGAAAATGTGAGAATGGCAAATCAAGCCCTGCCTTAGACCCTGGAGTCCCAGGCACACACACTGCCATATGTCTGGTACCACACACACCACATACAATGTGGATGTCCATGAAAAACAGGTAGGTGGCACTTCTCAGCGAATTGGTAAGAAACCAAAGAAGGGCAGTGCTGAGCTTCAGGCCATCCAGCCACAAACTGATATGGATGAATGTGACCAGATCCTTCCAGCTGCTGCCAGGAGCTTTTAGCACACGGGCATCTCATGGTCAAGTACAAAGACTTGCCACAAACTCACAGCATCTAGCCTCTCCCACAGGTCATCACCTGTGAAGACTTTTTAAATGCATGTTGAGAGCTCAAACTACTGTTCCTATCCCCAGAGTGTGATGCCGGCCAGAGGTTCTGCTTTTCATTTAGAGGAAGCAGAACTGCCTTGGTCCCCATCTCATTGCTACCTAGGCTCCAAGTTGAGCCTTTCCATTTAACTCAGGAAAATGAGTTTAGGTACAAAGCCTCTATGGATGTCAGTCCTCTGTTCCTCAGGAAAGTTTGGATTGTGAGAAGTAGTGGGCATGATGACTACCTGTTTTTCAAATCCTTGTTGGTATAATTGACCAGGATTCCACACAGCTCATTTGTCTCACATGTCATGTGATGTAACTGAATGGTGAGCTTTTCCACCTCTTTAATCTGTTGCTCCTGCTCAATGAAGATAGATAGAAGCAATGGTGCCTTCCAAGTAGTCTCAGTTGGTATATAAAGACAAGACAAGCTCTATACTTGAAGGACATAGGATCAGAGAATTCCCTGCTGAGTCCAAAGAAGCCCATGGAAGAAAAAATGCTAGGGACCAAGTGAAGGTCCCAAAGAGCAGGGCAGCTACCCTCAAAATGGGGCCCTGAGCTCTGTATCGGTCCTCATGCACTGTGGATAGTCATGTGCATCACCCCCAAATGCAGGACCCATGGCCCTGGGAGTCATAAGCTAGCACAACCATGTGGATTTGGAGGACAGTGTCAGCTGATATCTGATGGGATGCAGGTTAAGTCCTGTTGTCCCTAGACCTTAGCAGCACCAAGTCCTGATCACATTTGTCCAAGGCCAAGACATCTGAATGTCTGAGATTTTGGTGCATGGCCACAGGAATTTCTCCTTATTCTAATTAGCATTAAATTCTCATAGAAACTAGGATTAAGTGGAGCAACACCTCAACCTCAGAGGGAGGCCTCATTAGTCACTCCTTTGCTCCTGCTGCCCTTCCTTCCCACTCAGAATGAGATTTTAAGCTTTGTTCTTCCCCATTGTGGTCTCTCCATGCTGGCCATTTTCTCTCTCAAGTAGAATCCTCAGTGTGAACAACATGTCTATAGTTGAACCTTATAGGAACACAAGAAATGTCCTAATATCACTTGATGCTGCTACAACATCACAGGTGATAGAAATAACTCTCCAGGTTAAAAAGAATATCCAGAGAAGGGACTGCTGATGTGATGGGACACATCTTTTGCCTTCTTACTACTTTGAATTCTCTGAACTTATCAGAAGCAGATTTTACTTATCCAGGCATCCTTATGGCACACAGGGGAAATCCATATTATACCTCCTCCTTCCAAAGCTAGAGATTTCTCTGATTCATTAAAATCATTTTACTTCTTCACCCTTGGGGAATTGAATATTTACTTTATAAGCACTGCCCAAGAATGGCCCTTCCCACAATTTAATACCTATACCCAATAATATGAGAAATAAAGCATGACAAGAAATTAGGTCAGGAAAATACAGAAGATTGTTGAGTCCCCTGGGTAAACACCCACCTTAAGAAGGCTAAGGTTGAGGGAAATTGGTGATGAGGAATTTGTTAAGTGAGCTGAACATGTTATGAGATATAAACTGCTCTACAATGTTCTCTCTATTTCACTGGTTTAGTAGTGAGGGCTCTATAGAGGAACAGCTTCTATAAAATTAATCTCTATATACTGAATAGTAATTTGTTAGATTGGCTTAAATGGTGTGCTCTAGCCAATACAACAATGGTTGGTTACGAATTGGAAGTCAACCATGGAGAAAATGCTCAGTCCCCAATGCTGAACGTCTCAGCGTCTGGTTTATTTGTTGTAATTGGCTTATGATTTTGTCTATTTCCCTTCTACTAACAAAGGGGTATTACATCACTGGATTAAGAAAGAAGTTAAAGGGGACCCTTCTTTTACAATTTTATGGAATGCTCTGAGGTTTGTTAATTGTTCTTTAAACTTCTGGTCAAATTCTACAATGCATCTCTCAGGTCCTGGGTTTCTTTTAGTAGTGGTCCTGCTGTTCTCAAGCAAGGGAGGGACTCTTATGAGATTTCTATCAAAGTGCTTTTGGTGTTATTATCGTTTCTGTAACCTAGGACAGGGGTTGTGACTTGGTAACAGAATGCTTACCATGCACACATGAGGGCTGGGTTCATCACTAGCACCATAAAAACAAACAACCAAACAAACAAATGGCCAATAACCTACAAATTTTGAATAGCAAGTCTGATTGTGTGTTATGAAACAGTTGTCCCCAGGTAGCTGAGCCTCCCTCTCTTTCTGAAGGGAAGCAGCTCAAATCCCTAGAAGACTTCTCCTCCCAGTATGATCTGACAGTACAGAACTCCACTGGTGACATCATACAGCTAATCTGCTGAGGAGATGGCTGAGATGCTGTTGCCATGGAAGGCAAAGATGAGCCTCTAGAGTTTTACAGGTGTCTGGACAACATCAAATGGAGATGCAGCTCATTGACGGCTATAATCTTCTGGGGTGCTTTGACATAAATATTGCTACTGTTTAAAGTACCAAACTCCGGAATTAATCATCTCTGCTTTACTACTAGATGAGTAGCTTGCTACTATTAGTTATTCTGTTTTCATCCATTAACCTATTGTTATTTAACAGCAGATGACAATGGATAAGGTTCTGACTTTTTTCTTCTAGTGGAGTGGACTAGAGACAAGCTATATAAAGAAGGGGTGAAGGACAAAAGGCCCATTTCATATCCTGGAGACAGGAATATAAATAGTAATAACTCTAAATGAAGAATAATTGGACAAGATTCATCTGGATTTCAGTTTAGGGACTCTTTATCCAGCTCTTCTAGAAGGAGAAGATGATTTCATTGAGGTGTTTTAGTTGTTTCTTGTTGTTGGAAGTCCTCAGTTGTGAATGAGCCAGAAACCACTAAAACTTTGAAAAACCCATGAGCTGAAGGAGTATTGACACACTTCCCCTCTGAAAATGTTTAATTGCCTGGTTGGTCTTTGTAGTGCTGAAATTGAGGCCTAAGCCAAGAGTATCCTAGGCAATGGCTCAACTATGAACAACACCTTGATCCTTGTTACACTTTCATGTTTTATTTTTAGATGAGGTCTTGCTCTGCTGCCCAAGTTGGCCTTGAATATGTTCTACAGATACCAAAGATCAAAATGCCTGAGCCTTCCCAGTTGGTGAGGTTACAGGGTGATCCATGAGGCCTGAGTAGAGCAATGAAATTTTTAATACAATTCTGGACTGGAGTTGAGACAGGACTAAATGAAACTATACTCAATAATCGAGTGGAACTCTTTGAATAAGGTGGGTATTCCAGAGTGGGAAGATAGTGCAAGCCTGTAATCCTGTTCCTTGAGAGGGAGGAGGATCAGTAGGTAAAGGCCAACTTCCTCTACATTGTGAGCTTGAGGCCAGCCTGAATTACCTGAGGCTGTCACAGACACACAAATGCAGAGAATCAATTTGTCTGGTTTTCATTTTCAAATAAACTGAGGAGCCTACAGTTTGTTAGCAAAGAGAGCCACAGGTTGCTAGAAACTGACAATTTTGATGTTTGGCAAATTCCTCCAAATTTACTCTCCCTTATCCCTCACCAGGCATATGTAATGCCATGTCTTTACTGAACTGAGGCAGTCTGTTTCCATGTGTTGTGATAAGGACACAGTTGTCCTAGTCCCTGTACTTGTTGCCCTGATATCATTTCTCCTGAGCATTCAGCTAAGGGTGGAGGGAGGCAAACTCTTCATCTCCTGATTATGTATAGGTTTCCTACTGCCTAAGCAGTTACTCCAAGTGTGACTATCTCCTGCTTTTTAATTATTTTACAGAGAACTGCCCTGAATTCACTTCTGGTGACCTGTGGGGCTGGAGCACACACTGTCATTCCAGAGACAGTGTTCCTGGGATGTCTCCCTAGTATACATGGGAAGTAAAGGGGTGATAGAGGGTAGATCTTGTCCTCAGATTGTTGTTCTTTTGCTACACTTATAGGAATAAAGCTGGAGAAATGGGTGGTGGTCCCATGTGAGTGGGTTTCCAAGGTATGGGACCATGTGGGGGAGCATAGCAGGTTCCATAGCAGTTAAGGGTGACAAGGCAGAGGAAAAACATGCCAGGCAGATAGAGCTTAAATGAGGAGTTTATTTAGAAAGGAGTGTGAGGGAAAAGGGAACATACATGGAGACACCAGGAACAGTAGAACATTAAAGAAGAGAAGGAGGGAGGGAACGAAACACCAATAGCACATACACTGAGATCAATAATTAATAAATGGTACCTCCTGATAATGAAAATCTTCTGTAAGGCAAAGAACACAGTCAATAAAACAAAGGAAATGGAAAAAGATCTTCACCAACCACACATTTAACAGAGGGCTGATCTCCAAAATATATGAAGAACACAAGAAGCTAGTCACCAAATCACAAAATAATACAAATAAAGAGTGGGCTACAAAACTGAATAGAGAATTCTCAATTGTAGAATCTAAAATGGCAGAAAGACAGTTAAGGCAGTGTTCAACATCTTTAGCCATCAGAAAATGCAAATCAAAACAACTTTGAGATACTCTCTTACTCCTGTCAGAATTGCTAAAACCAAGAACTCCAATGAGAGTTTATGCTGGAGAGGATGTAGAGAAAGGGGAACAGTCTTTCACTGCTGGTATGAGTGCAAATTTGTACAGACATTTTAGAGATCAATATGGCGGTTCCTCAGGAAAATGGAAATCAGTATCTCACAAGATCAAGCAATTCCATTCTTGTCATATATATCCAAAAGATGCACATTCATAGCAGAAGGACATCTGTTCAACTATTTGAATTGCCATAACCTGGAAGCAAATAAATGCCCCTCAACAGAAGCATGTTTGGAGAAAATATGGTACATTTACACAATGGGGCAGCATTCACCGTAGGGATAGTGGGGACCAAAAACCAAAAACAATGAAATCTTGAAATATGCAGGCAAATGGATGGAAATAGAAGAAATCTTCCTGAGTGAGGTAATCCAGCCAAAAAAATGTCAAACAGTGTATATACTCACTCATGCATAGATCAAATGGTTACCAGGAAGCAATCCACACTGCCCAAAAAGCTAGCAAAGAAGGAGGACCCTAAGAGAGCCATACATGGTCCTCTGATGAAGGGGCAAGTGAAGGATCTGATCAAATTGGGAGCAAGGGGGGAAGGAGAGAGGGAGTTAGGAGAAAGTGAAGGGAAGAAGAGGAGAGAAAAGGATACAAGAGGGAGCAGGAGATTGAGTCAGGAAAAGAATAGGGGAGAGCAAGGAAAGAGATACCATGATAGAGGGGTCCATTATAGCTTTTAAGAAAACTCAGGCATTAGGGAAATGTCCAGAGATCTACAAGGATGATCCCCACAAACAATCTAAGCAATAGTGAAGAGGCTACCATAAATGCCTTCTCCTGATAATGAGATTGATTACTACCTTATATGTCTTCATGTAGTAGCAGAAGGAAGCAGAAACAGACACCCATTTCTAAACACTGAGCCAAACTCCTGGTATCCAGTTTGCACAGAAGGAGGAGTGATGAACAAAGGGGTCAAAGCGAGGCTGCAGAAACCCACAGAAACAGCTGACCTGAACAAGAGGAAGTTCATGGACCCTAGTCTGAGAGCTGAGAAGCCAGTATAGGACTGAACCAGACTCACTGAACATTGGTGTCAGTTAGGAGGGCTGGACAGTATATGGGGCCTATGGTAGTGTATCAGTATTTATCCCTAGTATACAGTTGGACTTTTTGAGCTCATTCCACATAGAGGGATACTCGGGGAGGTTCTAGGCCCTGCTCCAAATGATATGACAGAATTTGAAGATCCCCATGGAAAGCCTCACCGCCCCTGACAAGCTCTCTAAGGGGTGGGTTTTGTGAGGGGGACAGAAGAGGAGGGAAGAGTGAGGTAATTGAGTTGAAATGTAAAACAAGCTTGTTTCAAATTTACATAATATATATTATCAGAAAAATGCAAATTAATGTAGAAAACATGGGCTTTTATTTTTTTAAATAAAATATTCTCCATTTGTATTATAATATTTTATTCTTGGGTGTGTGTGATGACCATCATTGTAAACTTAACAAGCTAGGTAGAAAAGGTTTTATTGAAAAATTGCTTCCACCATATTGGACTGTAGACATGATTATAGGGAATAATTTGACTCATGATTGATACAGGGGTTCTCAGCCTACTGTGGTTGTGCCATCCCTAGGTAAGTAAGCCTGGGTTGTTATATAACAAAGGGAACTGAATAAGAACAACACCAGTCTGTAAGCTGCACCCCTCCATGGCTCCTGTTTAGTTCCTGCCATGTGTTCCTGCCTTGAACACACCCAGGGACTGTAATCTGAATGGAGTAATTTCTGTTCTAATATGCTGTTTAACAAAGTATTTAATCACAGCATCATATCACATATTGCTTGGAAATATTAAGGGCTTTTAATGTTTTTACAATTGAGTATATTCCATATATCAAGAAAATAAAATATGCCATGTACTCATACTGACACTTGGGGTTCATAGTAGGGCTCTTAAATTTCTGGTTATCAGGGACATAAGCGATAATAGAACCACAACAGTCAAAAAACACTCATATAGTAGCAGAGCCAATATGAACAATCTGTGTGGTATATCCAATGAAATTATTATTGTGTCATTAAAAATGTAAGAGTTTGTACGTGGAAATAAGTTTGAATACACATCAATGTCTGTGATTCTTTCTTAATTAAAATCAGAATCAGCCAGCATCTGAGAGTAGGCCACACTGTTACAAATAGGGCTTTCAGGGGAACCTTAGAAAGTTGTTGGTCCCAGTGCTTTGTGAACTGAGAGGGTGATACTGACATCAGACATTATCTAGATGGGTAAGTAATGTTGAGTGTTGTTTCCAGATACTGTAAGATCTGTATCTTGTCATAGTCTTGTATCAGAGCCATACAAGTCTATATACTAAGGTGGACAGAGTTCTTCCTCTAATATATAAAATTGTAATTGACAATTTCAGGATTATTCAATAGTGGATATTTGATGATAGCTTTTGAATACAGTGCTATAGGGAAGTGGGCTTGCTCATAGAAAAGTATAAACTATGTTTGACAGTTGATTCTGTTCTAGCAGTGGATGGATTTTCCCAAAGCAATACAATGTCAGATAGAGAAAAACTCAAAAAATATCTTCCTAAAGATAATGTCTACTACCTCCATTTGTATTTAATATAGTACTTGAACTCTCAGCTTTAGTAGTTAGACAAGAGGAGGAGACAAGGGGAATAAAAATCTAACGGGGAAAAGTGAAAGTTTCCTTATTGTAGATGATATGATTCTACGCATATAAAACTAAAAATGTCAGAAGTCCCTTAATGCTGATAAATACAGTCATAATAGTGGAAGGATAGAAAACTAACACACCAAAACATACTGAGAAAGAAATCAGGGAAACAATTCCACACACAATAGCCTTAAAATATATAGTAAGACATTGTTGGAGTAGGATATTTTAAAAACATATTATTAATGAACACAGCTATGAAGTACCTAAGAGCAAACACAAAAACATACAAAAACCTTTGACACTGCTATTTTTAAATACCTTCCCGACTTAAATGAATGGCAGTTTTTAAAGTTTTGTGGATAAATAAGAAAAAAGGGTTTATTTTCCTAAATTTTTAATACTAATGTAATAAATGTTCAAATAGAACACATGAATCCAGTAATATGTTTTAACATGGGGCAAAGAATAAATTTAAAGAAGTAAAGAAAAGAACATCCATAGATATTTTTAAAGAGGAAAAAGCATGGAGACAAGACAAACTGGAGAGAAACATGACATATTAGACCAGAAAAAATACCTACTTGAATATACTTACATAAGCATTGGGGATGACTGATAGAACAAATCTTGCAAAAGATTTCAATGTTCATAAATGTTGTAATTGGTGTAAAATATGTGGCTACAGACCATCAGAAGAACAGAACATCAGGAAATGCCTTAATGATGTGGTTAAGTGTTGTGATAAAACTGAAAAAAGTCAATCTGGGACACCAAAGAGTTTATTCATTTCAGAGGTTAGAATGCATCATCAGTGGAAGAAGCTAAAGCAATATCCCAAAGAGAGCTTTGAAACCACAGGGAATGCTGCTTACTGCACTGCTTACCTTCCATTCCTCTATAGCCTAAGCTCACTTGCCTAGATATGGGCTACCCACATTAGGCTGTGTTGACCTCCAACATTTAGCAATAATAAAATTCCAAAGAAGCATGTTGGCAAAGCAGTCTGGTGGATTTAATTCCACAAGTATGAGCCAAACAGACAGCCAAGATTAGCCATCCCTGCAAGCCATAAAGGGAAAAACATAAACTTCTGGTTACTATAAATAAAAGTGACCCTCCATGAATAGAATTCTGTGTCTGTACAGAAATTTCATTGTAGGCAGAATAATTTCAAATGATTTATTACATAAAATGAAATTATGTTTAGAATAATGAGTGACAATAAGCCCAAGTCACCAAAATAAAAAAAATGGTAAATTAGACAAATGAAGGCCATTATAAAGGCAGCATGGTGGCCTCAAGGAATGATTGTGAGCTGCCAACACATATGACCTTCCTGGCTGTGTTTTGTTGGAGGAGATACCATCAAAAGCCCTACCCTTTAACAGAGGTTAGGTCTCAAATAGAAGCCTGAATTACGAACTGCATACCCGAGCTTATGTTCTAAAGACATGAAGGTGTTCATTCTGCTTGACTTGGGGAAGACTGTAAACAAAAGAATAACAGGTATTGCAATCATCTAAAGCATCTAAAACATCATCAGACACATTCTGATATTCTCTCAGCCTAGATAGATGGGGAAGAGCCTAGGTCCTGCACCAAAGGATGTGACAGAATTTTATGAACCTCCATGGGAGGCCTCTCCCTTCTTAGGGATTGGATGCGGGTGAATGGAGGTTAGTGCCAGGCATGGGAGAACAGGAAGAAGGGGAAAATGGGATTGGTATGGAAAGTACAATTGTTTTTCATTTAAATAAAATTTGTTATAAAAAGTAATTTTAAAAAAGCCATTGGTGGCTCTATTTCTTCATTTCAATGGAGACCTGTCGGAAGTCTTCCCTGAGTACTCTTGTTGAAAGAAATTTTTTTTCTCTTTCTCAGAATAAAAGAGTTTAGCAAGATGTGGTCTGTAAAAAGGAGTTCAAGTACAAATTCACATGACTGAGACACCTACTCTTTCTGACATGTCCACTGTTTGTGCTGTTTTATGTTCTTCCCTTTTCTTTACAGAGTACTCGTTTCCCCCTATCAGAGAACTTTTGCCCAAGGTTACTACCAGACATACTTATTTGAATTGCAAATCTTTATGATGGAGATAGACCACATTCTTTTCTAACTGTGTTTCTATCAGATCACCTCCTACCCAAGAAACCAAAGACTGGTATTTCATTCTGTTTTGCCATACATGTCTAATTAAGACCACTAAAATATCATGATCATGAGACATAGAGCCAACTCTAAGGCTTTTGATTATCATCACTACTTGTTTTCACTCTCTATGGGAGCCATTTGCTCATGAGTATTAGTGCAGAGGGGAATAAGATTCTGATGACTATTCTTGGTTTCAAAAGTGATTAAATCTGGCATTAATGCCCCAAAATAGAGAGCACAATTGTAGGAGAATCCCGTTTCACTTAAAGTAGGAAGATCTACCTCAAGCCTGGATCTTTGAGGTAGGAATTCACACCTTTAATTCAGATATTTAATCCAGATGTCATCTGGGTCAATCCCTCTGTTGGATGCTTTCATGAGGACATGGAAAAAGGAAGCTTTACTCTTTCTCTGCTTGCACTCACCTTGTTTGCACATCCATTTCTTCAATGGTATTAAAGCATGCATATTTCAGTTTCCCACTGCAAGCACCTGACATTTGGCCTTGTGGACTGAGCAACTACTGCATTCTTGGACTTTCCATTCATAACCAGCCATTGGTGGAGTAGATAGAGCACAGCCTTTAAGTTGTTGCTGGAGTTTTTTTCAGCCAGGTCCTGCCACGTCAGTCCCAAATGAACACACAGAGATGCTATAGCAATTTTAAAACTGTTCATCAATGTCTTGGGCTTCTCATTGGCTAGCTCTGCCTTAATCATTAACCCATTACTACTAAGCTATATACTTATACAAGGCCTAATTTTGTCACAGAATACTTGGAATATCCTATCCTCTTGATCTCTACATGGTGTCTCTCATGTCACCTCTCTGCCGACCTTTCCCAGAATTCTCCTTGTTATCTAGCCCTGCCTATCTTCTTGCCTCCATTGATCATACAGTGTTTTATTCATCAACCAATAAGAGAAATATATAACCTCCTCCAGTAAGTAGCTCTGACAAATCATCTTTCAATATATAGAGACTCATTTCATAACTTTTGTTACTCTAAAGAGTCCTGACTTATGAACTAGGCACATAGAGAGGACATTATAGAACACTTTGACTCTCATAAGAGCTGAGCTCAATAATAAATTTCCAATGGTCGCCACCTTCCCTTAACATTCAACAGGTGTTTGTTCACTTCAAAGGACTCAATGCTCCTCATCCACATCATGCTGTCCTAATTCCTCAATGTGTTTTATTTCTCATGTTATTGGTTATGGATATAAAGGTTTGCGAGATGCAATTTTTACAGTATGTGGAAAGTGGGAGTTCATATTCCCATAGGTTAAGTAGTGGAATGATTGTAATGAAGCACAGATTAATCTCTAAATTTGGAAGCAGAAGGTGAAGAATGGTTATCCCTGTCTCACAAGAGAGACTACTGGAAAAGAGACCTGAACTTCTGGTCATTTCATGGAGAATTAATTAGCGAGGAAGCAAAGGCCGTGCATCATGTCATCAGCACTCACTTTTCTGGACATTCTATTGTATCCTGGAGAGCTCATGGAATCCCATGATGTCACTAGTGTTGTGGCAACCTCAACTGCCTTTAGGATATTTCTTCAGTGCCTATAAGGTTTACCTATAGACATGTTGTCAAGACTGAGAAGTCTACTTGGGAGAGCAAGTAAACAGCATGGAAAGACCAGAGCGAAGAAGGAAGAAAGCCCTAGGTCTCATTGGAAGAGATGGAGAATTAAATGGTCTTGGCAGAGAAGAAGTGAGTTCAGCAAAGGGGCTTGGAAGATTTATGGATGTGGCAGCCTAGAGCCTTCTAGGGCTAGGGCTCAAGAACTAGGAACTTCTGGAGACCAAGAAGCCTATGCTGGTTTTTGGGTTCCTGGAGAGTAGCTCCAGATGAAGGATTCATTATGTTTAGCTTGGCAGAATCAGGAATCACAGTGCTAAGGCTGCCTTGTTGGGGATCCTGCAGTTTTCCCTCTCAGTGGGTAGGAGGACCAGAGGAGTTAATGAGATTTCAGTACCATCACTGACCTTCACCCCCACTATAGTCCTTTAGGGAATGTACCATTAACAGTTGGGAAAACAGAGTGCCCTGGATAAGCCTGAGGTTCTCATACTGTATATCACATCCACTAGAAAGGCAGGAGCCAACAAGTCAAGCTCTTCCAGTGACCACTAAAGTTTCAGAGTTCCAAATTGTTGATTGCATACAGCTCAATCTGAGTGCTGCTAGAGCCAGTGAATCTGGGCAGACAATATTCCCATCCTGCCAGCTCTGGGTGTACTTCCTGAACTGTCAGTGACAACCTGGTAACTATGTTCTGCCCCTGCACTGGCTTACCCATTAACATTTAGTCTGAAGTATCAAGCAAGTGACTTTGGCATTCAGATACCACCTGAGCAATTGTGATAGTAGAAATTTTCTCCTGGCTACTCAAAGCACATGACTGAGGACTATGAAGTCAAGGTACATTCTCTTCAGCTGTGAGTAAGCCTGCCTAGGCTCTGTGCTTGGTCACCTTTTGTATGGACAGAGAGAAACCTGCTAACATTATGATGGCTAGAATGTGTTCTGCTGAAGATTTGGGATATTTTCTCCATTAACTCTCAGGCTTTTCTTTGTTCTGACAGGACACTCATAATCTCCCACAACACTCATATATGGTAAAAGCCTTGTTGATTCTCCACAATATGCTTGTTCACATGATGGAACAGATATTTCCTCCCCACTGTCCTGACCTAAATCCCTAATTTCCTAGCAATCTTTATTTTTTACATAATTAATTAGGGATCTAAAGAAATGATGAATCATTTGCTGTGATGTGTTTGAAATAAAGTCTTTAACTACCTATATATGAAGTGTTGAAATTATTCTAATAGCGCACAGAAAGATCTCTAGCTTTGTAAGGAAGAAGAGATGAAGTTCTTCCCTTATGATTCTGGGAATGTGTTGGGAAGGGAGATATGACTTCCAGTAAATTGCAGAATAGCTAGTTAGTAGGTAAGTGACAGCTGCGATAGCTGGTCCTAATAGTCCCTTTGCTAAACATTCTAATGTATCCTGGAGAGCGCACAGTATTTTCAGTGAGAGCCGTGAGCTATGTAGTCTGCAGCTGCATCACTGGGAGCTCTTTCACTTTACACTGAATGGCAAAAAAGGGCAGTAGGAGGAATTTATTGACCAATGAGATGTCCCTCTCTTGATAGGGAATTGATGCACTTCATCCTCAGTGCATTTCTACAGTTTCCATGGTAATATGCCAATAGGAAGAGGACAACTCCTCTGGCTATTCCCCAAGGCCTCAGGGATTTACATGCTTTTGTACTTGAAAAGTGTGATCAGGACTTGGTGCTGCTAAGCTCTAGGGACAACAGGCATTATCTGCACCACATCAGATATGAGCTGATATTTTCCTCCAGTTCTACATGGCTGGGTTAGCTTACAACTTCCAAGGCCAGGGCTGGCTTAGCTTATGACTTCCAAGGCCGGGGGGACTGCAATCAGGAGTGATGCAACAGATTACCCACAGTGCTTGGGAACTGATACAGACCTCAAAGATAGCTGCCCTGATGTTTGGAAGCTTCACCATCATTAGAATTTACTCTTTCTGGGCTTCTTTGGACTTAGCATGGACTGTCCTGGCCCTATGGCATTCAAGAATCTGAAGAATGTATTTGTCTCTATCTGCAGGGACTTCTGAGGAGGCATCATCCCAACTCTCCACCTTAACTGAACAGGAGCAGCTGATGAAAAAGGTGGAGAAACTCACCATTCAGTTACATCATATGACGTGTGCAAGAAATGAGCTGCGTGGAATCCTGGCCAATTATACACACAAGGATTTGAACAACAGGTAGTCATCATTCCCAGGGTCCTGCTGATGGTCTTGACAGTATAGTATAGGAACAGGAAGCTGAAATTCTGGGGTTACTTGGTGTGTATACTGATTTTCCTGTGTGCTTTTGAGATGCAAACCTTGAAGCCTTGATAGGAGTGAGCTGGGAACACAGGCTGTTCTGCTTCTCCAGACAGAATGCAGATCCTGTAGCCTGTTTCACACTCTGGGATAGTAACAGGAGTGTGAGAGCTCTAAACATTCACTTTAAGAGCTCTTGAGAGATTTGGGCTTGTGGGAGAGGCTAGGTGGTGTGACATTGTGGTGAGTCTTGGCAATTGACCAAGAGAGGATTGTGTGCTGAAAGCTCTTGGCATAGGTGGACAGACCTGATGCCATCCATACACAGTAAATAGATGGAAGGCCCTTAGCTATCCACTGCTTCTCTGTGATCTTCATCCTTATACTCTTAGACAATGTCACCTCTTTGCATTTCTTGGCCATCCCAACTGCATGGTGTGAATGTGTGTGTGTGTGTGTGTGTGTGTGTGTGTGTGTGTGTGTGTGTGTGTGTGTGTGTGTTTCTGTGTGTGTCTGTGTGTTCTTTTGAATCTGGGTCAGGGCCTGAGGATTTTAGATTCTCACAGTTTCCAGGTGATGCACTGCTGTTGACAAGTTCGCCCACTTTGAACAGCATGCCTCCTGAACACTATGCTTGCCTTTGGAAACACTGAAATCCCTGTGCAGTTTATAAAGCCATCCTGAAATTAGAACTCCTCCCTGGAATTGCTGTTTGCTGGGTTCCTCTGTGATACAACAGGCATAAAAATTTAGAATCTCTGTTCTGAAAATAGGAAAAACATCATCATAGGAATCTGGTTGGTCAGGATATGTGACACAGTCTCCTGGGAAGTTCTTACTGAGTTAATCTGTAGCTCTAGACCCCAGAGTCACCTCATATAGTCCTAGATCCACCTCTTTAGAAGTCCTGACTCTTCTGGCTTTCGTAAAGGACAGGAAGTTGCATAAGCACCAGGAGTTCCAAGCAATTAAGTGCCAGGCTGTGGCATCCATTGGGCTTGGATAATACATGACACAACCTTATTCATGCAATCAATGCTGCCTCTGTTCATGGGGATCTCTTCTCCTTGGGCTACACCCTACCACAGGCTGAATTTTGAGCTTGAGATGCTCAATATGGAACACAATCAGGTGATGGCTGACCTTCAGAGATTTCCCATGGAGATGAGTGATGCCTTGGACAAATGCAAGGAGCTGGTTGAGGAGACTGAATCCTTCAGGTAAGTGCCTAATTTTCCTTGGGAAGGATTGTTTCTGACATTCTATGATCTGAAGCAAAGTAAAGGATCTGGTTCTAGCCTGATTGCCTCTGAGAAAACAGCCTGCCTTGTTTCCCTTGGACATGTGCCTCCTGTACTCAGTTTTCCTAATTGTGAAAATAACACAGAGGTTCTCCCATCATTGTGCACCCAGCCTCAGGAGTGTATGGATAGAAAAATATTGCACCATGCAGGGGATGTCTGTCAGCCTAGGAATTCTGACACCTGACAGGGGCTTACTGAACTGGTTTCCGTAAGACCCTTAGTTATGATTTATTCTGGTTGGGACTCCTGTCCTCCCTCAGATAGTGTTTGCCCTCTAGCTGCAGATGCTTTCCCTACACCATGAAAAGATAAGCACAGATGGGGACTGCAACTTGCTCCCAGAGGCACAGGATCACTTTGGAAACTGTTTTCAGAAGTCATTTGAAGCTTTCTGAAAAATTATGTGTGTCTGAATTATGCAATTTGATTATTCTCTGGATTTGGCATGCCTCTCAGTGATTCTGGCTGGGCTACTGAGTGTGCCATTCCTGGGCTTTCTAAGGACAAGACTTTACAGCACTGGTGGTATTTGGAGGTAGGGACATCAAAGGGAGACTTGGTGGATCTCACCACTTTTTGTTGGCGGTTCAGTTACTACCATGGCCAGGTCTTAAGAGAATGGATTCAGCTGAAGAAAAATGTGCATATGTCAAGACTGAAGAACAGATGGCTGTGGAAGGAGCAGATTGAACTGCAAGAGTCCTGTGAGGAGGTTAAGAGGCTCTTTAAGGAGATCCATGAGAAGATCTCTGACCTCCGTGCTGAGCAGCATCAGGTAGGCTTAGGCTGCAATGGCAGGCTGCCCCCCTCTCAACTATAAACTGAGACATCCATGTAACCATCTGCACACCCATCCATACTACCAACCCGTTCCATCTATTGTTCACTTCTGTGATCGTTCACACATTACTCTGGAGAGTTATTTACTTGTAAGATACTGGGTGATTGGAAATCCAAAACTCCTGCTCTACTAGACGCCATAGTTCATTGACAGATATGAGTCAAACATATATCACACTTTATGTTAGGAAGCCTGCCATGCAGGAAGTTATTAGGAAATAACACAGAGATTTCAATGATGAGGTCAGTGTACTGTGGCCAATGTGATTTGCGGGGATTATGTGAGGTCACAGGTAGGAAGCTGATTTAAAGAAAGAGAGCCCAGTGTTAATGCTAAGTGAGCCATTATCAAAGTCTTCCTGCTCCTTCTTCTCTTCTTCCTACTTTTCCTCCCCTTTCTTCTTCTCCTCTTCCTCCTCCTCCTTCTCCTTCCCTTTCTTCTTCTTCTTCTTCTCCTTCTCAGTAGCTTTTGTGCAGCCTGTCCTAGAACTCACTCTCTAGTTCAGGCTGGCCTGAAACTCATAGAGATCCATCTGTCTTTGTAACCCACATACTGGGATTAAAGACATGTACTCTCCCACCCAGCATGTTCTCTTCCTTTCCCCAAGCTCTTTGTACACACTGACAGAAACCTGAATTGTTAGTTACCCCTTTTGCTGTGAGTTTGGAGGACATTTCTCATATTCTGGAGGTGACTGAATAACCATAGATGTGGGAAGATTTTAACACACTTAGGGGTAGGTTGATAGATTTGATGCTACAAAAGAACATTTTTTCCAATCACCTCAAAATAGTCTGACTCTGCTGTGTGCTCTCCTAAGGATGAATAGCAGCATTGTAGGCATAATTCAACTGTTCACTCACCAGGATGTCCTCTTCAGTTTTTTCAGCTCATTGTTGAGTTCTGTTTTCTGTGTATGATTGATGTAGCCGTGGATAATAATGTAAAATGGTGGGTATGTCTGCAGGCTACATATGAAAACTGGTATTGTAATGTCTTGTTCACTCCTGTATTCCTATGAGTTCAGGTCTTTCACTGAACCTGAAATTTTCTGCCTTGGCTTTCTGGATGCCAGAACTCTTTGTCTCCCTTCTCCTCCAATGAGCTCCTTCAGTCTTGTTTTGTCTCAAAAAATTGTTACAAGTTTCAATTACTCAGAAAGTGAGGAAGAATGTAGTAGCTTTTGTCATTTATTTACTTTTATTGATTTGGTATTAATGTGGTTTTAAATAAATAAAAATTTAAACAATACAGCTACTTCAAATGAAAAGTAGTCTTCTTTCCTTTCACTGCACAGAGCTAACACCACAGGAAATGTCTGGTTTGCCTCTTTGGCCCCACAACACTGATTTCCAAAGTGCATCTCCTTGCTGACATTGTGCTGCAACTATATCCTGTGCATGTCTATGTTTAGCACAGATTCCTCTCATAGCTGTGCAGAGTACTGCATTCCAGAAAAGCACTGCAGGTGATGTCACTGGGCTCCTCTGACTGACAATGGAGCTGAATTTATATTATATATACTGTAACCTGTTGAGACCTTCCTGGGAGTTGGCCATGGGTCACTTTCTTTCACCTGAGCTGTCAATGTTTAGTGACAGCTCTTTGGGGGTGTATTGCAGAGCATATGATTGGTTACTTGGAACCTGTGAGATCAGTTAGCTTCAGCAAGGATAAAGTTCACAGAAGGAAACGTTAAGTATATCCAGGGTAGCAGAGCCTAGCTGAGTGTAAGAGCCTTGCAGACAGCATAGAGGACTGACTACCTCTGCCTGCACCAGAAAAGGTGATACAAGGCATCAGTGCTGTCCCTGGCCATGCTAGGTACAAAAGTGTGTGTGGTGTGACGTGTATTTCTGAGCATCTGTGTGTGTATTTATGTATGTCAACTCCTCTGTGTGTGTCGCTGTGTGAAAGATGGCTATTTCTTGCAGATTAGAATGTATGTATATATATATACATATATATATATGTATATTTATATATGTGTGTGTGAGTGTGTGTGTATATGACCATGTGTGTGGAAGTGGTTGAGGGAGGTGTGTATAACCATGTTTCCTGTATATGTATTGGGGTGTTTGGGGGTGATTATATGTGCAAGCGTTTGTGTGTGTGGATTTGTAAATTCCTTTGTATGTAAATCTGGACATTTGTATATTTACTTACTCATGAAACATCTTTAATGATGATGGAGGCCAACTTTATTGAGAACTTGTTGTTGCCACACACTTGGAATCAAACAGATATTCTATGCTGCTGTCCACCTTTTGCCTGTCAAACTAGCTCCCTAGAACAAATGGATAGCAAAACTGCTATAACTGAACCCTCGTTGTGGAGATTTTCTCATTTCCTGAGGTCATTGCTTTTGGTCCAAAGTGAGTCAGCCTGGTGTGAAGGGAGATATTTTGAGGGGGGGAGTTGCTCAGCTTGGTGAGGGTTGGGGGTAACAGGGAAGCAGAGAACAATACCAGTGAGGTGGTGAACTATCATCCTGTGGTCCTGTGCTGAGGAACATTCCTAACCTGCACATCCTAGGGAACTTCCTAAGCAGAGTTGTCTAAAGGACAAGACCCCAGAAGTCCACCTGTCTGTGCATTAGGTGTACAGGATAGGCACCTCAATGACTGAGCTGTCTGCTCTCATGCCCACTTTGTTCGCCTACCTTCCAACAAAAGTTAATCTTCTCAATAGTATCCGTGGTGAATGCTCCTGCATTAACTGGAACACTAAACATGTTACTGAATTTTAAAGTGCTTCTATATGTGCATACATGTGCTTCTGTATGTTCATGAGTTTATGAGTGTGCGACCCTCCACTGAATACACATCCTTCTCATGCACAGGAGGAAGACAACATGGATGAAAGACTAAAGAACCTGTTGGAGCAGAAAGAGCTGGTCCCTCAGCAAAGAAACTTGGAAAAAAAGCTGCAGTATCACCAATTCAATACCTCTGCTATCAGGTAAGAGCCCAAGCTGGGAGGAGCAGTTAGAACCATGTACCTGGATTCAGTCTTTCTAGGGATTTTTGCCATCTTGAAGGCTATCAGCCACAGACAGGGAAAGAACAGCTCAGGGTATTGTGCTTGCCCAGTCATCAAGAACTTCATCAGGAAATACTATGTTTGAGTCTTAGAGTTTCTGGGCATTGTGTACCCCTTACACCATTCTGAACTCTCTAGTATATTGTTAGTACCAAGTTGGCTGTGTCACCCCACAAATCTCCCTGTGTAGTCTTAAATCTAATAGGGAGAGGGTTAAGTGTGAAGGAAAGTGTATGATCAGCCACTTTATTTCCCTCCAGAAAATCACATTAGAGAGAAGTTTTTACCTGTGGATGGATCTGCATGCAGCACACTCCTACTGATTACAGGCTCTCTGCAGTGTGCATCCATTTCCTGTGAAAGGATTTTTCTGGCAATAAGATTTAGTGGTTTAGGAGTTGAGCCAAGAAAGGTTTCTATGCTGTAGGAATAAGCAGAGCTTAAACTGCCATGCTGTGTATGTTCCCGTAGAGGGCATAAGTTCAGTTTCCCAGGTTACTCACATTTACCTGTTGAATTCACATTCGTAAGGACACCCATATCTGCCTGACCTCTTACACAAACATTGGAACAGTGTTAATATTTTTCCCCAAAATAATCTATCTAGACAATTGAAAAAATGTGCTGTTCTTTGCTTGTCAATAGTATAGTTCTCAGTTCAATATCTAGCAGATTGTAAAAACTGAGAAAAAAAAAAATCTTGCCCATGAGCACCTTGACCCTTCTCCTTTGGAGGATGCAGAGAATGACCGCAGCTGAAAGACTGGTCATGCTGCACTGTCCATTTAAATAGAGCAGCTTCAGGCTCAATAGCCCACATATCAGGTCCCCACCAGGCCTGTTCCCTAACTGACTTCCTCCTCTAGGTCAGAAGATCTCCAATCTGAGGTGGAACAGATCACAGCACAGGAAGACAGTATCCTGCAGACAGAGTTGCTGCATCCAGCAAACTCAGCCTCACAGGTCAGTGAGCCACCTTTGAATCCTAACTCTGGAACCATGGTGATTGGGGGTTGAGGTCTTTTGACTTTGTCTTCCTCTGTGTGAACAGCCCCTGGTTTTCTCTAGTTTATGGCCCAATCTGGCTGATTCTGGGATTGATTGCCTTTCCTTTCCTCCTCACACAGCTCTAGAAGGAAATGAGGAGGCCAAAGAAGCCACCATCAACTTGGAATCCTGACATTGACACCCTAGGACCAAGAACTCCTCAGAAGACACCCTGCAAAGCCCCAAGAGGGCATGGCTATACTAGCTTTGAAAAGGCTTTTTGCAATTTGTGACTGACTTCCTACCATGTTTTCATGACCAACAAAAGGCTGTAGACCTGTGCTACAAAATATGCAGAATGATAATTTAATGTTTATAATTAAGCAATATGTTCAGCTTAATGTTGGGGGGTTTTGTTCACTTTGGGGTTTTTTGTTTGTATGTTTGTTTTTGCTTTCATTTTCTATATTACATTTTGAGGTTTTAATTTCATTAGTCCTTTCTTTTGCTTCTGTTGTTTGCTATTTTGCTAAGGATATTTATTGCTTATATTGTGCTCCCTGAAAGCCCCTATTCAATATGATGACAGTATTTTATTAATAAAATTGTGGCTGCCCATTCTAAACTCTTAAGACCAATTTCATTGGTCAGTATTGCTCTAGGTCCTGACTTTGTCTCACCTTAGCCCAGCCGGGCTGATCTGGGTCCAACTGACTTTTCTTCTCTGATAGCAGCACTTGAGGGAAAAATGAGGAGGACAAATAGGCCTCAGAATCCTTGATCACATAGTGTTCTCCACTCTAGAATAAAGGCCTCCTCTTCAGAAGAAGACATCCCCCTTAAAGCTGTGAACTCACCAGTGAGGCAAGTAGCAACACACCTCCATGTGATCAGCCCCAATCTTTTCCATGGATTTCTTGACTTAATTCTCCTGAAGAAAAGAAAACATCAAAAATGAGCTTGACATATAAAAATGTGAAACAAGAATTACTGAGAAACCCTGACATTCAAACAGCATGAGTCCTCTATGAGGAGTACATTTACATGAAGGGTAAGGCTCTCATCACCAATGAGAGTTTTTCTGCCAGTTCAATGTCAATGGCTTTGGCAAGCTTACTGAGGCCTCAGCCATCCATATGTGGTGGGAATTCTGTCATGGAAGAAAACTATATTGATATTAAGTTGTTCCAGACAAACAGATTTTTCACTTTTAAGGCCTTTATCTGGCCCTATGTGGTCTGAGTGATTGTGAGCCAGATGTAAGTTCATGAAAGCAGGAGGATTGGCCTCTCCTTTCTACTTTTTGCACTGGGTGCGCTAACTGGGGAGGAGCAGAAAGCTTGCCCCAGTGGGGAAGATGAGGGAAAGATGGCAGACTAACTCCCTCAGCTAACACCCAGGCCCAGAAACTGGATTATCCCACAAAAACATCCTTTTCTCACTGAATTGATGGAGCTTGTGAAGGGCAGGGACCTGCAGTTCCAAAGCTACAGGTACTCCATGACTGAAGGCATCAACTGGATATCCAACAGGAGTCCCAAGGAGGGACAATTATATGTAGTAGAAGCCAGAGTCTTGAAACATTCACAAGACAAGATGTATGGACTAAAGAGTGTTTTGTGTTGTGTGACACACTGGAAAACAGTACAGACTCCTTGCCAAGATACTTTTTTTTATTTTGACCTGGCTTTTCTTTTAAATTTTGCTTTTTTTTACTGGAGAGGTAGGAAAAGCAGAGAGCATATTCAAGAGAGTGTGTAGGGGAAAGAGTGGGAGTGAGGTGCATTATTTGACACTAGCAGAGAATCAACAAATTAGGAAAATATGAAAACCAGAACTATCTGCTTTGGTTTCCTTTAAATATAACATTAATGATAATAACAAAGCATACAGAAGGAATTCCAAGACAGATTAGGCATTGTTTTCTTTTTTGGTATGGTTGGTCTTAAATAGGCCTTGGTGTATTTTTTAAAAAGTGATTCATTTCTTATATTTATAGGTATGGGTGTTTAACCTGCTGAAGGCCTATACACATCATGCATGCAATTTTAGCAGAGGCCAGAGAAAGCCTCAGATTCCACGTGAAACTGGAGTTAATGATGAATTTAGCTGCTCTGTTGCTCCTTTGGCAGGGAAACAAATACTCAAAATGGAAGAGCCATATATCCAGGATGTGCACTTAACTTTTGTCTTGCTAGTCATGTGTGCTTTATGAGTTGGAGTAAATCATGATCAACCAAACAGAGAGTTTTATGAGACCAAGGGAAAAATAGATGTTGTAGTTTGGCTAATTGTCTTAGGATGCCAGACATCCATGGAAAGTTTTCATGGATTCATGATCCTGCTCTAGTATCACTTATTGTCAGGGTTGAACCAAATGTCCCACATCTCATCCTGGATGACAATTCAGATTAGCCCCATCTGATGAAATGCAGAAGTGAGAAGACCCTTCTCATGGTAGAGGTGTGTTCAGGAATACGTTTTGATACTCCAGCTAAGCACTGTTGGGAGAAAGCTTCAGGCTGACTAGCCAGAGTGGATGAAGCCTGAGCAAAAGCCACATGCCTCTGATAGAATGCTTGTCTGTGCAAGTACAAAGAGAGGGATTTTTGATGCTTCTGTTTTACCACAATAAATGTCAGAATATCCTAAGGATTCTTTCTTCCAAATGAATGCTTTATTCTTGTGCAGCATCAATGAACCGGATCTGATTTATGAGACTGGTAGTGAGTCAGAGAGTTAATGTTTGGAGGAAATAATTCCACGGGTCCCCAACTGGTGCTGTCAATGCAGGGGCAAAACATGTACCCTTTATGAATAAAGGACGTATATATGTCCTTTATATATATATATATGTATATGTATATGTATATGTATATGTATATGTATATGTATATGTGTATGTGTATGTGTATGTGTATGTGTATGTGTATGTATATGTATATATATATATATATACAAGCAGGATACCAAATAAAGATACAATGCTTATTCAATTCGATGGATGATATGATCAGGAGGAGCAATGGCTCAGAGAGAAAAAGAAACCTGTTGCCATTCCTAAAGGCCCGAGTTCCTTCTCTGGTACTCATATGATTGATGGAAAGAACAAACATTCAACAAATTGTCCTCTGATTTCATGTGAATGGGGGTGCCCAGTCATGAACCACAATGGCTAAGACATGTGACATTCCATTCCTCACTAATCTTTGAATATCTTTATCTGATGCACTCATTTAATTATATTATTGTGTGATCCATTGAGAGATTTGGGACTTTTGCTCTTTTACTTCTGTCACTGATATGTTATAGGAACTAAGAAAACTTTTACCAAAGCATCCTCTGAAGAAGAGATTAAGAGTAAAGGGACATTGGTATTTGAAACATAGCTGAGACCAAACTGCTGTAGAAGGGCTTCCCTGCACTCCTGGTGTATTATTCAGAACTGTATAGAAAAAAGAAGTTATAAAATGAATGTCTACATGTATACAAAGGCGATTTAGTATAATGACCTTCAGGCTGTGGTCCAGCTAATAATGCCAGGATATGAATGGAAATTTCAAGAATCAAGTAATTATGCAGTCCAGAGGGGTAGATGATTCAGCTGATCCTACATGCTAGAATCCTAAAGAAATAAGCTTAAATGTCAGTGAAGGATGGGATGTGTTAACAAAGGAAGACCAAGCAGGTAAAGATGATAGGTTTCCTTCTTCTATATCCGTATTTGAGCTTCGAGCAGGAGGCATTGTCCAGATATTGGGATTAAACATGTATATTAAAGGTGTGATTCCTCCCTCAAAGATCCAGATTAGAAGTGAATCATCTTCAAATTAAACAGAAATCGCCCACAGGTGTGTCCTTTATTTTTGAGTTTTAGTTCGATTAGTTGTAGCCACATGGACAACCAAGAAGAGCCATCAGAATAGCATACCCCTCTTTACTAACAGTCTCTAGCAAATGTCTCCTTTAGATGGTTAAAGGAAGAAATGACACTGCAGTCTGCTACAATATCTACACTGCCAACTAGACCCCACTGTTTACTTAGCTCTACTACAATATTTTTAAAATTTGATGTGATATGTTTCTCTTCAATATGGCATGCTCCCCTACTTCGTTTTTAAAATTTTTCTCTGGATGTTCCTGCTTTTTCAACTTTAGATCTTATCCTTTACTTCATTATCGAACACTTTAAGTCAGATTATTAACTTCCACAAAACTGGTGATTTTTTTAATTGACAGTTTCTAAATCAAGACTTAGAAAAGGAAATTATAATATTGTATGTTTTAGGTGAATGAAATTGTGTGTGTGTGTGTGTGAGAGAGAGAGAGAGAGAGGGAGGGGACTGAGAGAGAGAGAAAGAGAGAGAGGCAGAGACAGAGACAGAGAAAGAGAAAGAGAGAGATGTGGGCACATAAATAACACTATTTATAACAGATTGCAATGTCCAAAAACTTTGTACTGTGGTGTAAAATCTAGGCTACAGGCTTGTGGGAGAAGGATGGACCATCAATGCATGTCCTGAGGATATGTCAAGTTTTGTAGTTCAGTTATTTTTGCGCTGGTCAATTTTATGTCAATTTGACACAAGCTAGACCTATCAGATATGAAGGAAGCACATTTGAAAAAAAAAATGCCATATGGTCAGGCTGTAGGCCAGGCTGTCAGACATTTTCCTAAGTATTGGTTGATAGAGGAGTGCCCAGCTCACTGTGGGTGGGGACATGCCTTGGCTTGGCATCATAGTCTATATAACAAATCATGTTGACCAAGCTGTAGAGAGTGAGCCAGTAAGTAACACCCTCCATATGCTCTGCATCAGCTCTTGACTTCAGGTTCCTGCAATGTTTGAATTCCAGTCATGACTTCCTTCAGCGATGAATAATAGTGATATCAAAGTATAAGCTGAATAAACCCTTTCCTACTTAATATGTTTTAGTCATTGTGCAGCCACTGACCCCTATCCAGAATACCTGTGTATTTCAGAGGACATCTTTCAGGAGTTTTATATCCCCTTCTACCATGCTGAGGCAGTCTCTCTTGTTTCTGAGATACACAGTGAAGTCCAGTCCAGTTGGTCTTCCAGCTTCTAGGCAATTAATATCAAGTCTCTGCCGCACATATTTTTTTCTGCCAGAAGTAAAGGAATCACAGATGTATGTCATCATTCTGCACTTTTAGGTGATTTCTGGAGTTGAAGTCATCCGACGTATACAACCAAATTCATTTTGTACTGAGTCTTATCTCCCCAAATCGTAATGCACTTTAAAGGCAAATAACTGAAACACTAAAAAAAAAAAAAAAAAAACAAAAAAAAGAGAAAAAATGCAGGATGTCTCATGGTAAATGGATGTCTCAGAATCAACAGGTAGATAGAACAGAAAACTTCCTGTTCCCTCAGAAGCCCATCAAGTACCCCATCCAATGGCAATGTACTTTCTCTACCAGCAGCAACAGCTACACTGAGTCTAATTGTAACCTATTATCTTTCTTACTGTCACTCAATTATGCATGCCTAGTCACTTTCTTATCTTGAAGGTTATTGTTTTTGTTGTCAGGATACTCAGAACCTTTTTTGTCTCCGTTTTCCTCCCTTGATTGTTTTATCTGTGATGTGTAGTTTGTGCTTTCAGGATTTTGGATTCATGTTCATGATAAAGTCTAACATAATCATTGTATTTCGTGAGGACTGGAGATGAATACGGTATAACGAGCACACTGTTAGTATTACTCAAGTCCATACCTGATGGAAGATGCCATTCTGTAAATATGTTTCTCTTACGGGTTAATGAATAAAGCACTGTAGTCAAATGGAAAGGCAAGATAGGTGGTACTAGGACACAAGAAGGATTATAGGAGACGTATTAAAGGAAAGTTCAAAATGTAGGATAAAGAACAGTAAGAGGTCTGGACGTTCCAGAAAGATAAGGCCACGTAGAAACACTTAGATTATTAGAAATGGGTTAATATTTAAGAGAATACTAGCCAAAAAGAAATGCTAGTAACTGGCCAACAGCATATCTGTGTGTTATTTGGGACTGTTGTGACTCTGGAACTAGGCTGGCAGAAAAACTCTTAACACATACTCTGTTACTGCAGATTGTGACCGAATTCAAAATTCACAAGCCTAAAAATAAATTAACTTAAATACAATACTTACCCTTTGAGTCTGTCTTTTTTACTTTGGGAATTTCAAAGTCTTACAATAATTTTACATTTGAGATATTTATACATAAAGAAGATAATACATGTTATGTGTTCATATTGATAATTGGTGTTCAACGCCAGGGCTTTGAATTTTCAATTTGTGGTTTTCAGTGACAAAAGAGTTAATTGAGTTACAATATTAATATTTTCAGTTTGTAGACATAACATGTACATATATTAATGCAGAAAAGGCAAAATATAATATATCTGTATTATATAGTTAATGAAATTAGTATTGTATTATAAAATGACGTATGTGGAATTAAGTTAGTATACACACTAATGACTTTGATTTATCCTTGGTTAAAATCAGAGTCAGCATCTGAGACAGGGACACAATGTTTCAAATAGGACTTACAGGGGAAACTTAGGAAATAGTTGATTCAAGTGCATTGTGAACTGAGAGAGTGGTAATACCATTCAGCCATTATCTAGGTAGGTAAGGAGGATCTTGAATAGATATTTACAGTGACATTTGCCACGTAATGGGAGTTATAATTATTACTCTGCATCTAAGCCATCCAAGTCTGTTTACTAAGGTGATCAGAGTGCTTCCTGTAATATGTGAAATTGTTATTAGCAATTTCAGGACTCCTCAAGAATGGATACTTGATGATAGCTTTTAGGATGAGTGCTATAGGGAAGTGTGTTTGTTCATAAAAATTGTAAACTATTGTATGCCACATGGAACCATTTGTGGCATGAATAATTTTTGCCTATGTAACTGACTCACTGATCTCACTAACCTGGCATTTTCAAATACAGTGAAAAGATGACTTTAATATGTAGTCATAACAAATACTTAACTCTACCATGTTTTTCCTATAAACTATTCCATGAAGCAAAATGTACATTAGCTTTCTATAGCAAATGTTACCACTAAGTGTAAACTTTAATGCAACTATTTGTGTTGGTATATAAAGTCTTAAGATGTAAAATTATACCATGGCACACGACAGTAAATTGCTTGTCTTGTCTTCTATCTAAAATAATTTATCCTATCTTAATACTGTTATCCAAATTCAAAAAGCACTATTTAGACAGGGTCTTATATTTGAGGGTCCTGACTCCCAGTGCCTGGGATGGAAGGATACTTTCTAAGGTGTTTTATACCTGATATCTTGCCTAACAAATATTTATATTATGATTCACAACAGCATCAAAATTACACTTATGAAGTAGTAGCCAAATAATTTCATGGTTGTGGGGTCATCATGACCTGAAACTGTACTGAGTGGTCTTAGAAAGTTTGAGAACCAATGGAGGAAAGAGTTTTTCCTGCTGCATAATTCCAGTGAGTTCAATCTGTGGTTACTCAGAAACATTCCCTTAGACTGGACAGCACAGTAGGAATGTATGGTGAGTGGGAGCTCTTTAACTCATTGATGATAGGAAGTAGAGACATAGAGACAGGAAGTACCCAGGCTGGACAAACTTATTCTGTACCCTATGTCACATATGCTGGGATATTTTCAAAAGAAACAGAATCCTTACTTTCTCCCTACACTCTCTTCCTATTAAGTGAGTGGGATATATAAAAGTATGAAGTGGAAATAAGAAAAAAGAACACTGATTTTAGGATGTTCAGATGATCTTGCATAAAAAAAACAAAAACAAAAACAAAAACGTCCCATGCATATTAACTAGGTAGTTCTTTTCTTTTGTATCCATAAAATGGGATGACTAGTGCACACCTAAAGAGTCTCACTGGCAGTATAGAACAAATTAAATGTGTAATAACTACACATCTGGCATGCATGGAGCACACTGCAGATGTGTGATACATATGCTTAATGAACTTCAAGCTTCATTAATCCTCACTGTATCATCAATCTCCTTATTCAGGGAGTTAAACTGAAGGTGTGTTATAACAATTACGACGTGACAAACACTGCAACTCAAATCTAGTTCCTTTGAGAAATAGATTGATCCATAATGTCTAGAGGTTCTTCAGTTTACAAATATTTGTAAGGAAGACTACTCAACTGTCACAGGGCTGAAGTTCCATTCTTGAGTATCTGGTTACACTTTCAGAAAAGTCCTTGATAGCTAAAAGAAAAAAAACACAGGTGTGGACATAGTTTTACTCCCAACACCTTGGATTTGTAGGCCCTGCATACAATCATACATGATAGCCTGAAATAGTGCATTGAACGAGTGTGAAAAATACAGAAAAAAATTTTCATATTTGCTTTCTATACCTCCTTTGCAATACAGTAACACTAGTCATTCAGCCGAAGTCCTAAAATACTTCTTGTTTATTCCCAACAAAATCCCAGTAAAAACATTAATGAACTAATAACATATCAGTTTGAAAGATGATATTCACACTTCTCTGCTCAAGCACCATGAACTCCTCCACCCCATCCGATTTGGGGCCTGAACTCATACTATTACTATAAGAAAAGTAAAAAGCACTCAGGTTAGCCTATACAAATGCAATGTTCTGCCCTGAGCCTACTTTGGAACCACAACATCTGGTTCCTTATTTGTAAGGTAATACAATACCTTCCATGAATCCTCTTCGCTGTAACATTTTCAAACCTCAATGGGAATTACAAAATCAACTGTAACTTCACTGAAATGGTGGTTGAAAATCTACATTCCAGATGAGGATCAAAGAGACCAAGGGAAAAAGAGTGATTCTGCTCACAATGGAGCTATCATTTTAGCTAGTTATTGTCTGATAAATATCCACATATATGAAGATTCACTAGGAATTTCATTGACTTTGCACTTCTCCCTAGACTAATGCATTTGAATGTTTGGTCTCTAGGCAGTAGAACTAGTTGAAAGGTTAGGAGATGTGGCCTCGTATTTAGAGGTTTGTCACTGCATGTGGACTGTGATATTTCAGAAACCAAAGCCAGACGTAGAGTCTTTCTTTTCCTGTTGCCATGATCATGGTGTCTATGCACAGCAATAGAAGACTGACTGACACACACACAATATTGCTAGTACAGTAAACAATCGATCCCTTGCCATTTTCTGAACTACACAGCTGTATAGAATTCTTTTCTACCAAGCCACCTGGAGTCCCATTGAGAAGACAACTAACAGGTGATGAAACAGTATAGTTTCCATCATCCTTCTTTTCAAATGAAATCTTTTGAAATTTTTATATTCATTTGTGAGTTTAGCATGGGGAATTAGTGTCACAGTGCTAACACACAGTTCAGAGGACAGCTTTCAGGAGTTGGTTTTCTTCTACAATATGGAGTTCTGGTGGCTGAACTTGAGTCATCAGGCTTGGGGGCAAGTGTTTACACCGACTGAGTCATCATGTGTACAGAAACATCGTTTTGAAAACACTTTTAAAGCCATGTATTATGCATCA
Source organism: Cricetiscus sungorus (assembly GCA_030556225.1). Lineage (NCBI taxonomy): Eukaryota > Metazoa > Chordata > Mammalia > Rodentia > Cricetidae > Cricetiscus > Cricetiscus sungorus. The sequence continues at coordinate 377,247 of JANBXA010000119.1, read as the reverse complement.
AATTATCATTTAGGTCACCAGGAAGTAGTCACCTAAACAATATAAGGTTATTAAGTCCCTTACTCTTTGATGCTTTTCTAAAACCATGTAATGCGATTACCCCTTACAAGAAAGAAAAAAAAAAAAAAAAACAAAAAAAAACAAAAACCCGCTGTGCAGTTAAGTGGATGCTCAGGTCTTCAAAACCAGACAAAGAGAAAGTAGGAATCTGAACTCAAATTTATATAAATACAAAAGTGTGTTTCTTCTAAAATGGTTTTGCTTCCAACTTTATAATAAAGGAACAAGAATAGCTATAAATAAATTATTTATTCAGAGTTTAATCATCTCAATAAGGGGGAGTGTGAGGGAAAGACTGTAAACTGCCATCCTTTCTGGATGTTCACATTTTACCTTCTGGATCCCACTTTTCTTCAAGAACACATCTACAACAAATTCAAGAATTTTTAAAGCTGGGAAAAGATAAACAAACCTGTTATCTGGCCCTACAGAAACATAGGCAGGTAAGCCTTGAATTCAAAGCCAGCCTAAATAAGAATGTAGAAATTTTCTAGCAAAGCCAGTATATAACAAAATAATTCCCATTACATCCTTAAGGAGAAAAAAGTGTAGCAGAAACCATTTATACTACATACACTTTCCATTTAGTGAAGCAGGTTAAATTCTAAGACATGCTAAAACAAAAGCATGTATTCTCACATGTTACCACAGTCCAGGGGAGAAAACCACCTGCTGTCATAGTCACCTGATTTTTGTAGGCAATTATGTAACTCTTTATTAATTTCCAATTTTTGCCAACATCTTGTCTCTCACCACACCCATCCAGGAAAGGAAAATTAAGCAAAAGTATTGTGAGTCCTGGATTCCTGTGATTTAAGAATATTTTCCCTTAGTTTCATCAGAAAAACAAAGCTGGATATCACATAAAGAAAAGTCAAACAAACCAGAAAACTCAGGCAATACTTTTACAGGTTATTCACACAGGGGGGGGGAAAAAAGCAAAATATCATTCATAGTATTTCTCAAAGAAAACTTTCAACTTTAATATATGCCAAAGTGAAACAACTGAAATTAAGTTGAAATAACATGTCTGACATGGTCACTGTGATTTAATGACAGAATACATAAGCTAATTTCATTTGGGACCTAAAACTAATGATCATTGTAGCATATCTCCAGTCAACCAAATGCAGTGGAATAAATCCACGCAAAACTTAAGAAGGCAAGGCTTAATGAAGTTTCTAAGTCCCAGACTTGAAGAATGTGTACAAAAGTCACACCAATTCATCTCTAAGTGTTTCAGCTCATCTGAACCTTAAAAGGACTGGAGTGCTTTTCTGACCATGGCAATCAAAAGGTTTAAAAAAGTTAATGAGCGACTTCTAGAAATAAAAGGGGATATGGGAGGTTAGTATATTAACCAAAAAAGGTACATCTCTTTGCAATGAACTCTCAAAATTACTTCACTGTGGAGCGTAGATGCAAAGGCCGAACACAAAATGTTCCTTAGTCCAATTTTCATTGTGAACTTCTGAATTCTCAAATAGGTCTAGTACCTTAATGTGAGACAACCTTCCCTTTGCAAGATGGCATGGGAATGGGGGGGGGGGTTACACTTTCTCAAGGATAACAAAATTGAGGGTTTTCCCATCAATAGTTTCACTTGTATTGTAAATCCTATTTACTCTCTAGGTCTGCAAGTGCATGTTGCTCCCATAGACCTTGGTGGCTGAAGAGACAGATGCACAGATCTTAGCTACATCCCAGGGACAAAGCTTTGAAAAGCCACTGAAGGCCCATGGTGCTTACCCTGCTCAATTGCCCCAGAGAACTCATTCCAGGGCCAGAATGTTCAGGTAGGGAGCCTCACTGAACAGTCTTCCCTCAGATGAAAGCCTCAGCAGGAGACTCTGAAGCAGTCAGCCTGAGAAAGCCAATGGAGGAGGCTGGGATCAGCAACCACAACAAACACCCTGGGGGACTAATATTATGGAGGAGGGTGTGCCTTCCTTATCTCACCTGTGTGCCCTCTCCTCAGAACCCCAAACTGCCCTCAATCAACCCCCTCAAGTAAGTCACTTTTTCACTGTTTGGCTTCCAGTTCTCCCTGCACTGGCTTATCAAGAGCAGCTGTGCTCCTTGAGGGCTGAGAAGGCCATCAGAGGATGCTCCCTTGGACACCACTGGGGCAAGAATAAAGCATCGCTGTGGGGATGGGAACAACACAGTTAACAGCTTCTCCTCCCATTCCTCCAATGACCTGTACACAGCCCTGCCCACATGCACATGTTCAGCCTGGGGACCAGTAGTAGGCCGGCAACATGCCAGTGCTAAGAATTACTATTGGATGAATTGGCTGCACATCAGGCTATGTGAGACTACTGAAAAGGCTTGCAACTGTTGGATCAAGTGCTAGACTGTACTCAACTGTGATCAAAGTTGGGTGGCTGGCAACAGCTCCTGGGGCATTGCCTACCCACATTCTCGTACCCCCACCATCTTCTGGAGCTGCCCTTCCTCAGTGCTTCTGGTGCCTAAATAAGTCCAAGCGTTACCACACATTAACCCAAAAAGTTGAAGCTATGGTTAGAAAAGTTATAATATTTAGTGTTTGGCATATTAGACAGTATTTTAAAACAGTGGATATTAATACAGGTAGTAAACATTGCTACAATTTTTATTATAATTCCCTTTGAATCGCTGAGAATGTGGCCTCACAAAGCAGACTGAAGATGAAAATGCCATGCTTTTGAATGGTAACAGATACTTTCAGGCTCCTTTTGATTTGAGACTGGGGTGTATTTGGTGCAATGGTAGTTGGATCCCAAGGATTCACTTAGGCTATGAGAATACACAAAGTCAATATAGCAAAGAAGTAGGTAATAAACGTGAGTCCTAGGTAAAGAAAAGATAGTAGAGACAAGGGACTCTGTATCATGCCCAGAAGCTCACCCACTTAGTAAGGGAATCACCTCAAATAAAGAGTGTGGTATATTGTACTTGGTTTTCCTTTCTGTATCCATGTTTGTTGTGACGATTAACAGAAATCTCAGGAATAAAAGGTACATAAGTACTTATCAAAATACTGCCTCAGGGATGGATGCTTTGGCTTAAGACTGTAATCCCAGCACTTGAACAACTATGGTAACTTGGAAACACAATGAGTTTCAGGCCAGCCTGGGCTAAACAGTGAGACCCTGCCTCAAAAATACATTATATGCAAAAACAATAAACCAAAAGACTCTCTATTATAAAGACAGAAAATTGACATTCATCAACATCAAGTGGAGTATGACATATAATATGAAGCAATTTCATACTGCCAATCACAAGTCTGAGTTTACCTACTGTCTACCTTGTTTTCTCATCTACAAAATTGGTAGAATAGCTTCTATAATGATTTATATTTATGGCATGAATTTAAAGAGAAATAAATCTGATTATACACCTTTAGAACATTCTCAAGATATGGGCAAGTGCACTAATATTATTTGTCATACATGGATAAATTAATCATTTTTGAGATAAGAACAGAGATAAGATGAGAAGTGGGCATGCATTGAGATTATCACTAACACAAAAGTTCCTGAGAATTTTAATTTAAAAGGAGAAAAGACTTGCATTATCTCATGGTTGTGCAGGTTTCATGGATGGTTACTTGGTCCTGTTGCGATGATTCTGTGGTGAGACTAGCCACCATGCAAGGAGAATGTGGTAAAGCAAAGCTGCTCATACTCTGGTACATGGAAGAAAGAGGTGGCTTTGTAACAGGGTCCCTGTCCTAAGTATTCCCAACATCCTGATGTTGTACCAACAGCTGGAAGACAACTGTTCAAAGTGTGGGCTGACCCTGTGGAGATGTCCCTGAGACACTCTGAAACAGAGCCTAAATGGAGGAAGTAGCGCTCAAAGGAAATAAGAGAAAGAGCAACCAAGGAAACCTCCATGTCATTAGCTGGCTGGCAAACACACACACTAATGAACACATCCTCTCTCTCTCTCTCTCTCTCTCTCTCTCTCTCTCTCTCTCTCTCTCTTACAAACATATACACACACACACACAACACACACACAACACACACACACACACAAACACACAGTGAGAGCGAGAGAGAGAGACCCCAGAAATCATATATGAGCAGAAAAAAATGAAGAGAACTTTATGAAGAATGAACAGTTGTATTTGACTAAGCACATTAGGTGTTTTAACTGAGCTCCACAATACATCTATGCATGCCCTAGGGAGTAAAAAATCTATGGGTGTACATGGCTTAGTTAAGTTATGTTGAGATGATTGGAGATAATGTCCTCTTCAAGGCTCAAATCTGTCAACTCAAACTTAAGGCCTATTAAAGGCCTCCCACATACATGGTCATCCAGTAAACTCCAGCCTAGATGCTCCTGGATGGAACCACTAAATAGAATGGCCATAAGAAAACAAGGCTTACAAGGTGAAAGGTTATGTCAGTGTGAACCAAGAGCTGATCAACAGGAGAAGGACACTTTGGGGTACAAGAAGAAATGCGAAGACCACTTACCCCTAAAATGCTGACCATGGGAAACACTTACTTGGCATTGGCACTGGGCTCCAGCCTTTGTAAACTGCTTCCTACCTATGATCTCACACAAAACCTACAAAAAAAAAAAAAAAAAAAAAAGAAAAGAAAAGAACCACAGTACACAATCTATGCCATTCCCCAAGTAGATCCCTGTATAGCAGCACTCCTGATATAATGACAAGCAGATGTGATACATGTGATTGACCCATATCTGAGCCTACAGTTTGTTAGCAAAGAGAGCCACAGGTTGCTAGAAACTGACAATTTTGATGTCTGGCAAATTCCTCCAACTTTTACTCTCCCTTCCCTGTCACCAGGCATATGTAATGCAATGTCTTTTCTGAACTGAGGCAGTCGGCTTCCAAGTGTTTTGATAAGGACACAGTTATCCTTGTCCCTGTACTTGCAGCCCTGATATCTTTTCTTCTGAGCACTCAGCTAAGGATGGAGGGAGACAAACTCTTCATCTCCTGATTATGTATAGGTTTCCTACTGCCTAAGCAGTTACTCCAAGTGTGACTATCTCCTGCTTTTTAATTATTTTACAGAGAACTGCCCTGAATTCATTTCTGGTGACCTGTTGGCCTGGAGCACACACTGTCATTCCAGAGACAGTGTTCCTGAGATGTCTCCCTAGTATACATGGGAAGCAAAGGGGTGATTCAAGTTCAGCCACGTGACAGAGGGTAGATCTTGTCCTCAGATTGTTGTTCTTTTGCTACACTTGTAGGAATAAAGCTAGAGAAATGGGTGGTGATCCCATGTGAGTGGGATTCCAAGGTATGGGACCACGTGGGAGAGCATAGCAGGTTCCATAGCAGTTGAGGGTGACAAGGCAGAGGAAAAACATGCCAGGCAGATAGAGGTTAAATGAGGAGTTTATTTAGAAAGGACTGTGAGGGAGAAGGGAACATATATGGAGACACCAGGAACAGTAGAACACTAAAGAAGAGAAAGAGGGAGGGAACAAAACACCAATAGCACAGACACTGAGATCAATAATTAATAAATGGTACCTCCTGAAAATGAAAATCTTCTATAAGGCAAAGAACACAATCAATAAAACAAAGGAAATGGAAAAAGATCTTCACCAACCACACCTTTAACAGAGGGCTGATCTCCAAAATATATAAAGTACTCAAGAAGCTAGTCACCAAATCACAAAATAATACAAATAAAGAGTGGGCTACAAAACTGAATAGAGAATTCTCAATTGTAGAATCTAAAATAGCAGAAAGACAGTTAAGGCAGTGTTCAACATCTTTAGCCATCAGTGAAATGCAAATCAAAACAACTTTGAGATACTCTCTTACTCCTGTCAGAATTGCTAAAACCAAGAACTCCAATGAGAGTTTATGCTGGAGAGGAAGTAGAGAAAGGGGAACAGTCCTCCACTGCTGGTATGAGTGCAGACATTTTGGAGATCAATATGGCTGTTCCTCAGGAAAATGGAAATCAGACTCTCACAAGATCCAGCAATTCCATTCTTGTCATATATATCCAAACTATGCACATTCATAGGAGAAGAACATCTGTTCAACTATTTGTAATGGCCATAACCTGGACGCATCCTAAATGCCCCTCAACAGAAGCATGGTTGGAGAAAATGTGGTACATTTACACAATGTGGTAGCATTCACCGGGGGGGACGAAAAACCAAAAACAATGTAATCTTGAAATGTGCAGGCAAATGGATGGAAATAGAAGAGACCTTCCTGAGTGAGATAATCCAGCCACAAAATGTCAAACACTGTATATACTCACTCCTGCAAAGATCAAATGGTTACCAGGAAGCAATCCACACTGCCCAAAAAGCTAGCAAAGAAGGAGGACCCTAAGAGAGACATACATGGTCCTCTAAAGAAGGGGAAAAGGAAAGATCTGATCAAATGGGGAGCATGGGGGGGAGGGGAGAGGGAGTTAGGAGAAAGTGAAGGGGAGAAGAGGAGAGGAGAGGATACAAGAGGGAGCAGGAGATTGAGTCAGGAAAAGAATAGGGGAGAGCAAGGAAAGAGATACCATGATAGAGGGGTCCATTATAGCTTTTAAGAAAACTCAGGCATTAGGGAAATGTCCAGAGATCTACAAGGATGATCCCCACAAACAATCTAAGCAATAGTGAAGAGGCTACCATAAATGCCTTCTCCTGATAATGAGATTGATTACTACCTTATATGTCTTCATGTAGTAGCAGAAGGAAGCAGAAACAGACACCCATTTCTAAACCATGAGCCAAACCCCTGGTATCCAGTTTGCAAAGAAGGAGGAGTAATGAAAAAAGCGGTCAAAGTGAGGCTGGAGAAACCCCCAGAAACAGTTGACCTGAACAAGAGGGAGTTTATGGACCCTAGTCTGATAGCTGAGAAGCCAGTATAGGACTAACCAGACTCCATGAACATTAGTGTCAGTAAGGAGTGCTGGACAGTATATGGGGCCTGTGATAGTGTATCAGTATTTATCCCTAGTATACAGTTGGATTTTTGAGCTCATTCCACATAGAAGGATACTCGGGGAAGTCCTAGACCCTGCTCCAAATGATTTGACAGATTTTGAAGATCCCCATGGAAAGCCTCACCGCCCCTGAGGACCTCTATGGGATGGGGTTTGTGAGGGGGACAGAGGCGTAGGGGAGAGTGAGGTAATTGAGTTGAAATGTAAAACAAGCTTGTTTCAAATTTACATAACATATATTTTTGGAAAAATGCAAATTAATGTAGAAAACATTGGCTTTTATTTTTTCAAATGAAATATTCTCCATTTGTATTTTAATATTTTATTCTTGGGTGTGTGTGATGACCTTCACTTTAAACTTAACAAGCTTGGTAGAATAAGTTTTATTGAAAAATTGCTTCCACCATATTGGACTGTAGACATGACTATATGGAATAATCTTGACTCATGATTGATACAGGGTTTCTCAGCCTACTGTGGGTGTGCCATCCCTAGGCAAGTAAGCCTGGGATCTTGTATAAGAAAGGGAACTGAATAAGAACAAGAACACCAGTCTGTACGCAGCACCCCTCCATGGCCCCTGTTTAGTTCCTGCCATGTGTTCCTGCCTTGAACTCACCCAGGGTCTGTAATCTGAAAGTAGTAAATTCTGTTCTAATTTGCTGTTTAACAAAGTATTTAATCACAGCATCATAGCACATGTTGTTTGGCAATATTAAGGGCTTATAATGTTTTTACAATTGAGGATATTCCATATATCAAGAAAATAAAATATGCCATGTACTCATACTGATACTTGGAGTTCAAAGTCAGGGCTTTTAAATTTCTGGTTATCAGGTACATAAGTGATACTAGAACCACAACAGTCAAAAAACACTCATATAGTAGCAAAGGCAATATAAACAATCTGTGTGGTATAGCCAATGCAATTAGTATTGTGTCATTAAAAATGTAAGACTTTGTACATGGAAATAAGTTTGAATACACAGTAATGTCTGTGATTCATTCTTAATTAAAATCAGAATCAGCCAGCATCTGAGAGTAGGCCACACTGTTACAAACAGGGCTTCCAGGGGAACCTTAGGAAGTTGTTGGTCCAAGTGCTTTGTGAACTGAGATGGTGATACTGACATCAGCCATTATCTAGATGGGTAAGTAATGTTGAGTGTTGTTGCCAGATACTGTAAGATCAGCATCTTGTCATAGTCTTGTATCAAAGCCATACAAGTCTATATACTAAGGTAGACAGAGTTCTTCCTCTAATACATGAAATTGTTATTGACAATTTCAGGGTTATTCAACAGTGGCTATTTGATGATAGCTTTATAATACAGTGCTATAGGGAAGTGGGCTTGCTCATAGAAAACTACAAACTATGTCTAACATGTGATGCTGTTCTAGCAGTGGATGGATTTTTCCAAAGCAATACAATGTCAGATAGAGAAAACTCAAAACATATCTCCCTAAAGACGATGTCTACTACCTCCTTTTGTATTTAATATAGTACTTGAACTCTCAGCTGTAGTAGTAAGACAACTGGAGGAGACAAGGGGAATACAAATCTAAAGGGGAAAAGTGAAAGTTTCCTTATTGTAGATGATATGATTCTATGCATATAAACTAAAAATGTCAGAAGTCCCTTAACGCTGATAAATACAGTCATAATAGTGGAAGGATAGAAAACTAACACATCAAAGTCAGTATCTTTCCTGTATATCAATGGCAAACATACTGAGAAAGAAATCAGGGAAACAGTTCCACGCACAATAGCCTTAAAATATATAGTAAGACATTGTTGGAGTAGGATATTTTAAAAACACATTATTAATAAACACAGCTATGAAGTACCCAAGAGAAAACATACATACATACAAAAACCTTTGACACTGCTGTTTTTAAAGAACTTCACAACTTAAATGAATGACAGTTTTTAAAGTTTTGTGAATAAATAAGTAAAAAAGGTTTATTTTGCTAAATTTTTAATAGTATTGTAATAAATGTTCAAATAGAACATATGAATCCAGTAATATATTTTAACATGGGGCAAATGATAATTTTAAAGAAGTAAAGAAAAGAACATCCAGAGACATTTTTAAAGAGGGAAAAGCATGGAGACATGACAAACTGGAGAGAAACATGACATATTAGAGGAGAAAAAATACCTACTTGAATATAGTTACATAAGCAGTGGATATGACTGATGGAGTAAATATTGCAAAAGATTTCAATGTTCATAAATGTTGTAATTGGTGTAAAATATGTGGCTACAGACCATCAGAAGAACAGAACATCAGGAAATGCCTTAACGATGTTGTTAATATTGTGATAAAACTGAAAAAAATCAATCTGGGACACCAAAGAGTTTATTCATTTCAGAGGTTAGACTGCATCAGCAGTGGAAGAAGCTAAAGCAATATCCCAAAGGAGAGCTTTGAAACCACAGGGAATGCTGCTTACTGCACTGCTTACCTTCCGTTCCTCTATAGCCTAAGCTCACTTGCCTAGATATGGGCTACCCACGTTAGGCTGTGTTGTCCTCCAATATTTAGCAATAATAAAATGCCAAAGAAGCATGCCTGCAAAGCAGTCTGGTGGATTTAATTCCACAAGTATGAGCCAAACAGACAGCCATGATTAGCCATCCCTGCAAGCCATAAAGGGAAAAACATAAACTTCTGGTTACTATAAAGAAAAGTAACCCTCCATGAATAGAATTCTGTGTCTGTAGTGAAATTTCATCGTAGGCAGAATAATTACAAATGATTAATTTCATAAAATGAAATTATGTTTAGAATAATGAGTGACAATAAGCCCAAGTCACCAAAAAAAAAAAAATTGGTAAATTAGCAAATGAAGGCCCTTATAAAGGCTGCAGGGTAGCCTCAAGGAATGATTGTGAGCTGCCAGCACATATGACCATCCTGGCAGTGTTTTGGTGGAGGAGATACCATCAAAAAACCTACCCCTTGACAGAGGGTAGGTCTCAAATAAAGCCTGAATTATGAACTGCATACCTGAGCTTATGTTCTTTAGACATGAAGGTGTTCATTCTGCTTGACTTGGGGAAGACTGTAACCCCAAGAGTAACAGGTATTGCAATCATCTAAAGCAACATCAGACACATTCTGATATTCTCTTAGCCTAGATAGAAGAGGAAGAGCCTAGGTCCTGCACCAAATGATGTGACAGAATTTTATGAACCTCCATGAGAGGCCTCTCCCTTCCGAGAGATTGGATGTGGGTGAATGGAGGTTACTGCCAGGCATGGGAGAACAGGAAGGAGGGGAAAATGGGATTGGTATGTAAAGTACAATTGTTTTTCATTTAAATAAAATTTATTTTAAAAAGAATTTTTTTTTTTAAAAAAAGCCATTGGTGGCTCTATTTCTTCATTTCAATGGAGACGCTTCAGAAGTCTTCCCTGAGTACTCTTGTTTAGAGAAATTTTTTTCTATTTCTCAGAATACAAGAGTTTAGCAAGATGCAGTCTGTAAAAAGGAGTTAAAGTACAAATTCACATGACTGAGATACCTACTCTTTCTGACATATGCACTGTTTGTGCTGTTTTATGTTCTTCCCTTTTCATTACAAAGTACCCATTTCCCCCTATCAGAGAACTTTTTCCCAAGGTTACTACCACACAAGACATACTTATTTGAATTGCAAATCTTTATGATGGAGATAAACCACACTCTTTTGTAACTGTGTTTGTAGCAGATCACCTCCTATCAAAGAAACCAAAGACTGGTATTTCATTCTGTTTTGCCATGCATGTCTAATTAAGACCACTAAAAGTATCACGATCATGAGACATAGAGCCAACTCTAATACTTTTGATTATCATCGCTACTTGTTTTCACTCTCTATGTGAGCCATTTGCTCATGAGTATTAGTGCAGAGGGGAATAAGATTCTGATGACTATTCTTGGTTTCAAAAGTGATTAAATCTGGCATTAATGCCCCAAAATAGAGAGCACAATTGTAGGAGAATCCCGTTTCACTTAAAGTAGGAAGATCTACCTCAAGCCTGGATCTTTGAGGTAAGAATTCACACCTTTAATTCATATCTTTAATCCAGATGTCATCTGGGTCAATCCTTCTGTTGGATGCCTTTATAAGGACATGGAAAAAGGAAGCTTTACTCTTTCTCTGCTTGCACTCACCTTGTTTGCACATCCATTTCTTCAATGGTATTAAAGCATGAATCTTTCAGTTTCCAACTGCAAGCACCTGACATCTGGCATTGTGGACTGAGCAACTACTGCATTCTTGGACTTTCCATTCATACCAGCCATTGGTGGAGTAGCTAGAGCACAGACTGTAAGTTGTTGTTGGAGTTTCTTTCAGCCAGATCCTGCCAGTCAGTCCCAAATGAACACACAGAGATGTTATATTAATTATTAAACTGTTCATCAATGGCTTGGGGTTCTCATTGGCTAGCTCTGCCTTAATCATTAACCCATTACTACTAATCTATATACTTATACAAGGCCTAATTTTGTCACAGAATACTTGGTATATCCTATCCTCTTGATCTCTACATAGTGTCTCTCATGTCACCTCTCTGCCGACCTTTCCCAGAATTCTCCTTGTTATCTAGCCCTGCCTATCTTCTTGCCTCCATTGATCATACAGTGTTTTATTCATCAACCAATAAGAGAAATATATAACCTCCTCCAGTAATCTCAAATCACCTTTCAATGTATAGAGACTTATTTCATAACTTTTGTTACTCTAAAGAGTCCTGACTTATGAACTAGGCACATAGAGAGGACATTATAGAACACTTTGAGTCTCATAAGAGCTGAGCTCAGTAACAAATTTCCAATGGTCGCCACCTTTCCTTAACATTCAACAGGTGTTTGTTCACTTCAAAGGACTCAATGCTCCTCATCCACATCATGCTGTCCTAATTCCTCAATGTGTTTTATTTCTCATGTTATTGGTTATGGATATAAAGGTTTGGGAGATGCAATTTTTACACGTATGTGGAAAGTGGGAGTTCATATCCCCATAGGTTAAGTAGTGGAATGATTGTAATGAAGCACAGATTAATCTCTAAATTTGGAAGCAGAAGGTGATGAATGGCTATCCCTGTCTCGCAAGAGAGACTACTGAAAAAGAGACCTCAACTTCTGGTCATTTCATGGAGAATTAATTAGCGAGGAAGCAAAGGCCGTGCATCATGTCATCAGCACTCACTTTTCTGGACATTCTATTGTATCCTGGAGAGCTCATGGAATCCCATGATGTCACTAGTGTTGTGGCAACCTCAACTGCCTTTAGGATATTTCTTCAGTGCCTATAAGGTTTACCTATAGACATGTTGTCAAGACTGAGAAGTCTACTTGGGAGAGCAAGTGAACAGCATGGCAAGACCAGAGAGAAGAATGAAGATGGTCCTAGGTCTCATTGGAAAAGATGGAGAATAAAATGGTCTTGGCAGAGAAGAAGTGAGTTCAGGGAAGGGGCTTGGGAGAATATGGATGTGGTCGCCTAGAGTCTTCTAGGGATAGGGCTCAGGAACTAGGAACTTCTGGAGACCAAGAAGCCTATGCTATTTTTGGGTTCCTAGAGAGTAGCCCCAGATCATGGATTCATTATGTTTAGCTTGGCAGAATCAGGAATAACAAGGCTATGGCTGCCTTGTTGGGGACGGTGTAGATTTTCCTCTGAGTGGGTAGGAGGACCAGAGGAACTAATGAGATTGCAGTACCATCACTGAACTTCACCCCCACTATAGTCCTTTAGGGTATAAACCATAACAGTTGGGGAAACAGAGTGCCCTGGATAAGCCTGATGTTCTCATACTGTATATCACATACACTAGAAAGGCAGGAGCCAACAAGTCCTGATCTTCCAGTGACCGCTAAAGTTTCAGAGTTCCAAGTTTTTGATGGCACACAGATCAATCTGAGTGCTGCTAGAACCAGTGTATCTGGGCAGACACTATTCCCATGCTGCCAGCTCTGGGTGTACTTCCTGAACTGTCAGTGAGAACCTGGTAACTATGTTCTGTCCCTGCACTGGCTTACCCATTAACATTTGAGTCTGAAGTATCAAGCAAGTGACTTTGGCATTCATATACCACCTGAGCAATTGTGATAGTAGAAATTTTGTCCTGGTTACTCAAAGCACATGACTGCGGTCTCTGAAGTCAAGATACATCCTCTCTAGCTGTGAGTAAGCCTGCCTCGGCTCTGTGCTTGTTCACCTTTTGTATGGACAGAGAGAAACTCGCTAACATTATGATGGCTAGAATGTGTTCTGCTGAAGATTTGGGATATTTTCTCCAGTAACTCAGGCTTTTCTTTGTTCTGACAGGACACTCATAATCTCCCACAACACTCATACATGGTAAAAGCCTTGTTGATTCTCCACAATATGCTTGTTCACATGATGGGACTGATATTTTCTCCCCATTGTCCTGACTTAAATCCCTAATTCCCTAGAAATCTTTACTTCTCACATTACTAATTAGGGGTCTAAAGAAATGATGAATCATTTGCTGTGATGTGTTTGAAATAAAGTCTATATATAAAGTGTTAAATTATTCTAATAGCGCACAGAGAGCTTTGTAAGGAAGAAGAGATGAAGTTCTTCCCTTATGATTCTGGGAATGTGTTGGGAAGGGAGATATGACTTCCAGTAAATTGCAGAATAGCTAGTTAGTAGGTAAGTGACAGCTGCGATAGCTGGCCCTAATAGTCCCTTTGCTAAACATTCTAATCTATCCTGGAGAGCTCACCTTATTTTCAGTGAGAGCCGTGAGATGTGTAGTCTGCAGCTGCATCACTGGGAGCTCTTTCATTTTATACTGAATGGCAAAAAAAAAAAAAGGGCAGGAAGAAGAATATATTGACCAATGAGATGTCCCTCTCTTGATAGGGAATTAATGCACTTTGTCCTCAGTGCATTTCTACACTTTCCATGGTAATAGTATGCCAATACGAAGGGAAGGACAACTCCTCTGGCCATTCTCCAAGGCCTCAGGGATTTAGATGCTTTCGTCCTTGAAAAGTGTGAGCAGGACTTGGTGCTGCTAAGCTCTAGGGACAACAGGCATTATCTGCATCACATCAGATATGAACTGACATTGTCCTCCAGTTCTACATGTCTGGGTTAGCTTACAAGTTCCAAGGCCAGGGCTGGCTTAGCTTATGACTTCCAAGGCCAGGGGGACTGCAATCAGGAGTGAAGCACCAGATTACCCACAGTGCTTGGGAACTGATACAGACCTCAAAGATAGCTGCCCTGATGTTTGGGAGCTTCACCATCAGAATTTACTCTTCCTTGGGTTTCTTTGGACTTAGCATGGACTGTCCTGGCCCTAAAGCATTCAAGAATACAAAAAATGTATTTGTCTCTATCTATCTGCAGGGACTTCTGAGGAGGCATCATCCCAACTCTCCACCTTAACTGAACAGGAACAGCAGATGAAAAAGGTGGAGAAACTCACCATTCAGTTACATCATATGACGTGTGCAAGAAATGAGCTGCGTGGAATACTGGCCAATTATACACACAAGGATTTGAACAACAGGTAGTCATCATTCCCAGGGTTCTGATGATGATCTTGACAGTATAGTACCATTCCAGGTTTACTGAGGAACAGGAAGCTGAAATTCTGGGGTTACTTGGTGTTCAAACTGTTTTCCCTGTGTGCTTTTGAGATGCAAACCTTGAAGCCTTGATAGGAGTGAGCTGGGAACACAGGCTGTTCTGCTTCTCCAGACAAAATGCAGATCCTGTAGCCTGAATCACACTCTGGGGATAGGAACAGGAGCGTGACAGCTCCAAACATGCACTTTAAGAGCTCTTGACAGGTGTGGGCCTATGGGAGAGGCTAGGTGGTATGAGATTGTGGTGAGTCTTGGTAATTGACCAGGAGAGGATTGTGTGCTGAAAGCTCTTAGCAGTAGCTGGACAGACCTGGTGCCATTCATACACAGTGAATAGATGGAAGGCCCGTAGTTATTCACTGCTTCTCTGTGGTCGTCATCCTTATACTCTTAGACAATGTCACCTCTTTGCATTTCTTGGCCGTCCCAATTGCATGGTGTGAGTGTGTGTGTGTGTGTGTGTGTGTGTGTGTGTGTGTGTGTGTGTGTGTATTTCTGTGTGTGTCCGTGTGTTCTTGTGAGTCTGGGTCAGGGCCTGAGGATTTTACATTCTCACAGTTTCCAGGTGATGCCCTGCTGTTGACAAGGTAGCCCACTATGAAAGCATGCCTCCTGAACACTATGCTTACCTTGGGGAAACACTGAAATCCCCTGTGCAGTTTATAAAGCCATCCTGAAATTAGTACTACTTCCTGGAATTGCTGTTTGCTGGGTTCCTCTGTATTACAATAGGCATAAAAAATTAGAATCTCTGTTCTGAAAATAGGAAAACATCATCACAGGAATCTGGTTGGTCTATATATGTGACAGAGTCTCCTGGGAAATTCTTTCTGAGTTAATCTGTAGCTCCAGACCCCAGAGTGACCTCATACAGTCCTAGCTCCACCTCTTCAGAAGTCCTGACTCTTCTGGCTTTCCTAAAGTACAGAAAGTTGCATAAGCACCAGGAGTTCCAAGCAATTAAGTGCCAGGCTGTGGCATCCATTGGGCTTGGATAATACATGACACAACCTTATTCTGGTAATCAATGCTGCCTCTGTTCATGGGGATCTCTTCTCCTTGGGCCACACCCTACCACAGGCTGAATTTTGAGCTTGAGATGCTCAATATGGAACACAATCAGGTGATGGCCGACATTCAGAGATTGCCCACGGAGATGAGTGATGCCTTGGACAAATGCAAGGAGCTGGTTGAGGAGACTGAATCCTTCAGGTAAGTGCCTAATTTCCCTTGGGAAGGATTGTTTCTGACATTCTATGATCTGAAGCAAAGTAAAGGATCTGGTTCCAGCCTGATTGCCTCTGAGAAAACAGCCTGCCTTGTTTCCCTTGGACATGTGCCTCCTGTACTCAGTTTTCCTAATTGTGAAAACAACACAGAGGTTCTCCCATCATTGTCAACCCAGCCTCAGGAGTCTCTGGATAGAAAAATGGTTGAACCATGAAGGGGATGAATGCCAGCCGAGTGATTCAGGCACCTGACAGGGGCTTACTGAACTGGTTTCCATAAGACCCTTAGTTATGATTTATTCTGCTTGGACTTCGGTCCTTTTTCAGATAGTGTTTGCCCTCTAGCTACAGATGCTTTCTGTACACCATGAAGAGATAAGCACAGATAGGGACTGGAACTTGCTCACAGAGGTAGAGGATCGCTTGTGGTACCTGTTTTCAGAAGTAGTTTGAAGCTTTCTGAAAAATTGTGTGTGTCTGAATTATGCAATTTGATTATTCTCTGGATTTGGCATGCCTCTGAGTGATTCTGGCTTGGCTACTGAGAGTTGCATTCCTGGACTGTCTAAGGACAAGAATTTACAGCACTGGTGGTATTTGGAGGTAAGGATATCAAAAGGAGACTTGATGGATCTCACCACTTCTTGTTGGCTGGTCAGTTACTACCATGGCAGGGTCTTACGAGAATGGATTCAGCTGAAGAAAAATGTGCATATGTCAAGACTGAAGAACAGATTGCTGTGGAAGGAGCAGATTGAACTGCAAGAGTCCTGTGAGGAGGTGAAGAGGCTATTTAAAGAGATCCATGAGAAGATCTGTGACCTCCATGCTGAGCAGCGTCAGGTAGGCTTAGGCAGCAAGGGCAGGCTGCCCCCTCTCAAGTATAAACTGAGACAGACATCCATCTGCACACCCATCCAGAATACCAACCCATTCCATCTAATTGCTCACTTCTGTGCTCATTCACACATTACTCTGGAGAGTTATTCTCTTGTAAGATACCGGGTGATTGGAAAGCCAAAACTCCTGCTCTGCTAGACACCGTAGTCCATTGACAGATATTAGTCAAACTCATATCACACTTTATGTTAAGAAGCCTGCCATACAGGAAGTTATTAGGAAACCACACAGAGATTTCAATGCTGAGGTCAGAAGTCTGTGGCCAATGTGATTTGTGGGTATTATGTGAGGTCATAGGTAGGAAGCTGATTTAAACGAAGAAAGCACAGTGTTAATGCTAAGTGTGCCATTCTCAAATTCTTCCTGCTCCTTCTTCTCCTCCTCTTCCTCTTCCTCCTCCTTTTCCCCCACCTCCTCCTTCTCCTTCTTCTCCTTCTCCTTCTCCTTCTTCTTCTTCTCCTTCTTCTCAGTAGCTTTGGTGCAGCCTGTCCTAGAACTCACTCTCTAGTTCAGGCTGGACTGAAACTCAGAGATCCACCTGTCTTTGTATCCCACATACTGTGATTAAAGACATGTGCTCTCCCACCCAGCATGTTCTCTTCATTTTCCCAAGCTCTTTGTTCACACTGACAGAAATCTGAATTGTTAATTACCCCTTTTGCTGTGAGTTTGCAGGACATTTGTCATATTCTGGAGTTGACTGGATAACCACAGATGTGGGAAGATTTTAACACACTGAGGGTTAGGGTGACAGATTTTATGCTACAAAAAAACATTTTCTCCAACCTCAAAATAGTCTGACTATGCTGTGTGCTCTCCTAAGGATTAATAGAAGCATTGTAGGCATAATTCAACTGTTCACCCACCAGGATGTCCTCTTCAGTTTTTTCAGCTCATTGTTGAGTTCTGTTTTCTGTGTACGATTGATGCAGCCGTGGGTAATAATGTAAAATGGTGGGTATGTCTGCAGGCTACATATGAAAACTGGTATTGTAATGTCTTGTTCACTCCTGTATTCTTCTCAGTTCAGGTCTTTCAAGGAACATGAAATTTTCTGCCTTGGCTTTCTGGATGCCAGAACTCTTTGACTCCCCTCTCCTCCAATGACCTCCTTCAGTCTTGTTTTCCCTCAAGTAATTTTTACAAGTTTCAATTACTCAGAAAGAGAGGAAGAATATAGTAGCTTTTGTCATTTATTTACTTTTATTGATTTGGTATTAATGTGGTTTTAAATAAATAAAAATTTAAACAATACAGCTACTTAAAATGAAAAGTAGTCTTCTTTCCTTTCACTGCACAGAGCTAACACCACAGGAAATGTCTGGTTTGCCTCTTTGGCCCCACAACACTGATTTCCACAGTGCATCTCCTTGCTGACATTGTGCTGCAACTATATCCTGTGCATGTCTCTGTCTTAGCACAGATTCCTCTCATAGCTGTGCAGAGTACTGCATTCCAGAAAAGCACTGCAGGTGACATCACTGGGCTCCTCTGTCTGACATTGGAGCTGAATTTATATTATATATACAGTAATCTGTTGAGACCTTCCTGGGAGTTGGCCATGGGTCACTTTCTTTCACCTGAGCTGTCAATGTTTAGTGACAGCTCTTTGGGGGTGCATTGCTGAGCATATGATGGGTTACTTGGAACCTGTGAGATCCGTCAATGTCAGCAAGGATAAAGTTCACAGAAGGAAACGTTAAGTACAGCCAGGGTAGCAGAGCCTCGCTGAGTGTAAGAGCCTTGCAGACAGCATAGAGGACTGACTACCTCTGCCTGCAGCAGAAAAGGTGATGCAAGGCATCAGTCCTCTCCCTGGCCATGCTAGGTACAAAAGTGTGTGTGGTGTGATGTGTATTTCTGTGCACCTGTGTGTGTATTTATGTATGTCAACTCCTCTGTGTGTGTCTGTGTGTGAAAGATGGCTATTTCTAGCAGATTAGAATGTATATATGTATATATATATACACATATATACATATATATACTATACAATTATATATATATATATGTGTGTGTGTGTGTGTGTGTGTGACCATGTGTGTGGAAGTGGGTGAGGGAGGTGTGTATAAACATGTTTCCTGTATATGTATTGGGGTGTTTGGGGGTGATTATATGTGCAAGCTATTGTGTGTGTGGATTTGTGAATTCCTTTGTTTGTTTATCTGGACATCTGTATATTTATTTACTCATGAAACATCTTTAATGATGATGGAGACCAACTTTATTGAGAACTTGTTGTTGCCACACACTTGGAATCAAACAGATATTCTATGCTGCTGTCCACCTTTTGGCCTGTCCAACTAGCTCCCTAGAACAACTGGATAGCAAAACTGCTATAACTGAATCCTCGTTGTGGACATTTTCTCATTTCCTGAGCTCATTGCTTTTGGTCTAAAGTGAGTCAGCCTGATGTGAAGGGAGATATTTTGGGGGGGAAGTTGCTCAGCTTGTGGAGGGTTGGGGGTAACAGGGAAGCAGAGAACAATACCAGTGAGGTGGTGAACTATCATCCTGTGGTCCTGTGCTGAGGAACATTCCTAACCTGCACATCCTAGGGAACTTCCTAAGCAGAGTTGTCTAAAGGACAAGACCCCAGAAGTCCACCTGTCTCTGCATGATGTTTACAGGTTAGGTACCTCAATGACTGAGCTGCCTGTCTCTCATGCTCACTGTGTTCTCATACCTTCCAACAAAAGTTAATCTTCTCAATAGTATCCGTGGTGATTGCTCCTGCATTAACTGGAACACTAAACATATTACTGCATTATAAAGTGCTTGTATATGTGCTTGTGTGTGTTAATGAGTTTATGGGTGTGCGACCCTCCACTGAGAACACAACCTTCTCATGCACAGGAGGAAGACAACATGGATGAAAGACTAAAGAACCTGTTGGAGCAGAAAGAGCTGGTCTCCCAGCAAAGAACCTTGGAAAAAAAGCTGCAGCATCACCAATTCAATACCTCTGCTCTCAGGTAACAGCCCAAGGTGGGAGGAGCAGTTAGAACCATGTACCTGGATTCAGTCTTTCTAGGGATTTTTGCCATCTGAAAGGCTATCAGCCACAGACAGGGAAAGAACAGCTCAGGGTATTGTGCTTGCCCAGTCATCAAGACCTTCATCAGGAAATACTATGTTTGAGTCTTAGAGTTTCTGGGGATTGTGTACCCCTTATTCCATTCTGAGCTGTCTAGTATATTGTTAGTACCAAGTCACCCCACAAATCTCCCTGTGTAGTCTTAAATCTAGTAGGGAGAGGGTTAGGTGTGAAGGACAGTGTATTCTCAGCCACTTTATTTCCCTCCAGAAAATCACATTAGAGAGAAGTTTTTACCTGTGGATGGACCTGCATGCAGCACACTCCTACTGATTACAAGCTCTCTGCAGTGTGCATCCCTTTCCTGTGAAAGGATTTTTCTGGCAATAAGATTTAGTGGTTTAGGTGTTGAGCCAAGAAAGGTTTCTATGCTTTGGGAATAATCAGAGCCTAAACTGCCATGCTGTATATGTTTATGTTGAGGGCATTAATTCAATTTTCCAGGTTGCTCACTTTTACCTGGTGAATTCACATTCATAAGGACACCCATATCTGTCTGACCTAGTACTCAAACATTGGAACAGGGTTAATATTTTTCCACAAAATAGTCTATCTGGACAATTGGAGAAATGTGCTGTTCTTTTCTTGTCATTAGTATAGTTCTCAGTTCAACATCTAGCAGATTGTAAAAACTGAGAAAAAAGAAATCCATGCCCATGTGCACCTTGACCCTTCTCCTTTGGAGGATTCAGAGAATGACTGCAGCTGAAAGACTGGTCATGCTGCACTGTCCATTTAAATAGAGCAGCTTCAGTCTCAATAGCCCACATAGCAGGTCCCCATCAGGCCTGTTCCCTAACTTACTTCCTCCTCTAGGTCAGAAGATCTCCAATCTGAGCTGGAACAGATCACAGCAAAGGAAGACAGTATCCTGCAGACAGAGCTGCTGCAGCCAGCAAACTCAGCCTCACAGGTCAGTGAGCAACCTTTGAATCCTAACCCTGGAACCATGACGACTGGGGGGTTAGGTCTTTTGACTGAGTCTTCCTCTGTATGAATAGCCCCTGGTTTTGTTGGCCCAATCTGGCTGATTCTGGGATTGATTGCCTTTCCTTTCCTCCTCACACAGCTCTAGAAGGAAATGAGGAGGCCAAAGAAGCCACCAACAACTTGGACTCCTGACATTGACACCCTAGGACCAAGAACTCCTCAGAAGACACCCTGCAAAGCCCCAAGAGGGTATGGCTATACTAGCTTTGAAAAGGCTTTTTGCAATTTGTGACTGACTTCCTACCATGTTTTCATGACCAACAAAAGGCTGTAGACCTGTGCTACAAAATATGCAGAATGATAATTTAATTTTTATAATTAAGCATATGTTCAGCTTAATTTTGGGGGGTTTTGTTCACTTTGGGGATTTTTTGTTTGTTTGTTGTTTTTGTTTTCATTTTCTATATTACATTTTGAGGTTTTAATTTCACTTAGTCCTTTCTTTTGCTCCTGTTGTTTGCTATTTTGCTAAGGATATTTATTTGCTTATATTGTGCTCCCTGAAAGCCCCTATTCAGTATGATGATAGTATTTTATTAATAAAATTGTGGCTGCCCATTCTAAATTCTTAAGACCAATTTCATTGGTCAGTATTGCTCTAGGTCCTGACTTTGTCTCACCTTAGCCCAGCCGGGCTGATCTGGGTCCAACTGACTTTTCTTCTCTGATAGCAGCACTTGAGGGAAAAATGAGGGGGACAAATAGGCCTCAGAATCCTTGATCACATAGTGTTCTCCACTCTAGAATAAAGGCCTCCTCTTCAGAAGAAGACAATCCCCCTTAAAGCTGTGAACTCACCAGTGAGGCAAGTAGCAACACACCTCCATGCGATCAGCCCCAATCTTTTCTATGGATTTCGTTGACTTAATTCTCCTGAAGAAAAGAAAACATCAAAAATGAGCTTGACATACGAAAATCTGAAACAAGAATTACTGAGAAACCCTGACATTCAAACAGCATGAGCCCTCTATGAGGAGTACATTTACATGAAGGGTAAGGCTCTCATCGCCAATGAGAGTTTTTCTGCCAGTTCAATGTCGATGGCTTTGGCAAGCTGACTGAGGCCTCAGCCATCCACATGTGGTGGGAATTCTGTCATGGAAGAAAACTATGTTGATATTAAGTTGTTCCAGACAAACAGATTTTTTACTCTTAAGGCCTTTATCTGGCCCTATGTGGTCTGAGTGATTGTGAGCCAGATGTAAGTTCATGAAAGCAGGAGGATTGGCCTCTCCTTTCTACTTTTTGCACTGGGTGCGCTAACTGGGGAGGAGCAGAAAGCTTGCCCCAGTGGGGAAGATGAGGGAAAGATGGCAGACTAACTCCCCCAGCTAACACCCAGGCCCAGAAACTGGATTATCCCACACAAACATCCTTTTCTCACTGAATTGATGGAGCTTGTGAAGGGCAGGGACCTGCAGTTCCAAAGCTACAGGTACTCCATGACTGAAGGCATCAACTGGATATCCAACAGGAGTCCCAAGGAGGGACAATTATATGTAGTAGAAGCCAGAGTCTTGAAACATTCACAAGACAAGATGTATGGACTAAAGAGTGTTTTGTGTTGTGTGACACACTGGAACACAGTACAGACTCCTTGCCAAGATACTTTTTTTTATTTTGACCTGGCTTTTCTTTTAAATTTTGCTTTTTTTACTGGAGAGGTAGGAAAAGCAGAGAGCCTATTCAAGGGAGTGTGTAGGGGAAAGAGTGGGAGTGAGGTGCATTATTTGACACTAGCAGAGAATCAACAAATTAAGATATTAGGAAAACCAGAACTATCTGCTTTGGTTTCCTTTAAATATGACATCAATGATAATAACAAAGCAGACAGAAGGAATTCCAAGACAGATTAGGCATTGTTTTCTTTTTTGGTATGGTTGGTCTTAAATAGGCCTTGGTGTATTTTTTAAAAAGTGATTCATTTCTTATATTTATAGGTATGGGTGTTTAACCTGCTGAAGGCCTATACACATCATGCACGCAATTTTAGCAGAGGCCAGAGAAAGCCTCAGATTCCACGTGAAACTGGAGTTAATGATGAATTTTAGCTGCTCTGTTGCTCCTTTGGCAGGGAAACAAATACTCAAAACGGAAGAGCCATATAACCAGGATGTGCACGTATCTTTGTCTTGCTAGTCATGTGTGCTTTATGAGTTGGAGTAAATCATAATCAACCAAAGAGAGAGTTGTATGAGACCAAGGGAAAAATAGGTGTTGTAGTTTGGCTAATTGTCTTAGGATGCCAGACATCCATGGAAGGTTTTCAATTTATTCAAGTTCCTGCTCTAGTATCATTTATTGTCAGGTTTGAACCAATTCTCCCACATCTCATCCTGGATGACAATTCAGATTAGTGCCATCTGATGAAATGCAGAAGTGAGAAGACCCTTCTCATGGTAGAGGTGTGTTCAGGAATACTTTTTGATACTCCAGCTAAGCACTGTTGGGAGAAAGCTTCAGACTGCCTAGCCAGAGTGGATGAAGCCTGCGCAAAAGCCACATGCCTCTGATAGAGTGCTTGTCTGTGCAAGTCCAAGGAGAGGGATTATTGATGCTGCTATTTTACCACAATAAATGTCAGAATATTCTAAGGACTCTTTCTTCCAAATGACTGCTTTATTCTTGTGCAGCATCAATGAACCGGATCTGATTTCTGAGACTGGCAGTGAGTCAGAGAGTTAATGTGTGGAGGAAGTAATTTCATGGGTCCTCAACTGGTGCTGTCAATGCAGGAGCAAAAAATGTACACTTTATGAATAAAGGACGTATATATGTCCTTTATATATATATATATTATATATATATTTATATATGTATATGTGTATTGTATGTGTATTTTTTTTTTTATATGTATATATATATAATACAAGCAGGATACCAAATAAAGATACAATGCTTATTCAATTCGATGGATGATATGATCAGCAGGAGCAATGGCTCAGAGAGGAAAAGATACTGCTGCCATGCCTAAAGGCCTGAGTTCCTTCTCTGGTGCTCACATGATTGATGGAAAGAACAAACATTCAACAAATTGTCCTCTGATTTCATGTGAATGGGGGTACCCAGTCATGAACCACAAAGGCTAAAACATCTGACATTCCATTCCTCACTAATCTTTGAATATCTTTATCTGATGCACTCATTTAATTATATTATTGTGTGATCCATTGAGAGATTTGGGACTTTTGCTCTTTTACTTCTGTCACTGATATGTTATAGGAACTAAGAAAACTATTACCAAAGCATCCTCTAAGAAGAGGTTAAGAGTAAAGGGACTTTGGTATTTGAATCATAGCTGAGACCAAACTGCTGTAGAAGGGCTTCTCTGCACTCCTGGTGTATTAGTCAGAACTGTATAGAGAACAGAAGTTATAAAATGAATGTCTACATGTATACAAAGGGAATTTGTTATAATGACCTTCAGGCCGTGGTCCAGCTAATAATGCCTGGATATGAATGGAAATTTCAAGAATCAAGTAATTACGCAGTCCAGAGAGGTGGATGACTCAGCTGATCCTACATGCTAGAATCATAAAGAAGTAAGCTTAAATGCCAATGAAGGATGGAATGTCTTAACAAAGGAGGGCCAAGCAGGTATAGATGATAGGTTTCCTTCTTCTATATCCGTATTTGAGCTTCGAGCAGAAAGCATTGTCCAGATATTGGGATTAAACAGGTATATTAAAGGTGTGATTCCTTCCTCAAAGATCCAGATTAGAAGTGGATCATCATCGAATTAAACAGAAATCGCCCACAGGTGTGTCCTTTATTTTTGAGTTTTAGTTAGATTAGTTGTAGCCACATGGACAACCAAGAAGAGCCATCAGAGTAGCATACCCCTCTTTACTAACACTCTCAAGCAAATGTCTCCCTTAGAGGGTTAAAGGAAGAAATGACACTGCAATCTGTTACAATATCTACTCTGCCAACTAGACCCCACTGTTTACTTAGCTCTACTACAATATTTTTAAAATTTGATGTGACATGTTTCTCTTGAATATGGCATGCTTCCCTACTTTGTTTTTTAAAATTTTCTCTGGATGTTCCTGCTTTTTCAACTTTAGATCTTATCCTTTACTTCATTATAGAACACTTTAAGTCAGATTATTTACGTCCACAAAACTGGTGATTTTTTTAATTGACATTTTCTAAATCAAGACTTAGAAAATGAAATTATAATATTGTATGTTTTAGTTGAATGAAAGTGTGTGTGTGTGTGAGAGAGAGAGAGAGAGAGAGAGAGAGAGACTGAGAGAGAGAGAAAGAGAGAGAGACAGACACAGAGACAGAGAAAGGGAAAGAGAGAGATGTGGGCGCATAAATAACACTACTTATAACAGATTGCAATGTCCAAAAACTTTGTACTGTGGTGTACAAACTAGGCTACAGGCTTGTGGGAGAAGGATGGACCATCAAAGCATGTCCTAAGGATATGGCAAGTTTTGTAGTTCAGTCCTGTTTGTGCTGGTCAATTTTATGTCAATGTGACACAAGCTAGACCTACCAGATATGAAGGAAGCACATTTGAAAAAAAATGCCATATGGTCAGGCTGTAGTCCAGGCTGTCAGACATTTTCCTAAGTATTGGTTGATAGAGGAGTGCCCAGCTCACTGTGGGTGGGGACATGCCTTGGCTTGGCATCATAGGCTATATAACAAATCATGTTGACCAAGCTGTAGAGAGTGAGCCAGTAAGTAACACCCTCCATATGCTCTGCATCAGCTCTTGACTTCAGGTTCCTGCAATGTTTGAATTCCAGTCATGACTTCCTTCTGCGACGAATAATAGTGATATTGAAGTATAAGCTGAATAAACCCTTTCCTACTTAATATGTTTTAGTCATGGTGCAGCCACTGAACCCTATCCAGGATACCTGTGTATTTCAGAGGACATCTCTCAGGAGTTTTATATCCCCTTCTACCATGCCGAGGCAGTCTCTCTTGTTTCTGAGATACACAGTGAAGTCCAGTCCAGTTGGTCTTCCAGCTTCTAGGCAATTAATATCAAGTCTCTGCCACACATATTTTTTTCTGCCAGAAGTAAAGGAATCACAGATGTATGTCATCATTCTGGACTTTTAGGTGATTTCTGGAGTTGAAGTCATCTGACTTATACAGCCAAATTCAGTTTGTACTGAGTCTTATCTCCCCAAATCTTAATGTACTTTAAAGGCAAATAACTGAAACACTAAAAAAAAAAAAAATGCAGGATGTCTCATGGTAAATGGATGTCTCAGAATCAACAGGTAGATAGAACAGAAAACTTCCTGGTCCCTCAGAAGCCCATCAAGTACCCCATCCAATGGCAATGTACTTTCTCTACCAGCAGCAACAGCTACACTGAGTCTAATTGTAACCTATTATCTTTCTTACTGTCACTCAATTATGCATGCCTAGTCACTTTCTTATCTTGAAGGTTATTGTTTTTGTTGTCAGGATACTCAGAACCTTTTTTGTCTCCGTTTTCCTCCCTTGATTGTTTTATCTGTGATGTGTAGTTTGTGCTTTCAGGATTTTGGATTCATGTTCATGATAAAGTCTAACATAATCATTGTATTTCGTGAGGACTGGAGATGAATATGGTATAACAAGCACATTGTTAGCATAACTCAAGTCCACACCTGATGGAAGATGCCATTCTGTAAATATGTTTCTCTTACTGGTTAATGAATAAAGCACTGTAGTCAAATGGAAAGGCAAGATAGGTGGTACTAGGAGACAAGAAGGATTATGGGAGACGTATTAAAGGAAATGTTCAAAATGTAGGCTCAAGAGCAGTAAGAGGTCTGGACCCTCTAGAAAGATAAGGCCATGTAGACACACTTAGATTATTAGAAATGGGTTAATATTTAAGAGAATACTAGCCAAGGAGAAATGCTAGTAACTGTCCAACAGCATATCTGTGTGTTATTTGGGACTGTTGTGGCTCTGGAACCAGGCTGGCAGAAAAACTCTTAACACATACTCTGTTACTGCAGATCGTGACCGAATTCAAAATTCACAAGCCTAAAAATAAATTAACTTAAATACAATACTTACCCTTTGAGTCTGTCTTTTTACTTTGGGAATTTCAAAGTTTTACAATAATTTACATTTGAGATATTTATACATAAAGAAGATAATACATGTTATGTGTTCATATTGATAATTGGTGTTCAACGCCAGGGATTTGAATTTTCAATTTTTGGTTTTCAGTGACAAAAGAGTTAATTGAATTACAATTTTAATATTTTCAGTTTGTAGACATAACATGGACATATATTAATGAAGAAAAGGCAAAATATAATATATCTGTATTATATAGCTAATGAAATTAGTATTGTATTATAAAATGATGTATGTGGAATTAAGTTAGTATATACACTAATGACTTTGATCCTTGGTTAAAATCAGAGTCAGCATCTGAGACAGGGACACAGTGTTTCAAATAGGACTTACAGGGGAATCTTAGGAAATAGTTGATTCAAGTCTTTGTGAACTGAGAGGGTGTTAATACCATTCAGCCATTATCTAGGTAGGTAAGGAGGATCTTGAATAGATATTTACAGTGACATTTGCCACATAATGGGAGTTATAATTATTACTCTGCATCTAAGCCATCCAAGTCTGTTTACTAAGGTGATCAGAGTGCTCCCTGTAATAAGTGAAATTATTATTAACAATTTCAGGACTCCTCAAGAATGGATACTTGATGATAACTTTTAGAATGAGTGCTATAGGGAAGTGGGTTTGTTCATAAAAAATTGTAAACTATTGTATGCCACATGGAACCATTTGTGGCATGAATAACTTTTGCCTATGTAACTGACTCACTGATCTCACTGACCTGGCATTTTCAAATACAGTGAAAAGATGACTTTAATATGTAGTCAGAACAAATACTTAACTCTACCTTGTTTTTCCTATAAATTATTCCATGTAGCAAAATGTATATTAGCTTTCTATAGCAAATGTAACCACTATGTGTAAACTTTAATTTGTGTTGGTATATAAAGTCTTAAGATGCAAAATGATACCATGGCATACGACAGTAAATTGCTTGTCTTGTCTTCTATCTAAAATATTTTATCCTATCTTAATACTGTTATCCAAATTCAAAAAGCACTATTTAGACAGGATTTTACATTTGTGGGTCCTGAATCCTAGGGCCTGGGATGGAAGGACACTTTCTAAGGTGTTTTATACCCGATATCCTGCCTAACAAATATTTGTAGTATGATTCATAACAGCATCAAAATTACACTTATGAAGTACTAGGAAAATCATGACCTGAAAACTGTACAGAGTGGTCTTAGAAAGGTTGAGAACCAATGGAGGAAAGAGTTTTTCCTGCTGCATAATTCCAGTGACTTCTTGTGGTTACTCAGAAACATTCCCTTAGACTGGACAGCACAGTAGGAATGTATGGTGTGTGGGTGCTCTTTAACTCATTGATGACAGGAAGTAGAGACATAGAGACAGAAAGTGGCCAGGCTGGACAAACTTATTTTTCGCCCTATGTCACATATGTTAGGATATTTTCAAAAGAAACAGAATCCTTACTTTCTCCCTACACTCTCTTCCTATTAATTGAGTGGGATATATAAAAGTATGAAGTGGAAATAAGAAAAAAGAACACTGATTTTAGGATGTTCAGATGATCTTGCATAAAAAAAACAAAAAACAAAAACGTCCCAGGCAATTTAACTAGGTAGTTCTTTTCTTTTACATCAGTAAAATGGGATGACTAGTGCACACCTAAAGAGTCTCACTGACAGTATAGAACAAATTACATGTGTAATAACTACACATCTGGCATGCATGGAGCACACTGCAGATGTGTGATACATATGCTTAATGAACTTCAAGCTTCATTAATCCTCAATGTATCATCAACCTCCTTATTCAGGGAGTTAAACTGAAGGTGTGTTATAACAATTACGACGTGACAAACACTGCAACTCAAATCTAGTTCCTTCAAGAAATAGATTGATCCATAATGTCTAGAGGTTCTTCAGTTTACAAATATTTGAAAGGAAGACTTTACTTAACAGTCACAGGGCTGAAGTTTTATTCTTGAGTAGCTGGTTACACTTTTAGAAAATTCCTTGATAGCTAAAAGAACAAAAACACAGGTGTGGATATAGTTTTACTCCCAATACCTTTGAATTTGTAGGTCCTGCATAGAATCATACATGATAGCCTGAAATAGTACATTGAAGAAGTGTGAAAAATACAGAAAAATACACTTTTCATATTTTCTTTCTATACCTCCTTTGCAATACAGTCTGAGAAATGACACAAAATGTCTCAGGACATAAGAGACTAGGGTAAAATTTTCGCGGCTTAAATAGTACTGTAGGATATCTACAGATAAATTGTCCTCAAAAGGTCAGCAAATAAGTAAGATTTGAAAATTTCTGAGGCAGATTAGTAAAAACTAGAAAAGTGAATATAAGCCTTGTTGGTGAAGCAGACTGCAGAACTCAGAACTGTGAAGTGTTACTGCTCATTCAGCAGTGCAGAAGCCAGCACAGGAGTGAGCTGTGAGACCATTACTCACCTATTATCTGTGCAAAACACCTCTAGGAGGCAGCATGGAAATACCGTACAGATGAAAGAAATGTAACCCTGACACTGGGCAATATATCTTATGGAAGAACTGGTTGAACCAGGGATAACTTAGGATTCCTAATTAGGTACAATTTTCCTGCTATTCATTGTTTCTAATATGCATGGGCATGTATGGGAACACCACTGGCAAATCTCAACTCTGCCTACTCAGAATAACAGAATGAGCCCACAAGTATTCTAGTGGATTCCCAGGCCACATACCAACCAAAAAAAATCTGAATTGGTAAGGGCAGGACCAAGGGATCACCCATTTTCAAAGTTCTCTTGCACACATGATTCCAATATGTAGCTGTCAATGAGGATTCCTGGAAAGAAGTTTCAGACAGATTGATTTGGCAAGCAGTGATGGGGAGAAGCTGGAACATTGCAGGTCAAGATATTAATAACCATAATTTGGTGAGCCTTAGACCCTAGAAAACACAGTGCTTGTCTACTTCTATATCGAACTAATATCCTGTGATTAATAGATAAAACAATTTTCTTTAATTTTATGAAGGTAGCAGACTACTGCCTTCCAACAAACCCAAAACTAAAAATATCATCAGAGGGTATTGGAGGTTTGTAGCAGATCACCACCCATCTTGCATTAGCTACCTCTGTGATGTTTCCACCAATGTGTTTAAAGGTGTCTTGATTTATGGATTTCTATATTTTATTGCTATAAAATTTCTTTATGAACTGATTCTACATTGAAACAAGAATAACCACTCTGTGTTCCTGGGCTATGGTCACTCAAATTTGGGTCTAGAATCTCTTATTTCCTTTGAGACAAGAGCTATGATTTCTTTTGTTTGTTTGTATATCAACACAGCCAAAATTCAGAACCATAGGTTTGGTCCCTGGCAACACATATTTATAATTTTACACCACCACATGCTTTGGAAATGAGTAACAACTCAAGAAGTCATATAATCACTAAATGTACTAATAATGCCTAAAATAAAATTAAGGAAACCTCTAATGCTTTTTTTCAATTGTGAAACCATACTTACCAAACTACACCATACATATCCACCTTCTTCTTGTTTTCTGTGTAATGCCCTCTGGAAGTGCAGAGCACAACAGCAAATTATTTTTCTAGAGCAGGACTATGAACAGGCAGACCTTAGCACTGTTTGGAAGCCAAAAGACATGCTGATTCAGTGCAAGCCCCAATGTACAACAGACTTCCCAGTTGATCTGGAAGAGAAAAACAGAATATTTCAGACAATAAAGTGACTTTTTAGCTCCAGAAAGTCTGTGTATTGTTTACGCCCTTTGACTGTTAGTATTATATTGCAAGATAGGAAAAGTTACAACAAAAAAGAAAACAACCTCTACTGGAACATAAGCAAGGTAATCTACATTGGCTAAAACCTCTGAAATATTGTCAGTTATAATCGCATACAAAAGCAATGGGAAACGAGTCACAAAAATCATAGCCATAGTACAGACTATGGATTAAATAAAGACATTAACAAATAAGAAGAAAAAAACTGCAACTAAGTATTTGGCTTCCCAACTTGAAACTATGAAAAACACACAAAATTTGAGAATTATAAAAATACAAAATAATTGCTATTTAAGAAATACTAGCATTAATATTCAAGCACTCCCTTGGCCTACAGAGTGAGTTTCAGGATACCCAGAGCTACAGAGAGAAATCCTATCTTCAAAAACCATAAAGAATTCTGAATTCATTTTCTCATCAGATCAAAATGAGAACTACAAGAAGTCTGTATCACTTCTATTAAACCAAATGCAGCAGGCTCAGGAGGATAGAACTCACCAGGTATGACATCCTGAGTAAGGGTGCAACACTTGAAAATGCAAATGCACTCCTTCTCTCAAGACACACTGCTTCATCACCTTGTCATTACAACCTCCTAATTTCATCGATGTTTAAGTAATATGTGCTTGTAAATTAACAATAAAATTACAATTGTCCATTCTCAGTAGCTGACAGAACAACTAGAAGGAAACAAGGATGTAGAAAACTTCAGAGACATCCAACAATCTGACTTTACCAACGCACAGAATGTGAAGCAGGTCACAATTTTTTTTTTTTTTTTTTGGTAAAGCTATTGGCCAGTTACTAGTGTTTCTTATTCCTTACCTCTGTCTCAAATATTAACCCATTTCTATTCATCTAAGTGATTCCACGTGGTCTTATCTTACCAAAGAGAGGGTCCAGACCTCTGCCCTCTCAAGTTTCTACATCTTGAATCACCTCCTCCCACTCCTGCAATCCTCCTTGTCTTTAACTCAATCAAAGACTAAGGAAGGATAATATATAAACTCTAAAAATGACAGAGACAACTCACTGCCTTGTCAGTCACCCAAAGTTCTTCTGTAATAATCTATCTTTAGTCTATAGGCCATAATGTGTCTGGCAGACTCCTCAACAAAGTAGGAAATTTTCAGCTGTCTTGTCAGTCACTTTTCTCTGTATCTAATAGGCTGTCTGGCAGAATCTTCCATGAAGCAGGAACCCTGTAGCACTGTCCATCTTGTATCAGCAGTCACATTTCTGTGAGTCCTGTATGTCCAGTTTATACAGGATAAAGTCAAACTGTCCAGACAAGAGCAGTATGTTGCCCAAATGGCTAGTTTTGCTATATTGGGAGTAAACTCCATAACAAGTTTCTTGGATGTCCATCTTCCTTTCTGACTTCGGTGGTGCTGCCAGGAGCAGTGGTGCCTCACAGTTAAGAAAAACCCTAAACCATTTTAAATGTCATGTTCTATAGGCCTTTGAAAGTTTTGAAGAATGCATATCCACCTCAAATATATCTCTGTATATCTAGAAAACCTAAATCTCTGTATATCTAGAAACACTATGTTTTGACTACTATAGATATCTATAATCTGTACTAAATTATACATTAGATTTTAGTTGAGCTATACATACATATATATGTACATATATATGTATATATATATATATCACAAAATTCACTTAAATTTGTATCAATAAATGAAAATCCATTCCAAACAATGTATTTATTTCTATACCATAATACCCTTTTTTACCTTTAAAAAGAGATTGGTTGTGATCATTAACCATTTACAACCAACCCCATTTATATGAAAATAAACATTTATAGAAAATATTTGGTAATTTGGGGGTCATTCTTTTCAAACTGCCTACTGCTGATAGGGGGTGCTTTCTTGAGGGATCCCAGGAAGACACAGAAATACTAGCTGTAGTGGTCTGCAAGGCTGTCTTATCCCAGCTGTTTTGAATGTGGCATAACCTGGGACACTTGCTTTAGGGGATTGCCTGATCAAACCATTTTATTTTGGAAAGATCCACATCTTTTTCTTTTCTGTGAAAACAAAAATAGAAATCCTTTTCCCCAGTAACCTGACTTTAGACTTAAACTTTTAAATAAAAGCATTTTTAAAATATATAAATTGAATTAATTTAGCAGCATTGATAATCAAGTGTATGGTAGAGATTGCTGTCCCTCCCTCAGCAATTGAGCAATTTAAAGACAACACAATAGCATACAGTATCCAGAATCTTTGTGTGTTTTCCACATTCACATAGCCCTTTTATTCCTCTATTTCCTTACTACTACTTTTTTATTTATTGAGACAGCGTTTCTCTCTGTAACTTTATGTATCCTGGAAATAACACTATATACCAGGTTCACTTTGTACTCACAGAGGTCTGTTTGCCTCTGCCTCCCTAGTGCTGGAATTAAAGGCCTGTGTCACCACACCCAACTACTATCTTTTTTTCTATTTGTTTCTTTTTCTCTTCAAAGTCTATGTATATTTTAAAACACATTGTGAACCTTTTGAGAGTTTCCTTTTTCATTTTCTTTTTATTATTTTTTCTTATTTTACGTATTTATCCTAGATCCCTCTTCATCCCTCCCTCACTCCAAAACCCCCTTCCCAACCCATCCTACCCTCCCCAATCCACAGGGATGTGGATGCATTCCAAGAGGGATCAACAAAATCTGTCAAGTCATTTGGAGTAGGGACTAGGCCCTCTCTCTTGCCTCCATGTAAAGGGGGTAGCCCTCCATGGGGAATGTGCTCCTAAAGTCTTTGGCCCACTAGCAATACATCCTGGTTCCACTGTCAGAGGTGCCTTAGACTGCCCAGGCCTTCTAACTGAGACCCATGTTCAGGAGGTCTGAGTCAGTCCAATTCAGGTTTCCAAGCTATCATTCATAGGGTCCATCAAACTCCCCCTTATTTGGGTCAGCTGTCTCTGTGTGTTTCTATAGCCTGGTGTTGCCCTCATTTTCTTATCCCTCCTCCCTCTCTGCATCTGGATTCCATGAGCTGGGATCAGTGTTTAGCTGTGGGTGTCTACTTTTGTTTCAATCAGCTACTAGATGAGGGCTCTATGACTGCAGATAAGTTAGTCATCAATCACAATACCAAGGAAGGGCGTTTGAGCTAGATTTTCCACTGTTGCACCGATTGTTGGGTCACCATTGTAGGTCTCTGAACATTTCTCTAGGGTCATTTTACTCTTCAAAACTATAATGGCTCCCTCCTTTATGTTATCTTTGAAGACTCCCCATGGAAAGCCTCATCTTCCCTGGCGAGAATAAAGAGGATGGGATGGGTATTGTGGGGATTATGGGGAGGAGGGGAGGGAAGATAATTGTGACTGACATGTTAAATCATTTTTTTTCAAATGAAAATTTATAAAAGGAAAAAGATAAAATCAAGAAACTGACATTGGTACAGTGTTTTAGTAAACTTCAGATAATTAAGTTTTGTGCCTAATGATTAGCATTCAGGGTACTGGAAGGTATTCTGCAAGCTACCAGAAAGAAAGGCAATCATTAGTATGACCCAGTCACAACCTGGAGGCTGACAACAGTTAACTGCCTGCAAGATGTAATGGTACAATAATAGTGACGTAATGCTTGACTGCATTTATGATTCACTCTATGACATAGAACCTATGTCTGACAGTGCTGAAGGGTCAATAACACAGGACTAGGTAAATCAGAGATTAGGTGAAAGTCTACCATTATTATTTTGTTAAAGGAACATAGCAACAAAGTAACTAGTGGCAAACAATTGTACCTATGGATCAGTGTCCCACTCAGCCCTCATCAGAGAAGATTCTTACAGAAGACAGGAATTAATACAGAGACCCAAACAGTACAATATGCAGAAGACTGAGAGATGTTGGAACAGTTAGCCTTAAATATAGTAATTTCATCCAACCACCCCTTAAGATTGGGGATTTACCAGGATGAAGAGGTGGGAAAATTGTAAGAGCCAGCAGCGGTGGATGACGCAAAATAACCAGTGTTTTCTCAATACATGTGGAGTCATGGAGACTGAGGAACCATATTCACAATCTGACCAGATTCAGTTCTGTGCAGTCCCAGGACTGAGAGGGGAAGTGGACACAGAAGCTATTGCAATTGATAGCTGCTGGCAAAGGGAAAGTTATTTTCTTCAAATAAGTGTCACTGCATATATAAACCAGGGAAGACAACCATGCCCAGGAGTGGCTACCAACACATAATGAACTCCAGGTTTTCTTTGCATTTTTTGCTGGTTTATTGTTAGTTTACTTTTGAGGTAAGGGATTTTTTTTGTTTGTTTTTTTCCTTACTATCTTTTGAAAACAAAAGACAAAAAAAGAAAAGGTTGGTGGGTAGGGAGGTAGCAAATGTCTGGGAGGCCTTTGGGAGAGAAAACATGATCAAAATAAAAACATCCTGAATGAGGTAATCTATGTCCAGAAAGAAAAACACTCTATATATTCCCTCATAAGTGGCTATTAGATGAAAAGCAGAGGATAATCAGGCTATACTCCACAAACCCAGAGAAGCTAGGTAAAAAGAAGGACTCTAAATGGGACAGACATGGAAAGCCCCAGGACGGGAAAACAGTTAAGATCTCCTGGGTAAACTTGGAAGGGAAAGAAGGGAGTGGATAAGGGATGAGAACATGGGGGATCAAGAAGACCAAGTTGGAAGAGGACCAGATGATGAGAGCAATGAAAGAGATATCTTGATAGAGGGAGTCATTATGGGGTTGCTGAGAAACCTGTTGCTAGAGAAACTCTTAGGAATCCACAAGGAAGACCC
The DNA here is from genome assembly GCA_030556225.1 of Cricetiscus sungorus. Lineage (NCBI taxonomy): Eukaryota > Metazoa > Chordata > Mammalia > Rodentia > Cricetidae > Cricetiscus > Cricetiscus sungorus. The sequence continues at coordinate 341,724 of JANBXA010000119.1, read as the reverse complement.
CAGCTAAGATTCCTAGCAATAATAGAGAGGGTGTCTTAAGTGACTTCCTCTTTGATCAGATTAGTGACTACTCTAATTCTCATCATAGAACCTACATCCGGTAACTGACGATAGCAGATTTAGTGATCCACAGTCAAGCACTGGGCTGAACTCCTGGAGTTCAGTTGAAGAGATGGAGGACGAATCATATGAACAAGAAGGAGGGTGGGTGGTCAAGAGCATGATGGGTAAAACCCCAGAGACAGTTGACCTGAGCTTGTACAAGCTCACCAACTATGGGCTGACAACTGAAGAACCTGCATGGGTCTTAACTAGACCTTCTGAGTGTGGGTGGCAGTTATGTGACTGATATGGGGGGAAGGGAATCTGACAGTGACACCAGTATCTATCCCTGAAGAAGGACCTGGCTTTTTGGACCCCTTTCCCTATGGTGGGATACCTTGATCAGCAATAACAAGGGAGAAGATGATGGGTCAGAAGGGGTGGAGGCAGGGAGCAGGAGAAAGGGAGGCATGACCACTGGGGTTGGTATGTAAAATGAAAAAATAAATTTAAATAAAAAGATCCCACAGGAATCCTACACTATGTCTAAAAGAATAAACACCTCACACCTTTACCCTTTCTTTAACTTTTCATTCACATCATACAAATGTCCCAAGATACCACTCTGAAGAGATAAAACAAAAATAGTACCCCATTGCCCAACACAGACTTCAATCACAGTATTTCAATACTGGAGCTGCCAGTCCACCCTCTCAGCAAAACTGAAACTATGTACTTGACAACATTGCATGAAATATAGTTCTTCCTACTAATACCTCTCTCTCTCCCACAATGTAGCAAACTAGACGTAACACAACACAATGACAATCACTTCCATAAGGCTGTTCGCCCTAGTCAGTTATAACTATATATTGTTTGAGGCTGTTGGAGTGTACTGTTAACTCTAAGAGAAGCAAGCATGAAAGTACCAGCTTACCCAGGTACCTTGGCCAGGGATATTTATACTCAAAATATTTAGGTTTGGTCAGGATTACAGTTCTAAAGTACATCAACTCCATTTCTAATTTTAAACATTGTAAACTTTTGTACAATTGACTTGAGTCACTGCTTCCTTCTCTACTTAGTGGAATTTGTAAAGGCAAGGGAGTGGTGTGCTACAGTCTCTGAACTGTGTATTCTGCTAACATCCAGTCCAGTTCTACCTCGAGCAAACATGAAAAATGTCATAAAGCTATACATATTTTTTTTAGGCCAGGGGAAAAAGGAAAAGTTGACCGACTGTAACATAAACACTGTGGTGGTTTGAATTAGAATGGCCCCCATAGGTAGTGTCACTATCTAAAAGGTTAGGAGGTGTGGCCCTTTGGGTTGGGTGTGGCCTTACTGGAAGAACTGTGTCTCTGGGGGTTGGCTATGAGGTTTCAAAAACCAAAGCCAGACCTAGAGTCTCTTTTACTGTTGAAAATGGTCTAAACCTTTGAAACTGTAAGCAAGTCCCAATCAAATGCTTTACTTTATAAGAGTTGCCATGCCAACCTTCTATGTCTTCAAAAACTGAACTGATCAGAGTGGCTAAACAAAATATAGCAATTTGTAATTAATAATTAACATGCTTTTTTATTCTCTTAAATAAAATAGTTGTCATGTTCATGGTATCTCTTCACAGCAATAGAACACTGACTAAGACAGACACACTTGCTAGTACTGAAATCAATGCATCTCTTGGCATTTCGTAAACTACACAACACAGCTGTACAAAATTTCTTCCTACCAAGCCACTTGGTGGAGTCCCACCAAGAAGACAAAAGACAGCTCACAGATGATGAAAAAGTATAGTTTGTATCATCCTTCTGTTCAAATGGCATTTTTGAAATTTTTATATTCAGTTGTGAGTTTAGCATGGGGAATCAGTGTCACAGTATAAATGTGGAGGTCAGAGGACATCTTTCAGGACTTAGTTCTCTCCTTCATTTTGGGGTTCTAGAGACTGAATTCAGGTCATCTGGAATGGAGGCAAGTGCATTTACTGACTGAATTATCATATAAAGAAACATCATTTTAATAAACAATTTTGAAAGTCATGTAGGTATCAAAGTTATCATTTTAGCCACCAGGAAGCAGCCACCGACACAATATTGGACAATATGCTAAATCCCCTACTATTTAATGCATTCCTAAAAACATGTAATGCTACTACCCCTTAGAAGGAAGAGAAAAAGAAAAAAATAAAATAAGAAGGAAAACAAACAAAAAAACCCTATACACAAGCCTAGAGGTTAAGTGAGTGGCTCAAGGCTTCAAATCCAGACAAAGAAAACTAAGGTCCTGAACTAAAAATTTCTATAACTACAAAAGTGTATTTCTGCTAAATGGTGCTTCTTATCAGTTTCACAATGAAAAGACCAAGAAAAGCTATGAATGAATTCTATATTTCTTTATTCAGGAGTTTAATAATCTCAACAATGGAGAGTGTGAGGGACAGACTGCAAATTGCAATTCTTTTTACAGTGTACGATCTGGACCCCACTGTTCATCAAGAACAAATCTACAAATTATTTTTTAAGCTGGAAAAGATTAGAAACAACAAACAAACAAAAAAAAACTTTAGTCTGGCCCTGAAGAAACACAGGCAGGAAAGCTTTGAGTTCAAAGCCACCCTACACAAGGATGTAGAGAATTTTCTAGCAAAGACAGTATATAGAAAAATACCCCCTATTACATTCCTTAAGGGGAAAAAATTCTAGGAGACACCATTTATATTGCATAGTTTCCATTTAGTGAAGCAGGTCAAATTCTAAGAAAAGCTAAAACAAAAGCATGTATTCTCACATGTTATTACAGTCCAGGGTAGGAAAGCAACTGGTGTCCTAGACACCTGATTTTGTAGGCAATTATGTAACTCCTATTAATTTCCAATTTTTGACAACATCCTGTCCCTCACCACACCCAGCAAGGAAAGGAAAATTAAGCAAATGGGTTGTGAGTCCAGGATTCCTGTGATTTAAGAATAGTTTTCCGTAGTTTCATCAGGAAAACAAAGCTGGATTTCAAGAAAAGAAGTCAAACACACCAGAAAACCCAGGGAATGCTTCTGCAGGTTACTCACACAGAAAACAAAGCAAAATACCATTTGTAGTATTTCTCAAAGAAAACTTTTTAACTTGAATGCCAAAGTGAAACAACTGAAATTAAGTTGAAATGACCTGTCTGACATGGTCACTCTGATTCAATATGAATGACCGAATACATAAGCTAGTTTCATTTGGGAACTAAAATTAATTATCATCGTAGCATATCTCCAGTCAACCAAAGCAGTGGAATAAATGCACACAAAACTTAAGAAGACAAGTGCTTAATGCAGTTTGTAAATCCCCCAGACTTGAAGGTGACCAAAAGTGACACCAATTTATATCTAAGTGTATAAACTCATCTGAACTCTTTACAGATAATGACTTTAAAAGGACTGGAGCACTTTCCTGACCACTGCAATGAAAATGTTTAAAAAATTAATAAGCAACTTCTGGAAATAAAAGGGAAAAGGCCTTGAGGGTAGTAACCAATAAAGGTACATCTTTTTGCAATGAGCTCTCAAAATTACTTCACTGTGGAGTGGAGATCCAAACAGCAAACACTAATTGTTGCTCAGTCCAATTTTCATTGTGAACTCCTGAATTCTCATTAGGGTCCAGTAACAATGTGAGTCAACCTTCCCCTTGCAAGAAAGGATGTGAATGTGGGTTACATTTTCCCAAGGAGAACAAAATTGAGGGTTTCCCTGTCAATAGTTTTACAGGTCTAAATAAAACTAAGTGGGCAAGTCAAGCTGCTCCCCTAAGGCTTGGTGGCAAGGATCTTTGCTGCATCCTACATAAAAAGCTTGGAAAAGCCCCTGAAGGCTCCAGGTGTTTACTCCACAGGAATGCCCCAGGGAGCTCATTCCAAGGCAGGGAGCCTTACTGAATAATCTTCTCTCAGAGGAAAGTCTCAGCAGGAGACACTGAAGCAGGTAGCCTGAGAATGCAGATCTGAGGGGGCTGGGATCAGTGCCAAGACAAACACCCAGTGGGGCTGATGCTATGCAGGAGGGTCACCCATCCTTGTCTGTCAGCAGGCCCTCTCCTCAGAATTCCAAACTGTCCTCAACTCCCTCAATTAGGTTCCTCTCTCACCTTGTGATTTCCAGGGCTCCTGGCTGGCTTGTCCCTTCCTTGAGAGCAGAGAAGAAAATAGGCGGCCCCTCCTTTGGACGCCACTGCCTCAAGAAGAAAGCATTGCTGTGGGGATGGGGAGCAAACACTTAGCAGCTTCTCCTGCCAGTCCCCCACTAATATGTACACAGCCCTGCCCACCTGCGCATGTGCTGCCTGAGGACCAGTAGTAGGCGGGGCAACAGCCCAACGCTAAGAATTACTATTGGATGACTTGGCTGCACATCAGGCTGTGTGAGCTTAATAAAAAAGGCTTGCAACTGTTGACTCAGGAGCTAGGTTGACCTCAACTGTGATGAAAGTTGGGTGGCTGGCAGCAGCTGCTGGGGAAATGCCCACCCATATTCTCCTACCCCCATCATCTCCTGGAGGTGCCCTTCCTCAGTGCTTCTGGTGCCTAAGTCCCACACATTGACAAAATGTACCCTTGTGTTTCATGCCCAACCAAGAAATGGATTATTCTCAGTATTCAAGGTAGAGCGATGCCATCTAGTCAAGAAGTGCTTTGGATGGGAGGCTGGCCCATTGACAGGATGAAGAGTATCACAGTGTATCTTATGATTTTGACCTACTCGATCACCAAGAAGCCATTGCCTTAAAGTCACCCTGGATTTCAGAAATTGTCTACTGGCTCCAGAGAAAGTATGGACATGTGGCCCATGATTTGCTCAAGAGACCATCTTAATTAGTACAAGGATTAACATCTAATCATTACTTATTTTAATGTGGTATTGAGAGATAACAGGGTGACCATGCTAAACTATTTTGACTGATGTTATTTCTTTGGTGTGTATAAAGTGGAAAAGTCCTTGGCAGGCATAAATGTCAAGAAATAAAACATTAGGTTTGCTGTGCTGCCACAGAAAATCTGATGGTTCTCTGATGGTTCATGACGTAACGATGCACATCAAGCCTGGTGATATAAATTGTATCTAGAAAGGAAGAAAAAGGAAATGAAAGGGAGAGTAAAGGGATTGAAAAGAAAAAAAAACAAAAGGAATAAATCTTTTTCTCCATTCTGCATGTCCTATACACACTTTGCTGGAGATCCAAGGCACAGAGAGGGCTTAAATTAGCAGGTGTTTGCATTGTATGGCTTTAAAAGTGTTTTTGTGTTAGTGGCTGGAGTGCTTTGGTGCAATGGCTGTAATTTTAATGACCAGCTCAGTCTGTCTCACTTCAGTGCATTACACTGCTCTTTCCCACTCAAATACAACAGGTGCAACCAGCTGCTCTTCAGCAAGTACAGGCCTGGAATTAACTTGGCAGGGAGCTTGTTCTGAGACTTCTCTGACTCACAACTGTGGGAATAACTCAGAGCATCAAGCCCCAGCCTTTCACTCTTTTGCTTTTTCTTTGAGCTCATTCACTAAGGGTTGAGATGTTAATTGTCAGCAATCATAACTGTTTATGTGTGAAACTTGGAATTTAAAGACAATAGAAGGTCAAGGATAATGCTTCTGTTATATTTGCTACTCATTGTGTGATATTCCTTGGCTGAATAAAAAGTCAGGAAGAAAGGCTAGAGAAGAAGTGGAGATGAAGAGAGAAAGAAAGGAAGGAAAGTGAAAGAAAGAAAGGGAGGAAGGAAGGTAGGAAGGAAGAAAAAAAGAAAGAAGAAAGAAAAGTATTCTATTGGTTCTATTGGCCCAAGTTAAAGCCCATTCTCTTCACACTTTTAAATTTTTTCAAGCTCATGAAAATTCCTGTCTTAGATAAATAGTAATAATAATAATAACAGAAAGAAAATAGATTTTGGTTCATCAAATCTGAATAATTGTGTATACATAGGCAATTGGTGACAGGATGCCACATAGCCCAGGCTTGCTTGAACTTAGCATGTAGTTCTGGATAAATAGAACTTCTGATTGTACTGTCCCTACACCTTGAGTGCTGGGATTCTAAGCAAGAAGCATCACAACTGGTTTCATAGAGTTTCTGGGATTTAACTGAAGTCTCTGTTCATGTTATAAAAGCAATCTAGCAAGTAAACTACATTCCTATCCCCTCACAATCAAGTGGTTTAATCACTCTAGGCATGTTTCACAATTACTACTGTAAGAGTTACAATGACATTTACCCATAGGGTTGAAGCTATGGTTAGAAATGTTACAATATTTAGTGCTTGATATGTTAGAAAGTGTTTAAAAACAATAGATATTAATACAAGGTAGAAAACATTACTACCACTTTTATTAAGACTCCCTTTGAAGCAGTGAGAATGTAGCCTCACAAAGCAGACTGAAGATGAAAACGCCATGCTTCTGCATGGTAGCAGATTCTTCCAGGCTCCTCTTGAGTTGAGATTGACATGTATCTATTGCCTTGTTATTTGGATCCCAAGATATCACATAGGCTATGACAATACACAAAGCAGTCAATTTCTCAAAGAAGTAGGAAATAAACCTGGGTCTTGAGTAAGGAACAGAGAGTAGAGAGAAAAGGGACTCTCTATCATGCCCATCAGCTTACCCATTTACTAAGGGAGTCACCTCAAATAAAGAGTGTAAAGAATTGTACTTGGTTCTCCTTTCTGTATCTATGTTTGCTGTGATGATTAACAGAAATCTCAGGAATGAAGTGTCTTTCTTACATAAGTACTTATGAAAATACCACCTCAGGGTTGGAAGTTTTGGCTCTTGGCTGTAACTGCAGCACTTGAACAACTGTGATAACTTGGCAACTCAGTGAGTTCCAGGCCAGCCTAGGCTAAACAGTATGACCATGCCTCAACAATACAAAGCATAACAAAAACAGAAAACAAAACAAAACAAAAAACACACCAAAAGACTCTCTATGTTAAAGAAAATTGAAATATATCAACTTCAAGTGGAGTATGACATATAATTTCAAGCAATATTATACTGCCAGTTTCAAGTCTGAGTTTCACTACTGTCTGCCTTGTTTGTCATCTGCAAAATGGGTGAATAACTTCTATAATAATCTATACTTATTGCATAAATTTTAAGAGAAATGAATCTGATTGCACACTTAAGAACATTCTTGAGATATGGTCGAGAAAACTATTAATATTTGTTATACATAGAAAATCATTGTTGAGACAATAATAGATACAAGATGAGAAGTGTGCATGCAGTGAGGCTATCACAAACACAAAAAATCCTGAGAGCTTTAATTTAAAAGGAGCAAAGTTTTGCATTATCTCATGGTTGTGCAGGTTTCACTTGGTCCTGTTGCTATGGTTCTATGGTGAGACAAACTACCATGCGAGGTGAAAGGAGCTGCCCATTCTCTGGTGCATGGAAGAAAGGGGAGGCTTTGTAACAGGGTCCCTGTCCTAAGTGTTTCCAACATCCTGACTTTGTACCAATAGCTGGAACAACTATTCAAAGTCTGGGCTGACCCTGTGGAGATGTCCCTGAAACACTCAGAAACAGAGCTTAAATTGAAGAAGTAGCTCTCACAGGAAATAAGGGAACAATCAAGAAAAAACTACAGCAGATGTCCTTATCTAGCCTGCAAACACACCCACTAATGAATGCATATTTTCTCCTCCTCTCTCTCTCTACCTCTCCCTCCCTCTCTCTCTCTCTCTGTCTCTTTCTCTCTCTCTCTCCTTGTCTCTCTCTCTCTTTCTCTCTCTCTCTCTTTCTCTCTCCTTGTCTCTCTCTCTCTCTCTCTCTCTCTCTCTCACACACACACACACACACACATATACATACACACACACACACACACAGAGAGAGAGAGAGAGAGAGAGTTAGAGAGAGAGAGAGACGTAGAGAGAGAGAACCCCAGAAATCATACATTAATAGAAGTAAATAAAGAGGAGGTCACGATGAATGAACAGTTGAATTTGACAATGCACATCAGGTGTTTTAACTGAGCTCCACAACACTCCTATGCATACCCTGGGAACTAAAAATTTCTAGGGGTGCACACAGCTTACTCAAATTCTTTGGAGGGGATTGGAGATAATGTTCTCTTCAAGGCTCAAATCCGTCACCTCAAACTTCAGCCTCTCAAAGGTCTCCCACATCCATGGTCCATCCAACCAGCTCCAGACTGGAAGCTCAAGGATGGAACATCTGTCTAGAATGACCATCAGAAAACAAGGCTGACTAGGTGAAAGATTATGTCAGTGTGAACCAAGAGTTGATCAAAAGGAGATGGATACTTTGGGGTGCAAGAAGAAAAGAGAAGACCACTTGCCCCTAAAATGCTGACAATGGGAAACACTTACTTGGCATTGGCACTGGGCTCCAGCCTTTGTAAATTACATTCTACCTGTGATCTCATATGAAACATGCAAAGAAAAAGAGCCACATGCCCCTACATCATCCATGAAAATTCTGTCCTATTCCCTAGGTAGCTTCCTGCACAGCAGCTCTCCTGATAAGATGACATGTAGAGGTGTGACATGTGATGTACCCATCTTCCTCAATTGACTGTAGCTTCTAGCAGAGTAGGAAAGTTTGCTTGCCAATCAACCAGTTTTCTGCAAGAGAATAACTCTCCAGAGAAACTAGTGTATGATCACAGAAGTGAACAAGTGGATGGTATGTGGGTGGGAGTCACGATAGGTGGGTGGATGGTTACATGGGTGTCTCTATGTTTATTCTTCACATCTGAGCTCTCTGCCCCTGCAGCATCAGCCTACATAATGCTACTCAGCACAGGGCTCAACGATCTTCTCATGGATTTCCTTAAAGACTCCCTTCACCTGCTCACGGGACTCTTGTAGTGACATCTGCTCCTCCCTCAACTTTCTGATCTCCAGTCTCAACACAGGGACATTGTTTATCAGCTGAGTCAAATATCATATGACCATGCTGTGGAGGGTACTGAACCAACATGCAAAAATGATAAGCCCCACCCAGCCTCTATTTGCCATCCCTACCTCCAAATAGCACCAGCCCTAGAAAGTCCCAGGCCCCCAGAGAGCCCAAGACTGGACTTAAACTAGCCAAGCCAGCATCACTCAGAGAGAGGCCAAAACCATAGTATAACCAAATTCCAGAAAGATTCAAACTACTTCTGAAAACTCTGACCCAAAAGCAAATTGTGCCTCTGAGAACAGGATATAGCCTCTACTTGTGTTTAATTGTTCTTGGTATTTGGGAAAGCAACAGCAGGTAGAGAAAAAATAGTCTCTGAAGGAGGGCAAAAATCCCAACTAGAATAAATTCTGTCTACTCATTTGTTCTGTGAATCTCCTGCCAGGGTCCCTGGGCTTCCAGACTCCCATTCATGATGCAAACCATTTTTCTATCTAAGAGCTCCTGAGGCTGTCAGGATAATGATGGGAGGACCTTGGTGTTTTTCTCACAATTAACAAAACTGAGTCTAGGAGGCAAAAGTCCCAGAGAAACAAGGAAGGCTGCTTGCTATGAAGTAGACAGGGGAGAACCAAACCCTTTTCCAGGGTTAAGGAAAAAGGGTGACAGAATTACCCCACACACATACAAGCTAAATTGGACACTTACATGTAGGATTCATTCTCCTCAATCAGCCCCATGCTCTTGTCCAAGGCATCACTGATCTCCACGGGTAGTCTCTGAAGGTCACACATCACCTGGGTATGCTATATTTTGAGCACCAGAAGAAAAGAACCGCTTGAATGTTGCTGGAGTTTCATGTTCTGGCAGGTCCTGGTGCCACTTTAGCCAACCCAAACACACAACACTTATTTTAATTACTAAAATGTAGGCTGATGGCTATGGCTTCTTACTGGATACCTCTCTGTTAATTATTAAACCATTTCTATTAATCTAAGTATCCATGTGGTTGTGTATTACCAGAGTTGGGTTGGACTTACTACTCTTTCTTCAGCTACATAGCTACTCTTCCTGGTCTCTCTTTGCCTATCTTTCCCAGAATTATCCTTGTCTCTTACCCTCCCTAATTTCCTCCTTCAGTTGACGAAACAGTGTTTTAATTATCAACCAATATAAGAAACATATATACAGAAGAACATCACACATCTCATAAACACAGGTCTCAAGGATCATAAGAAATCAGGTTGTGTCATGGACAATGACAGTCCAGTGGATGCCACACCCTGGCACCTATACCCTGGTGCCTCCTGGCACTTACTAAGCTTACTAATCTGTGCCCAGGCCGTAAGAGGCAGGGGTTCCAAACACAGTCATTCACAGCTGCATCGATACCCTCAGAAGGCCTGGTGCTATTAGATTAATTCTCTATGGAGTTCATCGGAGTCTGTGCCACATATTGGGCCCATCAGAAACCTATGATGTGTGGTGATATGTGAGTTTATATTCATTAAAACTTGCCTGAGTATTCAGAAAGCAAAGTCAGACACAAGCCATAGAAGCAATACACCCAGCAGCCAGAAACTAGGAGGTGATGGTACATACCTTTAATCTTAGGACTCAATGTTAAGAGGTAAACAGATCTCTGTGAGTTTTAGGCCATCCAGTTCTACAAGATTGATCCAGTCCTAAATAGAAACAGCTCACAGAGAGTTGTTCTCAGCACCTGGGATCACATGCAGTTAATCCCAGCACAAGATAGGTATATAAGACAAGAAAAAGTTCTCAGTGTCAGACATTCATTTTTCAGCATAGGAATACTCCAGCCCCGTTAGAGGAGAAAGCTCTGTAGTAGTTTGGATGCTTTGCTACCCTGATCTTCCCTTTAAATGCCAATATCTAACTCTGGGTCTTTTATTATCCATGTTCAAATGATGACATTTCTCCTGTTTTCAGAACAGGGATTCTCATTTCTGGATGTCTATTGCCACACAGAGGACAACAACACATTCAATATTTCCAGAATGAAGTCCTTTATACACTTCACATAGAGATTCCAAGTTTCTACCAAGGTAAAAGCAGTGACCAAGAGGTGTTCTGCTCAAAATAGGGCTTCCTGGCCTCAGCACTGGCATTCCCTGGAAAATGGGAGAATGGCAAATCAGGCTTTGCCTCAGAACCCAGACTCCCAGGCACACAAACTCCCATATATCCTTTATCTCACACACCACATGCAATGATGATTTCCATAAAGTACAGAGAGGTGGCACTGTCTCAGAGTATATGGAAGAAACCAGAGAGGGGCAATGATGAGCTTCAGGCCTTCCAGCCACAAAGTGAGATGGATGAATGTGACCAGGACCCTCCAGCTGCTGCCAGAGCTTTCATCACATGAGCATCTCATGATCAAGTACAGACTCACCACAAACATACAGCACCTAGTCTCTCCACAGGTCAACACCTGTGAAGATGTCTTTAAATGCATGTTGAAAGGTCACACACTACAGTGCCCATCCCCAGAGTGTTGTATAAGACACAAGTTCTGCTTTTCATTTAGAAGAAGCAGAACAGCCCCTGTCCGCCATCTCATTTCTTCCCAGCCTCCAAGTTTGGCCTATTCAATTAACTCAGGAAAATTAATTTAGCCACGAAGACTCCATGGATGTTCAGTCTTCTGTTCCTCAGGAAAGCTCACCATGACATTGTGGGGAGTAGATGGTTAGTAGAGAACTGGGCATGATGACTACTTGTTGTTCAAATCCCTGTTGGTATAATTGGCCAGGATTCCACATAGCTCATTTGTCTCACATGTCATATTACATCATAAGGACCTTCATTACCACCTCATTAAAAATCGAGAATTGTCTCTCTGCTTCATTAGAATATATTCATTACTTCATGTATGGGATGTTGAACACTCACGTTCAAACACATCTGGAAAAATGATTTATACCCTTATTGAGCTCTCTAATCAATAACATTACAACTTAATCTTTTTAGGTAATTATGTCAGGATGGGGAGGAGGACAGTTCAGTCCCCTGTAGCCAACTAGCATGTTGTAGAGGATCCACAAGGAGGTTGCAGCATGTTGGTGATGGGAGATTGTGGGTGTCCTGTCAGAACTAAGACAAGTACCATATTGATGAAAATTGTCAAAAACTTTGGAAGAATACCTTCCAGCCATGTTAAGTTAGCAAATGTGCGATCATCAACTGGGGCTCTCCTCTGTGTGATCACTCAACATAACAGAAAATACTCTCAGGAAGAGGGATGATCCATTCCTGCACTCGAGTCTGAGGAAATCTGAATGGATATGGAGATCCCATACATAGAGATGCAAAGGCATTTTCAGAAAATCAAATTTTTCATAATAATGGGGCAAAGATGTAGTGTGTCACTGTTATGATGCTTCACCTACAGATACACAAGCTCTTGGAAATTGCATCATTGCACAAGCTCTGGGGAATTGGGACAAAGCATGCTGAAATTACATAACATCAGGTAATGAAAAAGTCACAAAAGGAGAGATAATTGGGGTTTTTTACCCTACATATTTCCCAGAGAATCACTTCACACTTCTGAGTTTACTGAAGGTCATGAAATAAAGACCTAGCACCATGTTCATTGTACTGAAAATTCACCAGAAGTCTTGACTGTGGCTTCATAAGTATACTTACTGGACTGGATTTGGGCCAAACTGTATGAATTTATATGTTATGTCACACTGACAACCATATTGGACAAGGTTAGGTATCTCTGTAATACTCAGTTCTAGAAGTCAAAGGAAGAAACCTGTACTACGCAATACCTCATCTTAGTCAAACCTGACATACTGAAGTATGCTAAGGAAATTACTGACAGATGAAACTTTGCCTTGGCAGTTTCTGAAAAATGAGACTTGGGCTTCTCCTTCATGGATGTAAGTTCTCCATTCTTCCAATAGGGAGGTGGATGTCTCAGAAATTACTTGGTTTCCTCTGTCACCCTGTACAAGGTGACCCAGGGAATAGACACCCTAAGGCTTATTTATTCATAGCTACAGAAAATTTTACTTCAGAAACCTCAGAGCCCTCAGCTGTGTACTTTCAGAAGCCTGGATTTAATAGCTAATGTCACAAGGCAGTGTGAGGGAGGATGTCTAAATCCCTTGCATGATGCTTCATATTCTCATGCTAATGGAGGAGCAGAACCACCAGATTCACAAAGCCATACTCACTCCCAGCCCAGGAAAAAGAGGTCTCTGAGTGAAATGGAAACCTATTTGCCACCAATGTCAGAAAACTCAGATATGTAAGGGGTCACTGGATGAAGGATAACTTGCTATCTCAGCCCTGCTAGTGGCTGTGTTGTCTAGCATGACAACCTCAGGTTTTTCCAGAGCACTCTCTTTCCCTATTGTTACTGGCATACAACCTAAAGGACTCCAGTGGGGCAAAGTGCAGTGATGGTACTGAAACCTCATTAATTCCTCTGTGTTTCCTTCCTGACTCATAGTGAAAGCAGAGGGTCCTCAGAACAAAGTCTGCAGCCTTGCCAATTCATATCTGTGTCAAATTAACGATTATGAATGTTTGATCTGAGTCAGTTCTTTAGGAACCCAGGGAATCACAGATAGGCCCATTGCTTCCCAGAATCTCCCAGTTCCTGAGCCATAGACCTGGAAGGCTCAAGCTCACCACATCTAGAAGTTCCACAGCCCCTTTCTTCAACTCACTCCATCTTCCACAGGACCACTTATTTCTCCGTGTTTTCCAGTAAGTCCTAGGGACAACTTCGTTCTTCCTAACTGCGGTCTCCCCATGCTGTCCATTTTCTCTCCCAAGTAGAATCCTCAGTGTGAACAACATGTCTACAGGTGAACCTTGTGGGCACTGAAGAAATGTCCTAATGACATTGGATAGTGCTACAACATCACAGGAGACAGAAAGAACTCTCCAGAGTACAAAAATGTCCAGAGAAGGGACTGCTGATGTGATGGGGCACATCTTTTCAGTTCTTGCTACTTAGTTCCCTCTGTAGTTACCAGAAGCAGATGTTTCTTTTCCAGGAATCTCTCTTGGGACACAGGGAGAAGACAGATTGTACCTCCTCCTTCCAAAGCTAGAAATTTCTCTAATTCATTAGAATCATTTCACTACTTCACCCTTGGATAGTTGGACACTCACTTTATAATAACTGTCCAAGAGTGACCCTTCCACCTCTTTAATATTTATACCCAATAATATGAGAAATAAAGCATGACAAGAAATTAGGTCAGGGTGATACAGAAGATTATTGAGTCCCCTGAAGTGAACACACACCTTGGGTAGGCTAAGGTTGAGGAAAATTGGTCATTAGCAATTTGTTAAGTTTGCTGAGATTGTTATGAGACCAAACTGCTTTAGAATGTCATGTCTGCTTACATGGATTAGTAGTGAGGGCTCTATAGAAGAACATAGGCTATAAAATTAAACATGGAATGAGAATTTGTTAGAATGGCTTACTCGGAGTGCTCTAGATAATCCAACAATGGTTGGATATGAATGGTAAGTCTAACATTGAGAAGCTGCTCAGTCCCCAATGCTGGATGTCTCAGCATCTGCTGTGTATGCTGTAATTGACTCATGATTTTATTTGTCTGTTTATCTACCTTCTCTTAACAAAAGGGTATTATACCACTGACTTAAAAGAGAAGTTAAATGAAAGCCTTCTTTTACAATTTCATGGAATTGTATGAGGAGGGTTAATTTTTCTTTAAATATCTGGTCCAATTCTACCATGAATCTGTCCAGCACTGGGTTTCTTTCAGTAGTGAATTATTTTTAATTCTACCTCTATAACATTGGTTAGTGTGGGACTGTTTACATAACTATAATATCTTCATTTGATTTTGATAGACCATATAGATCTAGAAAGTAACAAATATCAAAGAATATTTGCCCAGGTTGGTAGAATGTAAAGTTTTAAATATTGAATTGCCCCACAGCTCTTTTTTCCTCCTTTCCTTTCTTATTTCACTATGTTGTTCCTTTTGGTTTATTTGGCTTAAGGTGTACCCATCTTGTTAATGATTTCAAAGAGCAACTTTTGCTTCCTGTATCTTTATATTTTTGCCCTTTTTCACTGATTTCATATATGATTGATAGGACATATGTATCACACCCTTTCCACAAGGCTCAAAAGACATCATGGAAAATGGAGCAGACAGATCATAGGAGCCAGAGGTCAGGGAGATTACAACAAACAGTGCCATCTGGCCTTGAGTAATACCAGCTGTGGTCACTAGTGTAGTATCAAGCCAGTCAACATTCTTTCATGGAGTGGGAGGATGCATGAAACCCTACTTCTAAATGATGAGCTAGGAATGAATAATGGCTTCTGGAAAAGGGAGAATAGGTTTTATTTCAGTGTCTGCCCTGGAGTCATTAAAAGTAATTTACAGAAGAAGGAACAAAGCTGGATTCAGATGTGTAGGGGTGGATTTGGGGAGAATAAATGGGAGGAATTGGGGATAAAAAATGGTCAAAATGTATTCCATGAAATTCTCAAGGAATATGTAAAAATGTTTTGAATTATTTTATCTTAATTGTTGATGTAAAGAAAGTCTGTACATTGCTTGCTTTCACCTGATGCTGTAGACATCTCCTGGGGATTGACCTTTGTTTTGAGTGTACTGTATTTGTCAGAAACCCAAGGAACTGTGGATGATTTTTTCTCTCATAATGTTAGGAGCTATTACTTAGGGGGTTGACAAATGCAGTAGATATTCACTTTGCAAACCTACAAGGAGTGGGTTCTGGCAAGTTTGGTTTCTAAGTTTTCTCATATTCTCTAGGACAGAGCCACACTGTTGACTAGTTGTGCAGGGTATTTTCGAGAATAGTGGAGAAATGATTGCTGTTCTTGATTCAGGATCTGTTCCTGTGCTTCTTTATCCTTTTTCCCAAAAAGGTTCCCTCTATGGAAGTTTGCAATGGCTCTGTCTTCAATGTTTATACAAATTAGTGTGTACCATAGAAGCTGAGTCTAAAGACTAGGCATCCCTGGAAAATGTGTGCATAGTTTTTGGGGCTGGTAAAGTTTTGTTGTAGGAAGACTTAAGGTTGCTAAGACTGAGGGTAGGAGCTTAAGCTGCTTTGCTCCTCAAAGACTAGTGAGGCATTTGTGGCCCTGGTGTTCTCAGGCAAGGGAGGGACTATTATGAGATTTCTAATAAAGTGCTTTGATGTTATTAATGTTTCTTTAACCTAGGACTGAGGATGTGACTTGGTAACAGAATGCTTACCTAGCACACACGTGGCCCTGGTTTAATCACTAGCACCATAAACAAACAAACATACAAACAAATAAACAAATGACCCATTACCTTCCTATTTTGAATGGCAAATCTGATTGCCATTCATATGTGTTAGAAACAGTCTTTCTCAGGCAGCTGAGCTTCCTCCCCTTCTTGCAAGGAAGGCTGGCCAAATTCCTGGAAGACCTATGCTCACAGTTTGATCAGACAGTACAGAACTCTACTTGTGACATCATACAGCTCATCTGCTGAGAAGATGACTAAGATGCTGTTGCCATGGAAGGCAAAGATGAACCTCTAGTGTTTAAAAGGTGTCTGGACAACATCAAAGTGAGATGCAGTGCATGGAGAACTACATCTTCTGGGGGGCTTTGCTGTAGGTGTTGGTACTGTTTATAGTACCACATTCCCCAATTAATCATCTCTGCCTTACTACTAGATTAGTATCTTGCTATTATTAGTTACTATGCCTTTTTTCATACATGAACCTATTTTTAGTTCACATCAGATGCCAAAGGATAAGTCTCTGGCTTTTCTCTTCTACCAGAGTAGACTAGAGACAAGCTTTATAAACAAAGGTTGTTGGACAGAACTTTCATTTCTTATCCTGGAGCCAGGAATATGAATAGGAGTCATTCCTTTTGAAGAGTACTTGGACAAGATTCATCTGGATTTCAGGTGAGGGACTGTTGATCCAGCTCTTCTAGCAGCAGAAGGTGATTGCACAGAGGTGTTTTAGTTGTTTCTTGTAGTTGGAATCTGTCAGTTGTGAATGAGTCAGAAATCACTAAAATTTTGAGGAAACCCATGAGCTTGAAGAGTATTGACTCACTTTCCCTCTGGAGATGATTAATTGCCTGGTTGGTCTTTGCAGTGCATAAGCAGAGCCATAAGCCAAGAATATGCTGGGCAAGGGCTCTACTATGACCAACACCGTGAATCTTTGTTACACTTTCACTTTTCATTTACAGGTAAGGTCTTGCTCTTCCATCAAAATTGGCCTTGAATATGTTCTACATAATGGCAAGGTTGAACATGTGTTCAACATGCTGGGACTTCCAAGTAGCTGAGGTTACAGGGAGATCCATGATGCCTGGCTACAGCAATGAAATTTTTAATGTAACTCTGTCCTACAGTTGACTCGGGAAGCAATGGAACTATACTCAGTAATTGAGTGGAAGTCTGTGAATAAGGTGGGAATTCCTGAGTGGGATGATAGTGCAAGCCTGTAATCTGTCCCTTGAGAGGAAGGAGGATCAGGAGTTAAAGGCCAACTTCCTCTACATTGTGATCTTGAGGCCAGTCTTAGCTACCTGAGGCTTTCTCAGACAAACAAAAGGTAGAATCACTTTATCTGGTTTTCATTTCAACTTAAACAGTGGAGTCTACAGTTTGTTAGTAAAGAGATCCATAGGTCAATAGAAAATGACTATTTTGATTTCTGGCTAATTCTTCAACTCTGTTTTTTTTCCTTCCCCCCTCACCAAGCATATGGAAGTCCACGTCTTTTCTGAACTCAGGCAGTCTGCTTCCAAGTATTGTGATAAGGACACGGTTATCCTTGTCCCTGTTCTTCCATCCCAGTTATCATATTTTCTCCTGAGCACTCAGTTAAGGATGGAGGGAGTAAAACTCACCATCTCCTGATTATGTGTAGGTTTCCTACTGCGGTAAGTAGTTACTCCAAGGCTGAATATCCCTGCTTTTTAATTCTGTTACAGATAACTGACCTGAATTCATTTCTGGTGACCTGTTGGGCTAAAGCACACACTGTCATTCCAGAGGCAGTGCTCCTGAGATGTCTCCCTAGTATACATGGGAAGTAAAGGGGTGATTCATGTTCAGCCAGGTGATAGAGGATAGAGATGGTCCTTTGGTTGTTGTTCTTTAGCTACAGTTATAGAAATAAACCTTCAGACGTGGGTGTGGCTTTTTTATGAGTGGGTTTCCAAGGTATGAGACCATGTGAGAGAGCATAACAGGTGAGGATGACTAGGAAGAGGGAATAATATTCCAGACTGATAGAGCTTAAATGAGGAGTTTATTTAGAAAGGGGAGCAAGGGGGGAATGGTAAAGACATAGAGGCACCAGAAACCGAAGAGACGAGGAGAAAGATAGAGAGACACAGAGAGAGTTGGAGAACCAGAGAGAGAGAGAGAGAGAGAGAGAGAGAGAGAGAGAGAGAGAGAGAGAGAGAGAGAGAGAGATGTGGTAATAACACTGCTTATAACAGACTGCAATGTCCAAAAACTTTGTACTGTGGTGTAAAAACTAGGTCACATGCTTGTGGGATATGAATAGACCATCAGAGCACGTCCTGAGGATATAGCAAGTGTTGTAGTTCAGTTATTTTTGTGCTGTCAATTGTATGTCAATGTGACACAAGCTAGACCTATCAGATATGAAGGAGGCACATTTGAAAAAAAAAATGCCATATGGTCAGGCTGTAGTCCAGGCTGTCAGACATTTTCCTAAGTATTGGTTGATAGAGGAGTGCCCAGCTCACTGTGGGTGGGGACATGCCTTGGCTTGGCATCATAGGTTATATAACAAATCTGGTTGAACAAGCTGTGGAGAGTGAGCTAGTAAGTAACACCCTCCATATGCTCTGCATCAGCTCTTGCCTTCAGGTTCCTGCAATGTTTGAATTCTAGTCATGATTTCCTTCAGTGATGAAAAACAGTGATATAGAAGTATAAGCTGAATAAACCCTTTCCTAGTTAATGTGTTTCAGTCATGGTGTTTCAATGCAGTCACAGAATTCTATCTAGGACACCTGTGTATTTCCGAGGACATCTTTCAGGAGTTTGCTCTCCCCTTCTACCATGCTGAGGCGGTCTCTCTTGTTTTGGAGATACACAGTGAAGTCCAGTCCAGTTGGTTTTCCAGCTTCCAGGCAATTAATATCCAGTCTCTGCCTCACAATTTTTTTCTGCCAGAAGTAAAGGAATCACTTTACTTCAGATGTGTGTCACCATTCTGAACTTTTAGGTTATTTCTGGGGTTGAACTCATGAGACTTGTACAGCCAAATTACTTCTCTAATGAGTCTTATCTTCCTAGATCTAACTGTATTTTAAATGCAAATATCTAAAACACTAAAAAAAATGCAGGATGTCTCATGGTAAATGGATGTCTCAGAAGGAACAGGCAGATAGAACAGAAAACTTCCTGGTCCCTCAGAAGCCCATCAGGTACCCCATCCAATGGCAATGTACTTTCTCTACCAGCAGCAACAGCTACACTGAGTCTAATAGTAACCTATTATCTGTCTTACTGCAATTCAATTATGCATGCCTAGTCACTTTCTTGAAGGTTATTGTTTTTGTTGTGAGGATACTCAGAACCCTTTTGTCTCCGTTTCCCTCCCTTGACTGTATTTCTTTGGTGTGTAGTTTGTGATTCCCGGATTTTGGATTCATGTTCATGATGAAGTCTAACATAATTATTTTAATTCTTGAGGACTGGAGATGAATACGGTATAACAAGCACATTGCTAGTATAATTCAAGTCCATACCTGATGTAAGATGCCATTCTGAAAATATGTTTCTCTTACTGCTTAATGAATAAAGCACTGTAGGCAAATGAGAAGGCAAGATAGGTGGTACTAGGAGACAAGAAGGATTATGGGAGATACATTAAAGGAAAGTTCAAAATGTAGGATCAAGAGCAATAAGAGGTCTGGACCCTCCAGAAAGATAAGACCATGTAGAAACACTTAGATTAATAAAAATTGGTTAATATTTAAGGGAGTGCTAGCCAAAAAGAAATGCTAGTAACTGGCCAACAGCTTTATATCTAATACAGCATATCTGTGCGTTATTTGGGACTGTTGTGGCTCTGGGACCAGGCTGGTAGGAAAACTACTCTTAACACATACTCTGTTTTTGCAGATTGTGACCGAATTCAAAATTCACAAGCCTAAAAATAAAGTAACTTAAATACTTACCCTTTGAGTCTGACATTTTTACTTTGGGAATTTCAAAGTCTTACAATAATTTACATTTGAGATATTTATACATAAAGAAGATAATATATGTGTTCATATTGATAATTGGTGTTCAAAGCCAGGGCTTTGAATTTTCAATTTGTGGTTTTCAGTGACAAAAGTGTTAATTGAATTACAATATTAATATTTTCAGTTTGTAGACATAACATGTTCATATATTAATTCAGAAAAGGCAAAAAATGATATATCTGTATTATATAGCTAATGAAATTAGTATTGTATTATAAAATGATGTATGTGGAAATAAGTTAGTATACACACTAATGACTTTGATTGATCCTTGGTTAAAATCAGAGTCAGCATCTGAGACAGGGACACAATGTTTCAAATAGGACTTACAGGGGAAACTTAGGAAATAGTTGATTCAAGTCTTTGTGAACTGAGAGGGTGGTAATACCATTCAGCCATTATCTAGGTAGGTAAGGAGATTCTTGAATAGATATTTACAGTGACATTTGCCACATAATGGGAGTTATAATTATTACTCTGTATCTAAGCCATCAAAGTCTGTTTACTAAGGTGTGCAGAGTGCTTCCTGTAATATGTAAAATGGTTATTCACAATTTTAGGACTCCTCAAGAATGGATATTTGATGATAGCTTTTAGGATGAGTGCTATAGGGAAGTGAGTTTGGCCATAAAAAATTGTAAACTATTGTGTGCCACATGAGGCCATTTGTGGCATGTATAATATTTGCTTAGGAAACTGATTCACTGATCTCACTGACCTGGTATTTTCAAATACAGTGAAAAGATGACTTTAATAGTTTCTCATAATAAATACTTAACTCTACCTTGTTTTTCCTATAAACTATTCCATGTAGCAAAATATAAATTTGCTTTCTATAGCAAATGTTACCACTATGTGTAAACTTTAATTTAGCTATTTGTGTTGGTATATAAAATCTTAAGATGTAAAATGATACCGTGGCTTACTATAGTAAATTGCTTGTCTTGTATTCTATCTAAAATATTTTATCCTATTTTAATACTGTTATCCAAATTCATAAAGCACTCTTTAGACAGGGTTTTACATGTGTGGGTTCTGACTCCCAGGGCCCTGGATGGAAGGACACTTTCTAAGGTGTTGTATACCCAATATCCTGCCTAACAAATATTTATAGTATGATTCATAACAGCATCAAAATTACACTTATGAAGTAGTAGCAAAATAATTTCATTATTGTGGGGTCAACATGACCTGAAACTGTACTGAGTGGTCTTAGAAAGGTTGAGACCCAATGGAGAAAAGAGTTTTTCCTGCTGCATAATTTCAGAGAGTTCAGTCTGTGGTTGGCCAAAAACATTCCCTTGGACTGGACAGCACAGTAGGGATGTATGGTGAGTGGGAGCTCTTTACCTCATTGATGACAGGAAGCAGAGACATAGAGACAGGAAGTGGCCAGACTGGACAAACTTATTGTAAACCCTATGTCATATATGCAGGGATATTTTCAAAATAAACAGAATCTTTACTTTCTCCCTACACTCTCTTCCAATTAAGTGAGTGGGATTTATAAAAGTATGAAGTGGAAACAAGAAAAAAGAACACTGATTTTAGGATGTTCACATAATCTTGCATAAAAAAAAAGAAAAAAAAAACATCCCAGGCAATTTAACTAGGTAGCTCTTTTCTGTTATATTAGTAAAATGGGATGACTCATACACACCTAAAGAGTCTTACTGACAGTATAGAGCAAATTAGAAGTGTAAGAACTACACACCTGGCCTGCATGGAGCACACTGCAGGTGTGTGATACATATGCTTAATGAACTTCAAGCTTCATTAATCCTCAATGTATCACCAATCTCCTTATTCAGGGAGTTAAACTGAAGGTGTGTTAGAACAATTACGATGTGACAAACACTGCATCTCAAATCTAGTTCCTTCAAGAAATAGATTGATCCATAATGTCTAGAGGTTCTTCAGTATTACAAATATTTAAAAGGAAGACTACTCAACGGTCAAGGGCTGAAATTTCATTCTTGGGTAGCTGGTTACACTTTCAGAAAAGTGCTTGATAGGTAAAAGAACAAAAAACACATGTGTGGATATAGTTTTACTCCCAACACCTTTGAATTTGTAGGCACTGCATACAACCATACATGATATCCTGAAATAGTACATTGAAGAAGTGTGAAAAATACAGAAAAAAAATTTCATATTTGCTTTCAATACCTCCTTTGTAATAGTCTGAGAAATGACACTAAATCTCTCAGGACATAAGAGACTCGGCTTAAATAATACTATAAGACATCTACAGATAAACTGTCCTCAAAAGGTCAGAGAATGAGAAAGATTCTGAGGCAGATTGGTAAAAACAAGGAGAGTGAATATAAGCTTTGTTGATGAAGCAGACTGCAGAACTCAGTCTGCATAGTGTATAGTGTTACTGCTCATTCACTGGTGCAGAAGCCAGCACAGGAGTGAGCTCTGACCCATTACTCACCTATTATCTGTGAAACACACCTCTAGGAGGATGCATAGAAATACCTTACAGATGAAGGAAAATGGAACCCAGATACTGGGCAATGTATTTTATGGAAGAACTGGTCGAACCAGAGATAACTTAGGATTTCTAATTAGGTACAATCTTCCTGCTATTTGTTGTTTCTAATATGCATGCGCATGTAAGGGAACACCTCTGACAAATCTCAACTCTGCCTATTCAGAATAACAGAAGCAGCCCAAAAATAATCTAGTGGATTCCCAGGCCGCATACCAGCCCCCAAAAAATCTGAATTGGTAAGGGCAGGACCAAGGGATCACCCATTTTCAAAGTTCACTTGCACACATGATTCCAATATGTAGCTGTCAATGAGGATTCCTGGAAAGTTGTATCTGAACACAGCTTGATTTGGAAAGCAGTGATGGGGAGAAGCTGGAACATTGCAAGTCAAGAGATTAATACCATAATTTGGTGAGCTTTAGACCCTAGAGCAGACAGTCCTTGTCTACATCTATATCAAACTAATATCCAGTGATTAATAGATAAAACAATTTTTTTGAATTTTATGAAGGTAGCAGACTACTGCCTTCCAACAAACCCAAAACTAAAATTATCATCAGAGGGTATTGGAGGCTTATAGCAGATCACCACTCATCTTGCGGTAGCTACATCTGTGACTTTTCCAGCAATGTGTTTACTAGGTGTCTTGATTTATGGATTTCTATATTTTATTGCAATGAAACTGCTTCTACATTGAAACAAGAAAGTTGGGATAACCACTCTGTGTTCCTGGGTTATGGTCACTCAAATTTGGTTCTAGAATCTCTTATTTCCTTTGAGACAAGAGCTATGATTTCTTTTGTTTGTTTGTATATCAACACAGCCAAAATTCAGAACCATAGGTTTGGTCCTTGTCAACACATATTTATAATTTTACACCACCACATTGCTTTGGAAATTAGTAACAACTCAAGAAGTCACATAATTACTAAATGTACTAATAATGACTAAAATAAAATTAAGGAAACCTCTAATGCTTTTTTCAATTGTGAAACCATACTTACAAAACTACACCATACATATATACATCTCCTTCTTGTTTTCTGTGTAATGCCCTCTGGAAGTGCAGAGCACAACAGCAATTTTTTTTTTCTAGAGCAGGTCTATGAACAGACTGAGCTGAGCTCTGTTTGGAAGCCAAAAACATGCTGCTTTAGTGCATGCCTCAATGTACACCAGACTTCCCAGTTGATCTGGGAGAGAAAAACAGATTGTTTCAGACAATAAGGTGACTTTCTAGCTCCAGAAAGTCTGTATATTGTTCACGCCCTTTGATTGTTAGTATTATATTGCAAGATAGGAAAAATTATAACAAAAAAGAAAACAACCTCTACTGGAACATAAACAAGGTAATCTACACTGGCTAAAACCTCTGAGAGATTTTAAGTTATAATTGCATACAAAAGCAATGGGAAACGATTCACAAAAATCATAGCCATACTACAGACTATAGATTAAATAAATAAATTAACAAATAAAGAAAAAAACTACAACTAAATATTTGGCATCACAACTTGTAATTATGAAAGACACACAAATATGAGGATTATAAAAGTACAAAATAATTGCTATTTAAGAAAAAGTAGCATTAATATTCAAGCACTCCCTTGGCCTACAGAGTGGGTTTCAGGATAGCCAGAGCTACAGAAAGAAACCCTATCTTCAAAAACCATAAAGAATTCTGAATTCATTTTCTAATCAGATCAAAATGAGAACTACAACAAATCTGTATCACTTCTTCTATTAAACCAAATGCGGCAGGCTCTAGAGTATAAAACTCAGCAGGTATGACATCCTGAGTAAGTGTGCAAGACTTGGAAATGCAAATGGACGCCAACTCTCAAGACACACTGCTTCATTACCTTGTCATTACAATCTCCTAATTTCATTGATGTTTAAGTAATATGTGCTTGCAAATTAACACTAAAATTTCAACAGTCCATTCTCAGTAGCTAACAGAACAGGTAGTAGGATACAAGGATATAGAAAATTTCAGAGGAGACCTTACCAACACACAGAATGTGAAGCAGGTCAAAAAAAAATTTTTTTTTGATAAAGCTATTGGCCAGTTACTAGTGTTTCTTATTCCTTAGCTTGTCTCAAATATTACCCCATTTCCATTACTCTAAGTGATTCCACGTGATCTTATCTTACTGAAGAGTGGGTCCAGACCTCTGCTTTCTCAAGTCTCTACATCTTGAATCATCTCCTCCCTCTCCCCTAATCATCCTTGTCTTCATCCTTGTCATCAAAGACCATAGAAGGATAATATATAAACTCTAAAAATGACAGAGACAACTCACTGCCTTGTCAGTCACCCAAAGTTCTTCTGTAATAATCTATCTTTAGTCTATAGGCCATAATGTGTCTGGCAGACTCCTCAACAAAGTAGGAAATTTTCAGCTGTCTTGTCAGTCACTTTTCTCTGTATCTAATAGGCTGTCTGGCAGAATCTTCCATGAAGCAGGAACCCTGTAGCACTGTCCATCTTGTATCAGCAGTCACATTTCTGTGAGTCCTGTATGTCCAGTTTATACAGGATAAAGTCAAACTGTCCAGACAAGAGCAGTATGTTGCCCAAATGGCTAGTTTTGCTATATTGGGAGTAAACTCCATAACAAGTTTCTTGGATGTCCATCTTCCTTTCTGACTCAGGTGGTGCTGCCAGGAGCAGTGTGCCTCACTGTTAAGAAGAACCCTAAACCATTTTAAATGCCATGTTCTATAGGTCTTTGAAAGTTTTGAAGAACACCTATCCACCTCAAATGTATCTCCTTATATCTAGAAAACCTAACTAACACTATGTTTTGACTATTATAGATAACTATCTATAATCTCTACTAAATTATACATTACATTTTAGTTGAGCTATATACACACAATACCTAAACAAGAGGAAAAATATATATATATCACAAAAATGACCTTAAATTTGTATCAATAAATAAAAATCCATTCCAAACAATGTATTTATTTCTATACCATAATCCCCTTTTTAACTTTAAAAAGAGATTGGTTGTGATCACTAACCATTTACAACCAACCCCATTTACATGAAAATAGACATTTATAGAAAATATTTGGTAATTTTTGGGTCATTCTTTTCAAACTGCCTCCTGCTGGTAGGGGGTGCTTTTCTGGGGGGATCCTAAGAAGACACAGAAATGTGTCTGCAAGGCTGTCTTGTCAAAGCTGTTTTCCTGGGACACTTTCTTTAGGGGATTGCCACTTTAGTTTGAAGTGAATCCACAGCTTTTTATTTTCTGTGAAAACAAAAATAGAAATCCTTTTCCCCAGTAACCTGTATTTAGACTTAAACTTTTAAATAAAAGCATTTTTAAAATATATAAATTGAATTAATTTAGCAGCATTGATAATCAAGGATATGGTAGAGATTGCTGTCCCTCCCTTAGCAATTGAGCAATTTAAAGACAACACAATAGCATACAGTATCCAGAATCTCTGTTTGCTTTCCATCTTCATGTAGCCCTTTTATTACTCCATTTCCTTACTACTACTTTTTTATTTATTGAGACAGCATTTCTCTGTGTAACTTTATGTCTCCTGGAGTTAACTCTATATACGAGGTTCAATTTGCACTCACAGAGATCTGTTTGCCTCTGCCTCCCCAGTGCTGGAATTAAAGGCCTGTGTCACCACACCCAACTAATATCTTTTTTTTCTATTTGTTTATTTTTCTCTTCACAGTCTATGTATATTTATTTTAAAACCCATTGTGAACCTTTAGAAGTTTTCCATTTTATTTTTTTTATTATTTTTTCTTATTTTACGTATCTATCCTAGATCCCTCTTCCTCCCTCCCTCACTCCCATGCTCCTCAACCCCCTTCCCAACCCATTCTACCCTCTCCACTCCACAGGGAGATGGATGCATTCCAAGAGGGATCAACAAAATCTGTAAAGTCATTTGAAGTAGGGACTAGGCCCTCCCTCTTGCCTCCATGTAAAGGGGGTATCCCTCCATGGGGAATGTGCTTTTAAAGGCTTTGGCCCACTAGGGATACATCCTGGTTCCACTGTCAGAGGTGCCTTAAACTGCCCAGGCCTTCAAACTTAGACCCATGTTCAGGAGGTCTGAGTCAGTCCAATGCAGTTTTCCAAGCTATCATTCTTAGGGTCCATCAAGCTCCCACTTGTTTGGGTCAGTGTCTCTGTGTGTTTCTACAGCCTGGTGTTGCCCTCATTTTCTTATCCCTCCTCTCTCTCTGCATCTGGATTCCATGAGTTCGGCTCAGTGATTAGCTGTGGGTGTCTACTTTTGTTTCCATCAGCTACTAGATGAGGGCTCTATGATGGCAGATAAGTTAGTCATCAATCACATTACCAAGGCAGGGCTAGATTTTCCACTGTTGCACAGAATGTTGGGGTCACCCTTGTAGGTCTCTGCATATTTCTCTAGAGTCAGTTTACTCTTCAAACCTATAATGACTCCCTCTTTTATGGTGTCTTTGAAGACTCCCCATGGAAGGACTCACCCTCCCTGGGGAGAAGAAAGAGGATGGAATGGGTATTGTGGGTTTAGTGGAGGAGGGGAGGAAAGAAAATTGTGATTGACATGTAAAATCATTTTTGTTTAATTAAAATTTATAAAAGGAAAAAGATAATAACAAGAAACTGACATTGGTACAGTGTTTTAGTAAACTTCGATTAAGGTTTTGTGCCTAATAATTAGCATTCAGGGTACTGGAAGGTACTCTGCAAGCTACCAGAAAATAAAGATAATCATTAGTATCACCCAACCACAACCTGGAGGCTGACAACAGTTAACTGCCGGCAAGATGTAATGGTACGATAGTGACCTAATGCTTGACTGGATTTATGATTCACTCTATGAGATGCAACCTATGTCTGACAGTGCTGAAGGGTCAAGAACACAGGACTAGGTAAATCACAGATTAAGGGAAAGTCTACTATTATTATTTTGTTAAAGGAACATAGCAACAAAGTAACTAGTGGCAAACAATTGTACCTATAGATTAGTGTTCCATTCAACCCTCATCAGAGAGGATTCTTACAGAAGACAGGAATTAACACAAAGACCCAAACAGTACAATATGCAAAAGACTGAGAGATATTGGAACAGTTAGCCTAAAATACAGTAATTTCATTCAACCCATCCTTTAAGATTGGGGATGTACCAGGAAGAAGAGGTGGGAAAATTTTAAGAGCCAGCAGTGGCTGACTCAAAAGAAACAGTGTTTTCTCAATACATGTGGACTCATGGAGACTGGGGAAGCATATACAAGATCAGATCAGATTCAGTTCTGGGCAGTCCAGGCCCTGAGAAGAGAAGTGGACACAGAAGCTATTGCAATTAATAGCTGCTGGCAAAGGGAAAGTTATTTTCTTCAAATAAGTGTCACTGCATATATAAACCAGGGAAGACAACCATGCCCAGGAGTGGATTCCAACACATAATGAGCGCCAGGTTTTCTGTGCATTTGTTGCTGGTTTATTGTTAGTTTACTTTTTGAGGTGAGGGGACTTTTTTGTTTGTTTTTTCCTTACTATCTTTTGAGAGCAAGAGACAAAAAAAAAAAAAAAGAAAAGGTGGGTGAGTAGGGAGGTTGCAAATGTCTGGGAGGCCTTTGGGAGAGAAAACATGATCGAAATAAAAAACATCATGAAGGAGGTAATCTAGACCCAGAAAGATAAACACTCTGTGTATTCTCTCATAAGTTGCTATTAGATGAAAAGCAGAGGATAATCAGTCTATATGCCACAACTACAGAGAAGCTAGGTAAAAAGAGGAAGTATAAGAAGGACAGACTTCAAAGGGCCCATGAAGGAAAAACAGTTAAGATCTCCTGGGTAAACTTAGAAGGGAAAGAAGGGAGGGGATAAGGGATGAGAACATGGGGGATCAAGAAGACCAAGTTGGAAGAGGACCAGATGATGAGAGCGATGAAAGAGATATCTTGATAGAGGAAGCCATTATGGGGTTGCTGAGAAACCTGGTGCTAGAGAAATTCTCAGGAATCCACAAGGAAGACCCCAGCTAAGATTCCTAGCAATAATGGTGTGGGTGTCTGAAGTGCCTTCCTCTTTGATCAGATTAGTGACTACTCTAATTCTCATCATAGAACCTACATCCAGTAACTGATGGAAGCAGATGTAGTGACCCACAGTCAAGCACTCCTGGAGTTCAGTTGAAGAGATGGAGCACGGATCATATGAACAAGAAGCAGGGGTGGTGGTCAAGAGCATGATGGGGAAAACCACAGGGACAGTTGACCTGAGCTTGTAGGAGCTCACCAACGATGGACTGACAACTGGGGAACCTGAATGGTACTTTACTAGACCTTCTGAGTGTGGGTGACAGTTATGTGACTGGATATGGTGGAGGGGTGGGTGGGCAGGATCTGACAGTGACACCAGAATCTATCCCTGAAGAAGGACCTGACTTTTGGACCCCCTTCCCTGTTGTGGGATACCTTGATCAGCACTGATAAGGGAGAAGATGATGAGTCAGAGGGGTGGAGGCAGGGGTCAGGAGAAGGGGAGGCAGGAGCACTGGGGTTGATGTATAAAACAAAAAAATAAATTTAAATAAAAAAAATTCCCACAGGAAACCTACACTATGGCTAAAAGAGTAAACACCTCAAACCTTTCCCCTTTCTTTTAACTTGCCATCCATATCATAAAAATGTCCCACTCTGAAGAGATAAAACAAAAATATTACCCCATTGCCCAACACAGACTTCAATCACAGTATGTCAATACTGGAGCTGCCAGTCTACCCTCTCAGCAAAGTTGAAACTATATACTTGAGGATATTGCATGACATACTTTTCTTCCTACTAACACCTTCTCTATCTTCCCCAATGTAGCAAGCTATGCTGCACACACAACACAATGACAATCACTTCCATAAGGCTGTTTGCCCTAGTCAGTTATAACTATATATATTTTGAGGCTGTTGGAATGTACTGTTACCTCTAAGAGAAGCAAGCATGAAAGTCCCAGCTTGCCCAGGTACCTTGGTCAGGGATATTTATACTCAAAATCTTTAGGTTTGGTCAGGTAAACAATTCTAAAGCACATCAACTCCATTTCTAATTTTAAACATTGTAAACTAAGTACAACTGACTTGAGTCACTGCTTCCTTTTCTACTTAGTGGAGTTTGTAAAGGCAAGAGAGTGGTGTGCTTCATTCTCTGAACTGTGTATTCTGCTAACACCCAGTCAGTTCTACTTTGAGGAAACACGAAATGTCATAGAGCTGTACATATTGTTTTCAAGGCCAGGGGAAAAAGTAAAAGTTAACCCGACTGTAACATAAACACGTGGTGGTTTGAATTAGAATGGCTCCCATAGGTAGTGTCACTATCTGAAAGATTAGGAGGTGTGTGGCCCTTTGGGGTTGGGTGTGGCCTTGCTGGAAGAACTGTGTCTCTGGGGGTTGGCTGTGAGGTTTTAAAAACCAAAGCCAGACCCAGAGTCTCTCTTTTCCTGTTGACAATGGTCTAAAACTTTGAAACTGTAAGCCAATCAAATGTTTTACTTTATAAGAGTTGCCATGCCAACCTTCTATGTCTTCAAATTCAGAAGTTACCTATGAAATCACCATTGTTAAACTTAAGTGATCAGAGTGGCTAAACAAACTATAGCAATTTGTAATTAATGATTAAAATGCTTTGTTATTCTTAAAAACAAACATAGTTGTCATGTTCATGGTATCTCTTCACAGCAATAGAACACTGACTAAGACAGACACACTTTGCTAGTACTAAAATCAATGCATCTCTTGGCATTTTGTAAACTACACAACACAGCTGTACAGAATTCCTTCCTACCAAGCCACTTGGTGGAGTCCCACCAAGAAGACAAGAAGACAGCTGACAGAAGATGAAACAGTATAGTTTCTGTTGTTCTTTTGATACAGCTGCTGTGATACAGCTGCTATGGTCTAAGAAACACAAACACGAGATTCAGCACCCACGTGGAGTTTATTGAGAGAGGGGAGAGGAAAGAGGGGGGTAGCTGGTGGCCAACCGAAAGAGAGAGAGAGAGAGAGAGAGAGAGAGAGAGAGAGAGAGAGAGAGAGAGAGAGAAGCAAGAGAGAGGGGCAAGAGAGAGGGGCAAGAGAGAGAGATGCACTTGGCGCACTTGCTTTAAAAGGGGAGCTTGCGCATGCGTAACCCGGTCTCTGCCCAACCAGGTAAAAGCTAGGTAAGGCCTGATGTAGTGATTACATGACCATAGGCGTCCCGCCCATCAGAGGCGTGGTCCACAAACTGCCCAGTCACACCATTCCCACCTCTTGTTGCTATTAAAAAGGTGGGGGTTGGGCATGGCCCAACAGGGTGAGACTGCAGGTTTCTAACATTCCCACCTCTTGTTGCTATTAAAAAAAGGTGGGGGGTTGGGCGTGGCAGGTCAGGGAATAAGGGCATTGAGTTCTCACAAGACTGCTTCCTGCTGACTTGGGGCGTTGATCATCTTTTGGGGGATATGAGAAAGCTGGGGTGATGCCACGTCCTGGTAGCTGGTTGTTTCTTTGCAGTCCTGACTGTATGGAACTCTGGAGTCTCTCTGAAACCAGGCGAGATGTTAGCAGAGCAGAGGACAAGGTTAGGTTTTTCTTTTTAGGTCTTAGTACTTAATAGGAGAGATGTAAGGTGGGGGAGGAGTTCCCAAGGGGGTCCCAGGACAAGGGAAGGAAGTCCCGAGGCCAGGAAGAAGTAGAGTAATATTTTATGGAGCGAATCTGACCTATTTGGATGGGTCCAATTTGGCTCCCTGGAACTTACAAGAATCCTTTGAGTTTGTGAAAACATAAATATTAAGACACATTAGCAGCATATTCATGTTAGAAATGATTTGGCTGAAAGAATTAAAAATACAACTGACAGATTTTTAGCACAATGAAAAGCACATTTATTTTGAGCTAATAGTTACAGTTATGATCGTATAGTGGCATAGTATGGTGTTTAGTATTCTGTCAGGATTGGATTAGTAGCTCATAAAACTTTATTGATTAATGTTAAGACTATAAACAGTGGAAAGCTTAAAATATCCATTTCTGAAATATGTTTTGTAACAACTGGAACAGTGGCTGCTGCTTTAAGCTGACAAAACTACCAGTCGTCAAAAGCATCAGAGTTCTTGAGAAGGATAAAATTCTACCTGAATGATTAGAGAGTAACAGAGACTCACTAGCTGGCAGCATGGACAGCCATTCCCAGGTCCTCCATAGTTGTTGAGGTTAGAGGCTTTAAGGACATCTGCCTTCTGCTGATGGCACACGACCAGTGGATTAGGAGCTTTTGGAAGACTTACCTACCGTTGGCCCAGGCAACGTGGAGAAAGTCGATTCCACTGCCCTTTTCCATGGTCCTTAGAGCCCTGTGCAGCAGTTGAGATGAAAGGCAGGATTGGTCAGTGGCAAGCATTGCCACTTTCGTGGGTAGAGCTTCTTCAGTGTCCATCAATCTTCTTGGAGAAATGGGTGGTGCCAGCAGCTGGCCTGTCTGTTATAAAAGCGTTTCAATGAAACATTTTAAATGCCATATTCTCTAGATCTCTGAGCATTTGAGGGCTGTCTGTTTAGTGTACCTTAGTATACAAAACGTCTTTAGTTACCTGCCTTAAGCATATATTGGCTAGGTAAGGCTTTATCCCTGTAATTAATCTGTCTGGAAAACTGGATCCAAGCTGAGAGGCTATGGAGAGATGTTATACACAGAACCATCCAGCCTGACTCTAACTGGTTTTAACTTAGTAGGTTAACATACACTTATAAATGACAAAGAGGTAGAGAAAACCTCCCTTTGATAATGGAGGCTTAACCTTTATAAACAGCTTAGAGGAAGGACTGGGTGACATAAATATTTTGTTAGTTTGAAATAAAAATTTATAACCTTAAATGTTTACCACCATTTAAAGTCACATAATAATTTAGAAATATTTGACTTAGTATAGTTGAATTTAAGTTGTATAGAGTTAGCTTATTTTATATAAAGTTAAAATTAAATCACATGTACAGATATAACATAGTCAGTGAAAAAAGAAATTAGAGACAAAGAATAAAAGGCAAAAGGTAAATGAATTACAGGTTTTGTTGATGGAAGAAGCTGGCTTGACTGTCCCTCTGCCCAGGTGTCTGGTGTAGCAGATTAAAGAACCACGGAGGTGGGAGGGCTTAGCAGGCCACATCTTCAAGATGGTGGCTTCCATAAAATCCCTTTTTAACAGCTGGCAGAAAATACAAAGTTTTGAGATATAATTTTGTTGGCTTTTTTTCTCCATGAGTGAGGCAGATGGCTTTGTGAAACTAAAAGGACACCTGAGTCCAAGGAGTACAACTTCCAAAGAGACCACCGTAGGTCTGAGAAAAGTATGTACCAGTCTAAGGGCAGTGCTAGGGTATAAAACCCGAGAGACCCCTCGTGGGTCTGAGAAACGAATACACCAGTCAGCATGGGTGGTGCTAGGCCCAGCACAAAATCCAAAAGCCTCATTCATGGGGAAAAATGAAAAACTCTCAGAGTATCTTGAGCAGATGCTACCTCAGCCCCACCCACTGCTGAGATGGGCTACAGCTGTGGCGGGCAGGAGAGTTTTAGAGCGGTGGGAAGAGAACAAAAACAAGTTTAGGGAAAGAGATTGTTTAGCAGAGAGGTAGAAAAAAACTCCTTCCATTTACCTGTTCGCTGGCAGTAATGTTGGTCAATTTGACTTATTTTGTAGGGTAGGTTGGTTTATTTCCCATGGGTGAAGTAAAACTGGCCAATCATTTTTGGCCCTATAAGGACTCAGCAGTCCGAAGGCAGGAAGGCTTGAAGCCAGAATCTTAACTCACCAGTGGGAAATGTCCCAGACCCTAGGGAGAGGAGTTACAATGAAAAGAGTACTTTACCAAATTGAAGCCAGTGTGGGATGGTATTTCCAGCGAACCGGTGGATGGAACCAGGCCTCTGGTTCAAAATCAGGGTCCCCAAGTGTCTCTGGCTAGCAGCCCACCAGCAGACAGCCGAGGAGTCCTTGAGGAGAGCCTGACCGAGTCACGGCACCAATGTTGTTCTTTTGATACAGCTGCTGTGATGCAGCTGCTATGGCCTAAGAAACACAAACACGAGATTCAGCGCCCACACAGAGTTTATTGAGACAGAGGAGAGGAAAGAGGGGGGTAGCTGGTGGCCAACCGAAAGCGGGGGGGGGGGAGAGAGAGAGAGAGAGACAGAGAGAGACAGAGAGAGACAGAGAGAAGCAAGAGAGAGAAGAGAGAGGGGCAAGAGAGAGTGGCAAGAGAGAGAGATGCACTTGGCGCACTTGCTTTAAAAGGGGGAGCTTGCGCATGCGTAACCCGGTCTCTGCCCAACCAGGTAAAAGCTAGGTAAGGCCTGATGTAGTGATTACATGACCATAGGCGTCCCGCCCATCAGAGGCGTGGTCCACAAACTGCCCAGTCACACCATTCCCACCTCTTGTTGCTATTAAAAAGGTGGGGGTTGGGCATGGCCCAACAGGGTGAGACTGCAGGTTTCTAACAGTTTCTATCATCCTTCTGTTCAAATGACATCTTTTGACATTTTTATATTCAGTTGTCAGTTTAGCATGGGGAATCATTGACACAGTATGAATGTGGAGGTCAGAGGACAGCTTTCAGGACTTAGTTCTCTCCTTCATTTTGGGGTTCTAGAGACTGAATTCAGGTCATCTGGAGTGGAGGCAAGTGCATTTACTGACTGATTCATCATATACAGAAACATAATTTTAATAAACACTTCTGAACATCATGTATTATGTATCAGAGTTAACATTTTAGACACCAGAAAGCAGCCACCGACACAATATTGGACAATATGCTAAATCCCCTACTATTTAATGAATTCCTAAAAACATGTAATGCTACTACCCCTTAGAAGGAAGAGAAAAAGAAAAAAATAAAATAAGAAGAAAAACAAACAAAAAAACCCTATACACAAGCCTAGAGGTTAAGTGAGAGGCTCAAGGCTTCAAAACCAGACAAAGAAAACTAAGGATCTGAACTAAAAATTTCTATAACTACAAAAGTGTATTTCTGCTAAATGGTGCTTCCTATCAATTTCACAATGAAAGACCAAGAAAACCTATGAATGAATTCTTCATTCAGGAGTTTAGTAATCTCAACAATGGGGAGTGTGAGGGACAGACTGCAAATTGCAATTTTTTTACAGTGTATGATCTGAACCCACCTTTCTTCAAGAACAAATCTACAAATTAAATTTTAAAGCTGGAAAGATAAAAAAAAATCTGTTATCTGGCTCTAAAGAAGCATAGGCAGGTAAACCTTGAGTTCAAAGCCAGCCTGCACAAGGATGCAGGAAATTTTCTAGCAAAGACAGTATATAGCAAAATACCCCCTATTACATTCCTTAAGGGGAAAAAATTCTAGGAGACACCATTTATATTACATAGTCTCCATTTAGTGAAGCAGGTCACATTCTAAGCAAAGCTAAAACAAAAGCATGTATTCTCACATGTTATTACATTCCAGGGAAGGAAAGCAACTGATGTCCTGGTCACCTGATTTTTGGGCAATTATGTAACTCCTTATTAATTTCCAGTTTTTGACAACATCCTGTCCCTCACCACACCCAGCCAGGAAATGAAAATTAAGCAAAATGATGTGAGTCCAGGGTTCCTGTGATTTAATAATAGTTGCCCATAGTTTCATCAGGAAAACAAAGCTGGATTTCATGAAAGGAAAATCAAACAAACCAGAAAACCCAGGTAATGCTTCTGCAGATTAGTCACACAGAAAACAAAGCAAAATATCATTTGCAGTATTTCTCAAAGAAAACTTTTAACTGGAATGCCAAAGTGAAACAACTGAAATTAAGTTGAAATGACTTGTCTGACATGGTCACTCTGATTCAATATGAATGACCGAATACATAAGCTAGTTTCATTTGGGAACTAAAACTAATTATCATAATAGCATATCTCCAGTCAACCAAAGCAGTGGAATGAATGCACACAAAACCTAAGAAGGCAAGTGCTTAAAGCAGTTTGTAAATCCCCCAGACTTGAAGGTGTACAAAACTGACACCGATTTATCTCTAAGTGTATCAACTCATCTGAACTCTTTACAGACAATGACCTTAAAAGCACTTTCCTGACCACCACAATCAAAATGTTTTAAAAAATTAATAAGCGACTTCTGGATATAAAAGGGGATAAGGCGGTGAGGGTATTAACCAATAAAGGAACATCTCTTTGCAATGAACTCTCAATATTCACTGTGGAGTGGAGATCCAAACAGCAAACACTAAATGTTGCTCAGTCCAATTTTCATTGTGAACTCCTGAATACTCATTAGGGTCCAGTAACGTAATGTGAGGCAACCTTCCCCTTGCAAGATGGGCTGTGAATGGGGGTTACACTTTCTCAAGGAAACCAAATTGAGGGTTTCCCTGTCAATAGTTTTACTTCTCTTGCAAGTTCTATTTAGGATCTAAGACTGCAAGTCAAGCTGCTCTCCTATGGCTTGGTGGCTGAAAAGACAGATGCAAGGATCTTTGCTGCATCCCAGGGAGAAAGCTTGGAAAAGCCCCTGAAGGCGCCAGGTGTTTACCCTGCTGGAATGCCCAGGGAGCTCATTCCAGGGCTACAGACTGTCCAGGCAGGGAGCCTTACTGAACTGTCTTCCCTCAGACGAAAGGCTCAGCAGGAGACACTGAAGCAGGTAGCCTGAGAATGCAGATCTGAGGGGGCTGGGATCAGTGCCAAGACAAACACCCAGAGAGGTTGATGCTGTGCAGGAGGGTCACCCATCCTTGTCTGTCAGCAGGCCCTCTCCTCAGAATTCCAAACTGCCCTCAACTCCCTCAATTAGGTCTCACTCTCACCTTGTGGTTTCCAGGGCTCCCAGCTGGCTTATCCGTGGCAGCTTTGTTCCTTCAGAGTGGGGAAGAAAATAGGTGGCTCCCTCCTTTGGACAGCACTGCAGCAAGAAGATAGCATAGTTGTGCGGTTGGGAAGCAAACACTTAGCAGCTTTTCCTGCCAGTCCCCCACTGACCTGTAGACAGCCCTGCCCACCTTCGCATGTACTGCCTGAGAACCAGTAGTAGGCGGGGCAACAGGCCAACGCTAAGAATTACTATTGGATGACTTGGCTGCACATCAGGCTGTGTGAGCATAATAAAAAGGCTTGAAACTGTTGACTCAGGCGCTAGGTTGACCTCAACTGTGATCAAAGTTGGGTGGCTGGCAACAGCTGCTGGGGAAATGCCCACCCACATTCTCCTACCCCCATCATCTCCTGGAGCTGCCCTTCCTCAGAGCTTCTGGTGCTTAACTAAGTCCTAGCGTTTACCACACATTGACAAAATGTACCCTTGTGTTTCAAGTCAACCAAGAAATGGCTAAGAGAGGCTTCAGTAGCATGCTTAGATCTTGTTCACACTTAGAGGTGGGATCCACAAGAAATTGATGGTGTGGTGTGAAGAGAGTATCCTGAAGTAGGTAGCAGTAAGTCAGAGGTTCTGCGGCTGAAAGGGATG
The DNA here is from genome assembly GCA_030556225.1 of Cricetiscus sungorus. Taxonomy (NCBI): domain Eukaryota; kingdom Metazoa; phylum Chordata; class Mammalia; order Rodentia; family Cricetidae; genus Cricetiscus; species Cricetiscus sungorus. Next base: position 304,470 of record JANBXA010000119.1, on the reverse strand, counting down.
AGGATCCTGAGTCTGCACCAAGAGTTGCAGTGTCCAGTGAATGAAGTTGAGGAAGGGATCAGTGAGCAGACTGTTACCAGGCTGAGCATAAGAATGGAGAGAGTGTGAATGAAGAGGACTGCATGAACAACCTATGAGTTCCTGCCAGTGTGTCCACTGTGGATGGAAAGTGTTTTCGTCATTGGATGGTGACATGAAGGAAAGGAGATGGACTCGAGGGGATGCTAAGAGGTTTCAGAAAAAAACAGAGGAATAAATTAAAGAAAACAATTCAAGGCATGGAAGTAGAAATAGAATTACTAAATTAATAAAACAACCTGAGATAATACTGGAAATTAAAAATTTAGAAAACAAACCAAATGAGGGAAGCTGGGTCCTAAGCAAGATTTGGTAAAGTCCCTGAAGAATGGAGGAGAGCAAGGACAGAACTCTGCACATAGCCTGCTACATGTCTGGGGGGGAGATTAAGGAAATGCCAATTTCAGCAGGCAGGAGAGTGAAAATGATATATGTGCAGCCCAGGAATATATGGCCATTCATTTAGTGTCTCTTCTGGCATTAACACAATGGAAAGAGGGTGAGGGAGGAAAGAAAATACAGCAACGTTCTTTCAAGTTCTCAGCAAATGAAGAAAGAGGAAGAGGACCAGAAAGTCACATGGCCAGGGATTTGTAGGGCCCTGCATGGATCCCCCAGGCACCTTGAACAAGCCTGTGCTGTTGACCGAAACATTCTGAAGTTTTACTTGGAACACCTTGCACCAGATTAGTTCTAGATTTGCTAACACACATCTGCTGGGGAAAAAATAACCTCAAGAACATGCATACTTGACTCTTGATTGGTTTCCACTCTGAATCGATATATAAGCCAGCTCCTTCCCCTCAATAACTGCATTCAGCATTCAGCATTCCTGTTGCACAAATGACCAGTTGACTTCTTTTTATTTAAATCTCTAAGCCTTCAGCTAATCTCTAAGCCTTCTGAGAACACTTAAGCAAAGGCCTCCCTGGGTAAGATGCAACCACAAGGTTGTAGCAGACCTCAGCTGCAGGGGAATATGCAGACAATTCACTTTCTTGTATGCTGATTGTGCAGGCTTGGGGCAAAGCACAGACTTTTTCTCAGTGGCTGAGGAAATGACACAAGAGGTAGAATTATTACTGTGAAAGAACAACACCCTGGAAGCTGTAGCTGATCTGCTAGTCATTATGATATAAACTGGATCTTAATTTAATTGGAAGAACAATGAAGACACATGTTCCCACTTTATTCGTGTTCTTGTGCTGGATGGTGAGTTAAGACTTTAGAATTACAACATATTCCATGAGTATTTCAGAGATATCCAGGAGGAACTCTATTTTATACAGGTTTCACTAGTTACTATAGAAAAAGAGAATCCAAGAAAATGATGATGTGACAATCTTTCCCCTTTATTTCCATCTCTCTTCATAGGGATGAGTAAATTAGAGCAGGTGGAGCAACTTCCTTCCACCTTGATTGTCCAGAATGGAGCCTGCACTGTCATCAACTGCACTTACATAGACAGTTCGTCATACTACTTCCTCTAGTATAATAATCAAGAACCTGGAGAGCATCCTAATATCACTATTGACATTTGATCAACTATAGAAAGAAAGTGGAACCAAATGCTGACAGCTTTACTAGTTACAACAGTCAAACACTTCTCCCTGCATATCACAGCTACCCATCCTAGATGCCCTGCCATGTACTTCAGTGCTACAGACACACACTGTTCCCCAGGCCCCTGCAGCCTGTCCTCAAACCTGCTACAGGGCCTGAAGCCCCATCCACATCCTGTGTCAGAGGCCTTCCTGTGCAGCATTTGTCAGTGATTAGTTGAGAAGTGCCAACTATAGCATAGATATTAAAAACACAAAAATGAAAGTTAGCTCCATGAGTCAAACAATTTTGAACAGTTTTCTCCTTTCATTTTTAAAAATTTTTCTGAAAGTTGAAATACAGTTTGTCATTCCATTTTCCTTGTTGCAGCATGTGGTGATTGTCACAGAGAACCAGACCACACTGTGCTGCAGAGATGAAGAGACTGCAGATCATTGAATCCAAGGTGGGTTATCTCCTCCCAAGGACAGAGGTCACTGAGGAAGAAGTGGGGTAAAGGATGTAGGAGCCAAAGGTGTAGGATAGCTACAAGTAGACATTATTCTCTGGGGAGTCGCAGACATGACCTCACAGACATTGACAGCACTAGCCAGAATCAATTACAGCCAGCAGAGGGAAAGTGGACATTCCCACCATTAGTTAAGGGAAACCTGCTAGGAAAGAGGTTTAGATTTCTTCACTGTTGCAGTCTTGTGGACATGTGTCACTCTCTACTGAGTCACACACCCAGAATTATATGGGCACTACAAACTGTAATACTAAGCCATAGATTTTTATTTTAAAGCATGCTGGATTGGTTTTGTAGGGAAGAGTGGAAGGATCTGGCAGGTGTATAGGATGCCAATGAATATAGTCAAAATTATTGCATAACATTACTTAAGAACTAAGAAAGTGAGAATAAGTAGATAAACTATCATAGTTATGTGTTTATATATATACAACTAAATTATAACATTAATGTAATATGTAATATATACATATTTGTCCTACAGATTATGATAGGATAACATAGTTCAGTAGCCCTGGTGATTTTGGACATTCACTGAGGACATGAGACCTGCATTCTTTGGGTGAGTTTTGAAGACTATCCACAGTGTGGTGCAGACATCTGTGGTGCAGGTTGAAGGAACACCAGTAGAGGGCGATGCTTCTTCATATGTGGTTAATGTCGCATCAGGTGGTGGCTTCACATGACTGACTAACTGTGCAGAAGGAGGTCTTTGTTTATGAGTGAGGAGTTGCAATAATGGTGAGGAGACTTGTCCTGTTAGTTTGGTAAACTCGGGAACCAAGTGTCTGTGAATGTGCTTCCTGACTCCTGCTCACTTTGGCTGCTCCTCTTGATTCTCAGTGAGTTACATTTACCTACAAGTTGATGATGTAATTTTCTTACAACTGTGGGAGGCTTTACTTTCCTCATAGAGCAATGTAATTCCTCCTTATTTTCTTATTTATTATCGATTTTCAGGAAGGAGCCATAGAGACTCAGTTACCCAGACAGAAGACCTCATTACTGTCACAGAGGAGACGCCTGTGATGATGAACTGTACCTATCCGACTTCTTACTCAGATATTTCCCTTTTCTGTATGTGCAATATCTCAAAAAAGCCCCTCAACTGCTCACGAGCCTCACAGACAACAAGAGGACAGAGCAGCAAGGGTTCCACACCACTTTCAATAAGAGTCACAGCTCCTTCCACCTTCAGAAGTCCTCAGTGCAGCTGTCAGACTCTGCCCTGTACCACTGTGCTATGAGGGAGACAGTGAGGGAGACTGTGAGGGAAGCTGCACACAAACCAAGGTTCAGGAGGGCTGAGGGGACTGGCCCTGTGAAGGAGGGTTGTGTGACATCTCTCAATGGGAATTACCTAGCACTCTGAAAATCAGCAACAATCCTCAGGGCAAATTCCTAGAAAAATAAGAATCTGTGCATTTTCTGTAAGAATAGTATGGCAGTCATTGCTGGACACAGGCTTGGCTTTGTACTACAGGAATACTGCTCTCTCCCTAAGTGGAAGACTTCTTACAAATAATACTTCCAGAAAACCAAGACATGCAATTTATCTCAACCAAGATGTCATACAAACTTTAATGGTTTAAATTCACCAACAATATTCTGTTCTCTCCCTAAATGGAGGAGAATGAATGAATCTAATAAGCAGATCCTGTGCAACAATGTGTACGGAATACAGGGAAATAATTAGAATGTAGTTGGCAATTGTTCAGGTTTAGTGAAGTGGGTGTTGTAGCTTCTCCAAGAACCATGACTTTATTGGCAGATAGTGAACATTGCAGAAGCCACTACTAGTCAAGATGCGGAATTCTGAAGTTTAGACCCATGCCCATGTCTACAATTTAACTCCTGCACCTAAGCTCAGGAAATAACTACATATATGGGAGTGAATATGGTAAGTGCCAGATTAGGGAGTTTGCTGTGAAACTGTGTCTCCTAAGAATGTCAGAAGCTACACCTATGAGGACTCACCAACATGACTGCCTGAACAAGACCTGGATTGACCAACAAGAATAGACATGCTGTACTGGGTGGAGGACAGTACACAGAGCCTCAGTCCTAGACAATGAAGTGCTGGCACCTATGGAATGCTGGTAGTGTGATAACTATCGTTTCCTAGAGAAGAACACATCAATGGGTTACAAATTCCTGACTGGTCAGCCTGGAAAACATACTTACAAATCGTATAATATAGATTGAATAATCACATCTATTCAAATAAGGCCACAACTGCTACTTACTACAACTCCCTTTGAGATTATGTTGGCCAATTATACTCAAACTGTTCAATAGTTAATATCTACTCACAAATGCATACATACCTAGTTTATGTTTCTGGGTCAAGGTTAGCTCATATAGGATTCTCTTTTATAGTTCCTTCTAATTGCCAACAATTTTCATTAAGTCATTATATTAAACAGATAAGTAATACTCTATTGTGTAGGAAAAAATGGTTATTTTAAAGTTATCCTTTGCTTTATATTGTGATACTAAAATAAGACATTGGGGATGAACAAGACAGGAAAGATTATGTTTCAGTAATGCTGTTTTTATGTGTCAGGTTGACAAAAAATCAGTTGTGATGATTAATTTATGCCATTTTTACACCAACTAGAGATACCTTAATCTAAGACTTTTATATCTTATAATTGTTTGTGGACATTTTCTTCATTAACAAATGACAAAAGAGGATCCAGCCCTCTATAGGCCTTGTCAACCCTGAGCAGAATATCCTGATTTGTATGAAAACAAGATGATCAAGCTAAGGGGAACAAGACAGTAAGAAGATTTCATTAATATTTCCTGCCTCGGTTCAATCTTGAATTGCTGACTAGGTTAACTTCAGTAATCAGAAATGCAAATACAGTAAATTCATTCATCCCTAAGTTTAATGTGGTCATTACTTTTATTTCAACAATAGTGAGCAAACCATTTCAAGCACCAGAAGAGACAACCCTATCCTGACAAGGGCATTTCCATTTGTTATCCTGTGGTGTCTAGTAGGGCTATACTTTTTTTTATAATAGGGTAACTCCATCTTAACTCTTTTTCATGTATGTTTGTGTATAAGCTTTTACAACAGGGAAAATTTTAATTTAATCCTTTCTTTAATTTTATAATTGTCAGCACACATTAATTACACAAATTAATTGGTTTCATATAAAAACTTAAAAAATGTACTCATATTGATATTTTGTATTCATCTTGCATTTGTCCTCTATTTTTCTCTCCTATTCTCCTGTATTTATGCCTCTCAACTTACTCATTTGTATAGCTTCTATTTTCAAACCATCTTTCCTTTCATTTCATTGCCTTCTTTCTTCAGTTTTTAAATTTTCACATAGGAGAACACATATGTGTTGTTTGTCTGTTCATCTCTTTCAATACCATCCATTTTTTCTATAGATGACTCAAGTTCATTTAAAATTGTGGTTCAGTATTATCCTGTTCCATCAGGCACAATATTTCATTCATTCTGGGGCTACATGTTTCAGTTATGACTCAGTAATAAACACTCATGCAGACCTCTCTCTTACATGATGATATCAGTTACCCAGGATAGGTGTTCTTAAGTAGATTATTGCTTGCTTGTGTGTTCTCTCTCTCTCTGTGTCTGTCTGTCTCTCTCTCCCTCCATCTCTCACATTCTCTATCTCTTTTATTTCTTTACATCTTTCATAAAATCCACACTGTTGTTCTTTTTGTCTATATCAACACACATTTCTATCATCAATGTAAAATGGTAGAATTATGAAGAGGGATTTCTGATTCGCAAAGACTCTATTTTCAGCAATACTAAATTTGAGAAAAATGGGGAGGTGCTTCCCATGTCAGAAATAGCTTTATAACAAGTGTTTGTGAGGGATGAAGCCTGTGGAAAGAATTAAGTTGCAGTCTGTGTTTGGAGGGAGATAAAAGTCTCCCTGCATTATGCCCAAGCTTCAGTCTAGGGTAAATGGGCAAGATCCTGAAAGCATCTTTTGTAGTCCTAACCTTTCAATCAGGCTGTGAGTTATGAAGGAGAAAGCCCAGGATGGGGTATTAATGTGGAGGCATGGTATCTAGGACACCAGACAAAATCATGAATGCTGTAACCATAAAAAGAAAGTGAAGACCTGGGAACATAATGACATTTGTTTTTTTCTCTGCCCAGAGGTGAGTAGCCAGCAGATGGAGAGACATGAGGCCCAGCAGGTGAGACAAAGTCCCCAATGTTTGACAGACTGGAAAGGAGGAATGTCAGTTCTGATCGGTACTCATGAGGACATGCATTTGTCTATTTCTCATGGTACAGCAGTTCCCAGGTGAAGGCCTTTTATTCCTGTTAGCCATTAGTTATGTGTTAAATAACAATGATGATGGAAGATTCACAGTTCTTCAGTGAAAGTGACACACAGCTCTCCTTACACATCATAGATTCTCAGGCACAAAATTCTGAATCACTATAGACTGAGAAAATAAGATATTTAATGACAGCCACATTTTCAAAATAAGTATCTACAAATTCAGTCCTACAGAACTTTCTGAAAGAAAAACGTTAAACCAAGGAAATTTTCAACATGTACAAAGATAAAAGAAACAGATAATTTCAATCCCCCAGAACCCAAGGGTAAAGCAGAGCAAATATATTCACAACACCTCTGACAGCAACAAATATAAAACAAACAAGCATTAACAATCAATAGTCCCTAATTTCTGTCAACATTAATGGTCTCAACTAGCTGATAAAAAGAGACAGGCTAATAGAATGAATACAAAGACAGAATCCATATTTCTGCTGCAAACAACAAACACATCTAAGCTTCAAAGACAGACATAACCTAAGGCTAAAGGGTTGAAAAAAGATCTTCCAATCAAAGGGACACATATATCATTCAAAAGAGATGAAGATGGACATTTTGTATTCATCACAGGAGAAATCCATCAGCACAAAGTCTAAATTCTGAACATCTATGACACAAATTCAAAGGCACCCACATTCATAAAAGAAAAGCTACTAAAACCCAAAGCTCGCATAAAACCTCACAAACTCATAGTAGAAGAATTCAACACCATATTCTCACTGCTAGACAGGGTCGCCAGACAGAAACGTAAGTAAGAATCAAAAGAACTAACAGAAGTTATATCTCAATTGGATTTAATAGACATCTATAGAACATTCCAACCAAACACAAAAGAGGATACCTTCTTCTCTGCTCCATATGGAACCTTCTCTAAAATTAATCACATACTCCCCAACTTAACAAACTTCAACATATAGAAATAAATTGTATTAGTCCTCTGTATCTTATCAGACCAACATGCTATAAACTTGGAATTCAACAACAACACAAATCAGACAAACCCTACAAACTCATGGAAACTGAAAAGCACACAACTGCACCATACAAGGTGCAGAAGAAACAAAGAAAGAAATAAAGAAGATATAATAAAGAAAGAAATAAAAGAAGAAATAAAGAAAGAAATTAAGGGCCTCCAAAAATTCAAAGAGAATGAGGATACAACATACCAGAACTTATGGGAAACCTTGAAAGCAGTGCTATGAAGGAAGTTCATTGTACTACGAGCCCATATGAAGAAAATAAAGGATATTCACATTAGAGAATTAACAACACAACCAAAAGCCTTAGAAACAAAGAAACAAACTCACTCCAGAGGAGGGGAAACAAGGACATAATCAATTTGAGGCCTGAAATCAATAAGACAGAACAAGGAAAACAATAAAAAAAATTAATGCAACAAAGAGTACATTTTTATAAGAAAATCAATAAAGGTAGTCAAAACTTTATCCAAACTAATAAAGAAGCAGAGAGAGAACATGCAAATTAACAATATCAGAAATGAAAAGAGACACATAAAAATGGACATTGAGGAAATCCAGACAATTTTCAGGACAAACTTTGAAAACCTGTACTTCACAAAATTTGAAAATTCAAAAAGATGAACAAATTTCCAGATAAATATCAAATACCAAATTTAAATCAAGAACAAATAAGAAACTGAAATACACCTATAACCCTTCATCAAATAGAGGCAGTCATCAAAACCCTCCCATCTAAAAAATATCCCAGGGGCTGATGGCATCAGTGCAGATTTCTACCAGAAATTCAAAGAAGAGATAATACCAATAGCCCTCAAATTGTTCCACATAATAGAACCATAAGGTTCATTACCACATTCGTCTTACAAGGTCACAATTACCTTGGTACACACAGACACAACTGAAAAAGAGAACTAATGACCAATATCCATCATTAACATTAATGCAAAAATACTCAATAAAATACTGGCAAATCAAATCCAGGAACACATCAGAGAAATCATACACAATAACCAAGTTGGTTTCATCCCAGAGTTGCAGGGATGCTTCAACATATGAAAATCTATCAATATGATCCACCATATAAACAAACTGAAAAATAAAAACCACATGATCATCTCACTAGATGGTGAAAAAAAATTTAACAAAATTCAAAACCTTTCATGATAAAGGTCTTGGAGAGATCATGGATAACAAGAACATACCTAAGCAGAATAAAAGAATATAAAATATACAAAAAGCCAACATCAAACTGAATGGAGAGAAGCTTAAGGCAGTTGCTCTAAAATCATGTACAAGACAAGGCTGACTTCTTTCTCCCTATCTCTTCAATATTGTTCTTAATGTTCTAGCTAAAGCAATAAGAAAACACAGAGATATTGGGAATACAAATTGGAAAGGAAGAAGTCAAACTGACACTATTTGCAGATGATATAATTGTTTACATAAACAACCTAAAAAACTTCACAAGGGAACACCTATAGCTGACAAACATCTTCACCAAACTACAAGAATAAAAAGTAAACTCAAAAAAAAAAAAAATCAGTAGGCCTACTATATACAGACAACAACGGGGCTGAGAAAGTAATCAGAGAAATATCACCCTTTTCAATAGAAATAAACAACATAAAGTATCTTGGGGTAACACTTACCAAAGAAGTGAAAGACCTATAAAGCAAGAACTTTGTTTCTTTAAAGAAAGAAGTTATAGAAGATATCAGAAAGTGGAAAGATCTCCCATGCTCTTAGATAGGTAGGAAAAAGATAGTAAATATGGCAATCTTACCAAAAGCAATCTACAGATTCAATGCAATCCCTATCAAAATCCCAGTACAATTCTTTACTGACATTTATAGGATACTAATCTATTTATATGAAAAAACAAAAGAACCAGGATAGCCAAAAACAACCCTGTACAATAATGGAACTTCAGGAGGCATCACCATCTCCAGCATCAAGCTCTACTAAGAGCTATATTCCTGAAAACAGCCTGGTATTGGCACAAAATTAGACAGATAGACCAATGGAATCAAATCAAAAATCTTGAAATTTATCCAAACCCCTATGAACAGCTGATATTTTCACATAACAGCTAAAATTTTGCAATGGCTGGGAGAAAGAATGTTCAACAAATTGTGCTGGCACAACTGGATGGTAGTGTGTAGAAGACTGCAGATAGACCCATGTCTATCACCATGCATATAACTCAAGTCCTAATGGACCAAAAACCTTCACATAAATCCAACCACACTGAATCTCTTAGAAAGAAAGTGGGAGGTACGCTTGAACAAATTGGTACAGGAGACCACTTCCTGAACATAAGCCCAGTAGCACAGACACTGAGATGGATAAATAATAAATGGGACCTGCTTAAACTGAGAAGCTTCTGTAAAGCAAAGGACATAGTTGACAAGACCAAATGGCAGTCTACAGTTGGGGAAAGATCTTCACCAATCCTACATCTGACAGAAGGCTGATCTCCACAATAACAAAGAAATGAAGAAATGAGTCACCAAAACTCCAAATAATCCTATTTAAAAATGGGGTATGGTAATGAAGAAAGAATACTCAACAGAGGAAATATAAAAGGCTGAAAGACACTTAGGAAAGTGCTCAACACAATTAGCTATCATGGAAATGCAAATCAACTCTGAGATACCATCTTACTCCTGGCAGAATGGCTAAAATTTGAAACACCAATGACAACTTATGTTGGAGAGGATGTGGAAAATGGAGTACACTTCTCCACTGCTGGTGGATTTCAAACTATTACAGCATTTTTGGAGATCAGTATGGTGGTTCCTCAGGTAAATGGGAAACAGTCTACCACAGGGCCTGGCAAGCCCCCTCTTAGGCATATACCCAAACGATCCACAACCATGCAACAAAGACTTCTGTTCAGCTATGTTTGCAGCAGCATTATTTATAATAGCAAGAACCTGGAAGCAACCTAGATGCCACTCAGTTGAAGAATGTATAAAGAAGGTGTGGCACATTTACACAGTAGAATAGTAGTGTTCAGAAAAGACAAACAAACAAACAAAATAGAATCTTGAAATTCCTATGTAAATGGATGGAACATGAAGAAACCATCCTGAATGAGGTAACCCAGTCACAAAAAAAGAGGAACATTGTTGAGGCTCTGCAGTCTGTGGGCCCCGCCTCTGATGGGTGGGACGCGTAATCACTGCGTCAGGCCTTACCTGATTGGGCGGAGACTGGGTTATGCATGTGCAAGCTCCCCTTTTAAAGCAAGCACGCCAAGAGCACCTCTCTTGCTTCTCTCCTGCCTCTCTCTCTTGCTCTCTCTGGGGCCCCTTCCCACTCTCTCCCCACTTTCGGTTGGCCACCAGCTACCCCCCTCTTTCCTCTCCCCTCTCTCAATAAACTCCACGTGGGCGCTCAATCTCGTGTTTGTGTTTCTTAGGCCATAGCAGCTGCATCACCACAGCAGCTGTATCAAAACAACAGCATTGGTGCCAGAAACCCGGTCGGGCTCTCCCCAAGGACTCGGCAGCTACCTGCTGGCGGGCAGCTAGCCAGAGACACTTGGGGACCCTGATTTTGATCCAGAGGCCCACTTTCATCCACCCGTTCGCTGGAAATACCATCCCACACCGGCTTCAATTAGGTAAGGTACCCTTTTTTAAAAAAAAAAAAACTATTCTTCAACCCTTTTCCTTAGGGCGGGTACATTCCTCAAGGATGGAAGACGTGCCGCCCAGGGCGGTACATCTGTCTCTCGGACTGCTGAGTCCTCAGGCCTCTGTTGGCCCTGGCAACGTTTTCGAGCTGACGAGCTTCAAATAACGCTCTGCCATTCTCTGATTATTGCATGGCCACACTCTTGAGCTGACGAGTTCCAAGACTGTTAAGGTTACTTCACACTCCACCCATGGGGAATAAACCGACCAAGGAAATACCTCCCACCACTCCACTGGGATGCCTAATAGAAAATTTGAAACCCTTTCACTTAATGCCACTTGTTAAGGCACCCAGACTTATTTACCTATGTACTGAAAAGTGGCCTAGATATCCCCCAGAAAATAATTCAAATTGGCTGCATAACGCTCTCTAGATCCTGATATTTTACAGCATCTTTCAAATTACTGCCAGCGAACAGGTAAATGGAAGGAGTTTTTTTCTACCTCTCTGCTAAACGATCTCTTTCCCTAAACTTGTTTTTGTTCTCTTCCCGCCGCTCTAAAACTCTCCTGCCCTCCACAATTGCAGCCCATCTCAGCAGTGAGTGGGGCTGAGGTAGCATATGCTCAAGATACTCTGAGAGTTTTTCATTTTTCCCCACGAATGAGGCTTTTGGATTTTGTGCTGGGCCTAGCACCACTCATGCTGACTGGTGCATTCGTTCCTCAGACCCATGAGGGGTCTCTCGGGTTTTATACCCTAGCACTGCCCTTAGACTGGTACATACTTTTCTCAGACCTACGGTGGTCTCTTTGGAAGTTGTACCCCTTGTACTCTGGTGTCCTTTTAGTTTCACAAAGCTGTCTGCCGCACTCGTGGAGAGAAAAAGCCAACAAAATCATATCTCAAAACTTTGTAATTTCTGCCAGCTGTTGGGAAGGGATTTTATGGAAGCCGCCATCTTGACCATGTGGCCTGCTAAGCCCTCCCTCCTCCGTGGATCTTTAATCTGCTACACCTGTAATTCATTTACCCTTTGCCTTTTATTCTTTGTCTCTAATTTCTTTTTTCACTGACTATGTTGTATCTATACATGTAATTTAATTTTAACTTTATACAAAAATAAGCTAAACTCTACAACTTAAATTCAACTGTACTAAGTCAAATATTTCTAAATTATTATGTGTCTTTAAATGATGGTAAACATTTAAGGTAAAAAGGTCTATTTCAAACTAACAAAATATTTATGCCACCCAGTCCTTCCTCTAAGCTGTTTATAAAGGTTAAGCCTCCATTATCAAAGGGAGATATTCTCTACCTCTTTGTCCTCTACAAGTGTATGTCTAGCCTACTAAGTTAAAACCAGTTAGAGTCAGGCTGGATGGCTCTGAGTGTAACATCTCTCTACAGCCTCTCAGCTTGGATCCAGTTTTCCAGACAGGGATAAAGCCTTACCTAGCCACCTGTATGCTTAAGGCAGGTAACTAAAGACAAATTTTGTATACTAAGGCATACTAAACAGACAGCCCTCAAATGCTCAGAGATCTAGAGAATATGGCATTTAAAATGTTTCATTAAAAAGCTTTTATAACAGAGAGACAGGCCAGCTGCTGGCACCACCCATTTCCTCCAAGAAGATTGATGGACACCGAAGAAGCTCTACCCATGAAAGTGGCAACGGTAGCCACTGAGCAATCCTGCCTTTCATCTCAACTGTTGCAAAGGGCTCTAAGGACCGTGGACAAAAGGGCAGTGGAATCGACTTTCTCCATGTTGCTTGGGCCAATGGTAGGTAAGTCTTCCAAAAGCTCCTAATCCACTGGTCGTGTGCCATCAGCAGAAGGCAGATGTCCTTAAAGCCTCTGACCTCAACAACTGGAGGACCTGGGGGTGGCTGCCCATGCTTCCAGCTAGTGAGTCTCTGTTACTCTCTAATCATTCAGGTAGAATTTTATCCTTCTCAAGAACTCTGATGCTTTTGACGACTGGTAGTATTGTCTGCTTAAAGCATCAGCCACTGTTCCAATTATTACAAAACATATTTCAGAAATGGATATTTTAAGGTTGCTACTGTTTATAGTCTTAACATCAGTCAATAAAGTTTTAATGAGCTACTAATCCAATTCTGACAGAGTACTAAACACCATACCATGCCAGTATACGATCATAACTATAACTATTAGCTCAAAATAAAGGTGCTTTTCATTGTTAACTATTACCTCAAAATAAAGGTGCTTTTCATTGTGCTAAAAATCTGTCAGTTGTATTTGTTAATTCTTTCAGCCAAATCATTTCTAACATGAGTATGCTGCTAATGTGTCTTAATATTTATGTTTTCACAAACTCAAAGGATTCTTGTAAGTTCCAGGGAGCCAAATTGGACCCATCCAAATAGGTCAGATTCACTCCAAATAAATATTACTCTACTTTTTCCTGGCCTCGGAACTTCCTTCCCTTGTCCTGGGACCCCCTTGGGAACTCCTCCCCCACCTTACATTTCTCCTATTTAAGTACTAAGAACAAAAAAGAAAAACCTAACCTTGTCCTCTGCTCTGCTAACATCTCGCCAGGTTTCAGAGAGACTCCAGAGTTCCATACAGTCAGGACTGCAATGAAACAACCAGCTACCAGGATGTGGCATCACCCCAGCTTTCTCGGATCCCCCAAAAGACGATCAAGGCCCTAAGTCAGCAGGAAGCAGTCTTTTGAGAACTCAATGCCCTTATTCCCTGACCTGCCACGCCCAACCCCCCACCTTTTTTTAATAGCAACAAGAGGTGGGAATGTTAGAAACCTGCAGTCTCACCCTGTTGGGCCATGCCCAACTCCCACCTTTTTAATAGTAATAAGAGTTGGTAATGTTGTGACTGGGCAGTCTGTGGGCCCCGCCTCTGATGGGTGGGATGCGTAATAACTACATCAGGCCTTACCTGGCTGGGCGGTGACTGGGTTATGCATGCCCAAGCCCCACTGCCCAAACTACCTGGCTGTAGACACTGGGTTACGCATGCGCAAACCCTGCTGCCCAAGCTACCTGGCCACAGAGACTGGGATATGCATGCACAAGCCCCCTTCTTAAAGCAAGCACCCCACAACCCGCTCTCTCTCTCTCTCTCCCCGCTTTCGGTTGGCCACCAGCTACCTCCCTCTTTCCTCTCCCCTCTCTCAATAAACTCCAACTGGGCACTCAATCTCATGTTTGTGTTTCTTAGGCCCTAGCAACTGCACAACAACAACAGATGTCCTTGAGAAATTTGTGGTAGATAGATTCTGATATTATGGAACTCAAGAGACTTTTACTCAAGTCAAATAAAAAGATCCATGCATGAGACTATGAAAAAGATGCAACTCTATCCTAATATGGGGTTGAGGGAGGTTGAGGCATTTTTGTGTTTTCTTCCAGGAAAAAAATGAGGCCCAGTGGCTGCCAGACCTTTTGGTGAGATGTGTGAAACAGGAAATTTGGACCTGAGTCCTCCAGTGCATAAAGACCTGCTCTCTCTCCCTCACTCTCTCTTCCTATCCCTCCCCCCCTCAAATCTCTTAGGGGTCATTCTCTAGAACAGGCAAGGCTTAAATTTATTGCTTTTACAACAAGGAGGAATTTGTGCAACATTCAAGAAGGAATGGTACTTCTATACAAATCACAAAGGAATGGTAAGAGAAAGCGTGGACTAGGTCAGAGAAGGCCTAGAAAAAAAAGAAGAGAGCAGCAAGAATAGGAACTAGGGGGGTTACCACCCTACTCCCTTATCCTTTCCTGGCTTCTTAAGTCTATTTGCTTAGACCCTTAGGCCATTAAGAGGTTAACTGGCTTTATCTGCCAACAGATCGAGTCCCTGATGACAAAGCCTATCCATGTACACTGTCACAGGTATGACTTCTAGGTATGTGGTCATGGTGATCCTTTAGAAAGGTGACAACCCAAGACCTATGGGGCCACTTCCCAGGGAAGCCTCCTTCTGCTAATGACAAACTAAAACACCTAGGTGCACCTTTGAGTGCAATAAAGAGGCCACCAAAAATGCCTACCCTGCCTGGCCTTCATAGGAGTTGTATGAAGGTTGATGTCAAAAAAACAAACAAACAACAAACAAACAAACAAACAAACAAACAAAAAACCCTTCCCTTATCATAAAGGCATTGTGGTGTGGTAGGCATAAGCAATCTCGACTGTGAATGCTGGGTTAGCTTGCTTTAAGATTCATAACACGTAACTATCTAGGGGGACCAGGATCCCTTCTCCCAAGTGTGGTGACATAGTGTCAATAGCCCACATTCTTAATTAAAAAAAAATTCCAGAAGTGATCGTGGCATAAGCCTTAGAGACTGCCAGCTTTTTTTTAGATTAACCCATAAGTTAAAGATAGCTACATTCAGTCCTGATCTACCTTTTCCCCTCCCCAACTTTCTGAGAAGGAGAGTTTAGGCTCACAAGATTGCAGTCAGGTTAATTAGTAACACTCCTTATACAGTTATTTAGCAACACTGGAGACCTCTTCCTCTGCTAACAACCTGCTTATCTCTACCTGCATTTCTCCTTAGCAGATATCTTGTTCACCTTCAGTGACCTATAACTAAGAACACCAGGAGGTCCAGATACCAGACAATAACCTCCCCAGAGCTCATGGAGGATTTTTGGATATGCTATTATTCTTTTCCTCCTTTATATGAAGGGATAGCCATTTTGAGAGATTTGGCTTATTCTAACAATTCCCATCCTTGCAGATGGCATACAGATTCCACTCATGGAATCTCTGTTACTCAGGTATCTGGCCTCAGGCTATGCATTTCTACCTCTGGAGCTCCTCAATATAGCCATCTTTGTAACACAACTGTTTTTCTCCACTTATCTCATACTTACATAGTCCTTCCGAACCATGTTTGGTGGTCAGGCCTCACCCCATGCCTGGCCACTGCTGCCTTTTGTTTTTTAATCATTTGCCTTGCCTGCTTTCCTATGACCCTAGCAACTTCCTTCCCTTATGAGAGGAAAGTGATGGCTCTCCCCTCCTTAGGCAGCTCAGAGAACTTGTTTCCCAAAAGCCAGCTAAGATGCAGGGCCAGGTCTTGATATAACTGAAACATTAAGAACAAGTTACACCACAGTCATACACAAATGCAAAGGGCATAGATGGGTTCCATGCAGGCTCCCTAATTGTTGGTCCAGTGTCAATTAATTCCCATGAGATAAGGTCAGAAGCGTCTGTGGAACACACGACCTTAAAAGAAAGCAGGAGATGGTGATAGTGCAGACAGTCCTGTGGAGTCTGAATGGATGGATACCTGTTGTCGACAGTGCCTTCACTGAGGAAGAGCAGGTATTCTCTTAGCTCATTTCTATTGTTGGTTATCAGGTGCATCTCCTTGCTCAGCTTCTCCATTTCCTTCTTCCCTTTTTTCTTGGTGAGGAGCTTTGGCTGTGATGATGACTGCATAGCAGCCTCTGTGATTTGATGAACTGAAGTAAAATTGAATGGTGACATAATTAAGGCATAGAGAAAGGTCAAACAACCCTGATATGCAAACAGAAATATTATGTTTGGAACCCAAGGATAATACAGTAATTTTAGCCTAGCTTGAGACTCCTCATGTGGATCTAAACTCTCACAACACTCTGTAGAGATGTGGTTATGTAAGCAATCAGGGATTTCCTCTACCTCCCTACATGTTTCAAGTGAACACAAGGACCACCTTTCAGGATTAATTACAATGGTACAAGACACACATATTCTAGAGCCCTAAAACCTGCCTGTGATTCCCGAATCCTGGAAAAATGAGAAAGTTCACAATGACTCAGGTATAGTGAAGAGCTCAAATCCCCTGCCCATGGATGTAGATTGAAAAAATCATGAAGGAAAGCAAAGATGGTCAAAAACCTTACCAAGTCACCCCACAAAACTGACAGCCAAGAAGGATGGAACCTAGCATTTAGAAGTTTATTGCTGCCCTATTGCCATGCTTCCAACAGTTGTTAGGCTACACTAGAGTATTGCTTAGCACCCTCTATCTCTAATTCAACCCATATGGATACCTTTGTCAAGGAAAGATATTTACAGGAGTTCTGCTATATAGCCAGTGTACATAATATTGGAGTCAGGTGCTCTTTTCTCTGCATGTGACTAGTGTCTGGAATTCATTAAATCTAAAAGAACCTGCTGCGAATGAAGGTCAGTGCTGCCTGCCCTAACCTGAAGCACACTGTTCTCTCAGTGCCTACTGTTAGTCTCCTCCTATCCCCACATTACAACCTCAAATGCCAGTGAGGTAAAAACTAGGTGATCCCAGTACTTGCTTTACCAAGTCCTGGCTTAGAAAACAGACCACTAAAATTCTGGAATCATGGACTATCAGTAATTATAAGAAGCTTGCTTCTCATAGGCTGCAGAAACTCTATCCCATTACTGGAAGCCCCAGCTCAAGCCCACCTCCTCCATGAATCTCCCAATCTCCTGCCCAGCATTCACTTTGCCTTTACCGGGACCAATTATTTTTGCCTGTTTTATTTTGAGACCTAACAACACCTTCTTTCTGCCTCTCTCTGGCCTCTGGATGTTCTCCATTTTCTCTTTCAGAAACCTCAGTCTAGACAAAATGGCTATTGATATGACCAAGAGCCACTGAAGGATTGCCCCAATGGCAGTTGGTGTTGCTACAACACTGGTGACATCATAGAATGTCATGAGCTCTCCAGGATACCATACAATGCCAGAGGAAAGGACTGCTAATATCATGGGGAATAGCTTTTCATCGCTGCTAATTATTTCTCCATAAATGAATCAGAATCCCAAGTTCCTTTTCCAGGATCCTCTCTTGGAATGAGTGATAAGGCATTCAACACCTCCTCCTTACAAATCCAGAGTTTCCTTAGCTTGATTGGAAGTCCCATAGTACATCCTTCATTGAGAAATGAGCTAGATATTCTAACATTAATGAAGAATGTGTCTTTCTTGCTTCAAAAACTCTCTATTGATCAATATGAGAGCCTCATTAACACGAATAAATAATCACAAAGAGATCACATTACTCGTGACAAGTGTTTGAAAGTACTTGTATGATGAACATGCATGGCTGGCAGCAGTGAGGTTGAAGATTACAGTCATTGAATCCATGAGCTTAGCTTTTGAAAATACCCCAGGGTTCCTTAGCAGATAGAAAATGCAGTCCTCATGGTTGCTGAGAAAGTACGATGACCTGTTGGCAGAGAAGACTGCAATAGTGGATCCATCAAGACTGTGAACTCACAGGCTGAGTGTGGGGCTGTGCACTCTGCATCAGCCACCAAACAGTATTAGTTGCAGTCCTCTATGAGTCACAGTAAGATTCTCAGTGATCAGGAAAAAGAAAGGAGACTAGAAGAATAAAGAAAAATAGCTGCAGACATACTTCAGGGGTAGAGTGACTGCCTAGCATATACAAGCCCTGGATTCCATGACTAGGACTGACATCACTGGACTTGGTGACACTTTGATAAACACTTTCAGCAAATTAGTAGGATAAAAGACAAACTCAAAAATATCAGTAGCCCTATTTTATTCATATGGCAAATAGGCTGAGAAGAAATCCAAGAAACATCACTCTTTAAAACAGCCACAAACAAAATATAGTATCTTGGGGTAAGGCTTAACAAGCAAGTGAAAGACCTATATAATAAGAACTTTGTGTTTCTAAAGAAAGAAATAAAAAGATATGTGGCGCGCCAAGCCCGACCCACAGGAAAGACGGCAACCACACGAGGATTCTTCTCAGATCACACTTTATTGGAGCACTTCTTGGTTGAAGGGAGAGCTGAAGGTGAGGGGCCCGGGCAGGAAGGGACAGCTGCTTATATATCCTACTAGGCAACGGGTCACGGTCTCATAGGCTCAAAAGACCTCGCCTCAGTGTTGGAGCCATGGGATTGGCTAGGGAACAAGCAGGCGCGCTGGAGCACAGCCGCAAAGCTGGCGTATGCCCGAATAAGGTAAAACACAGAGGATACAAGAAAGAGGAAGTTCGCCATCTTGTAATGGTGTCCTGCGGGCGGCCGCCTACAAAGATATACCAGAAAAAGGAAAGCTCTCCCAAGCTCTTGGATAGGTACAATAAACATAGTAAGCATGGCAATCTTACCAAAAGCCATCTACAGATTCAATGCAATTCCCATTAAAATCTCAGCACAATTCTTCACTGACCTGAAAGGAAAATAATCAAAATTGTAGGGAAAATTAAAAATCCAGGATAGCCAAATCAACCCTGTACCATAAAGGAACTTCAGGAGGCACCACCATCCCTGACTTTAAGCACAAAAACAAAGCTATAGTCCTATAAACAGCCTGGTATTGGCTCAAAAATAGACAAGTAGCCCAATGGAATTAAATAAAAAATCTGGATATTAACACACACACACACACTCACGAACACATGAGTTTTGACAAAACAGCTAAAAGCATACAATGGAAGAAGGAAAACAACTTCACCAAATCGTGTGGGCACAATTGGAAGATGGTGTTCAGAAGCCTGCAGATAGATCCATGTCTATGGCCCACACAAAACTCAAGTCAAAATGAATCAAAGACTTCAACATAAATACAGCCAAACGGAACCAATCAGAATAGAATGTCTGTGGTACCCTTGAACAAAATGGTACATGAGACAGCTTCCTGAACATAACTCCAGTAGCACAGACTCTGAGATCGACAATTAATAAATGGGACCTTCTCAAACTTAGAACTTCTGTAAGGCAAAGGACTCAGTTGACAAGACCAAACGTCACTCCCTGGACTGGGAAAAGATCTTCACCAATCCTATATCTGACAGAGGGCTGATCCTCAAAATATATGAAGAACCTAAAAGAATAGTCACCAAAACACCAAATAAACCTATTTTAAAAAATGGAGTACAGAACGTAATAGATGACTCTCAATAGAAAAAATCAAAAAGGTTAAAAGACACTTTAGAAAGTGCTCATCATCCTCAGCTATCATGGAAAAGCAAATCTAAACAACTTTGAGATACAATCTTACTCCTGCCTTGCTGCAGACTGCTCAGTGGATAAGAGGTCTGCATGGATATCAAGACTTGAATGACCAGGTCAGGAGTGGCTTCCACTGACAGACAAACACAAACACAAACACACATGAGCAGGTTTGTGAATTGCTGCATTTTTTACTTCTCAGCGTCGGGCTCTCATGCAGAAAGTTTAAAGAACAGATCTTTAGCCACAGTTTAAAGATTTACAGACATACTATAAAGGCATCAACAATTACTTTGAAACATGAGATCGTAAATACATCTAAGCAAATGTGTAGCTGGGAAACTCTGTTTATTTTGGCCTGCTAGTGGTCAGCGTATCAGAGATTTGATTTGTTGAGTTTAGAGAATAATCTTTGTCTCTGGATAGTAAATTTTTAATAGTATTGATTAAGTGGCCCTAAGACCCAAATTAGAGTATTGTAATGAATCCCACAACAGCTTTGCTGCTGGTGGGCTAATTACAGGCAGGGTCACATTGTGGACAAATTTTTACAGCCTTTGCCCTAATTGATTTATCGGGCCCTGGGTTGACATCTGAAGTCACAACTGGTGCCTTAGGATCTGTATCTGAAGGCACAGAGGGCAATATCCATCCATTGACTGCTGATCTGTATCTCTTTCAGTTCCTGAAACTATATCTAAGTGGTCTCTAGGCTTCTCGGAATTAACAGAGGAGCTACAGGCTAAAATATCCATGAATAAAAGGCAATATTTTTTTATCATAGCACAAAACACATCTAGCACCCGTTCCAAACAGCCAGCTAAGCAAGCACCTGCAGGGGCCTGGAACACTTTTCTCCAGGAGGTGTAACACATGTGGTTTGAACCTCTGGACAGATAGCCATTGAGATTTCTCTCAGCCATTGCTACACTGTCTCCACTGGGGCTGGTGTGGCACTGCCTGAATGGCTATAATTAGAAATACCAATGAGAGCTTATGCTGGAAAGAATGTGGAGAAACAAGAACACTCCTCCACGGTTGGTGGGAGTGCAAAACAGGCGTTTTGGAGATCAGTATGAGAAATGGAAATCAATCTATGACATGACCCAGAAATTCCACTCTTAGGCATATACCCAAATGATCCACATCCATGCAACAAAGACATGTGCTCAACGATGTTCATTCAGCATTATTTGTAATAGCAAGACATGGAAGCAACTTTGATGCCCCTCAACTGAAGAATGGATAAAGAAGATGAATGTTTACACAATGGCTTTCAACTCTGTGGAAAACAATAATGGAATCTTGACATTCTCAGGCAAGCAGATGGAATTTGTAGTGAATTGTATTGGGGGTCATGTAGGATGGGAGGCAGAGGGAACTGGGATTCATATGCAAACACAATTATTTCCAATTTAAATATATTAACAACAACAACAACGACAACAACAATAATAATAATAATAATAATAATAATAATAATAATAATAAAAGAAAGCCTGACAAAGTGCTTTATATTCCATGAATTTAGCTTTGCAGTGGAGGCACACACCTTTAATCCCTCCTCTAGAGAGTCAGCCACAGTAGATCACTGTGAGTTAAAGGCTACCCTGGTCTACAGTGAGAGTTTTCTCCATCATAGCCAGGACTCTCACTCATTGTAACCCTATGTCAGAAAAATAAAACTAAAAACAACCAGCTGGGAGGATTAGTGCACACTTGGCACTAAGTTTAGCCTCAGCACAACTGATATGAAAATATTATCTCCTTGCTCAAATGCAAGTAGAAGAAATCAGGTTCATCTATCCAACTGGTAGCATTACCAAACCAGCCAAATACTACTGAGCACCCACATGTAAGTAAGGCATAGCTGACACAGGCACCTTCCAGATACTGAGAAGATGGACAAGGAGAATCATTCAATATATATAGTAATCATTTGGTAGTGTAGCCTAAATCAATGCTGACCTACATTACTTGGGTCTATAGGTGGTCCTTCTGAGTCAGGGTCAACTCAAAAAGAGAATATGGACTAAGGCACATTGTAACCAAACCCTTTTCCCTGTTTCTCTCACTGTTGACCTTGTAGAAGTCCTGGTTTCTAGTCAACTGTCTGGGGATCCACAGGGTACTGACTCTGTATATCAAGGCTTTTGTGACTCATCTCCTTCTAGAAGTCTGAACCACTCCCAGGAGTCTACATTTATAAACAATCACAAAGAAGAAACAGTTCCTTAATTTACTCTGAGATGCCATGGGAAATGGCAGGTTTAACGGTCCACTCTCATGGCCCAGGTTTGCACTACCAGGCCCCCCATCAGAAGCATGTCCTCTGTTGCAGGGTCCATGCACTGTGTCTCCTGGAGATCTTTCTTGTCATCAGGAACTCTTGCCTCACATCCAGACATATCATGGAGGGTCATATAACCAACTTATATGCCATCATAGTGACCTCAGCTGGTAGCTGATGGTAACAAAGGTATATATCCACAGATAAACACTGAGTTGAACTCCTGGAATCCAGTTTTTGAGAGGAAGAAGTTATAAGAAAAGGGGTCAAGACCATGCTTCAGAAACACACAGTCAGGTGACCTGAACAAGGGGGAGCTCATGAACCCCCAGACTGATAGTTGGGAAACCAGTATTGAACTGACTCAGAACCCCTGAACATGGGGTCTCAGTTAAAAGGCCTGGGCAGTCGAAGGGACCTCTTACAGTGGAATCAGGGATCCCTAGGGCATGAATAGACTTTGGGAACACATTTTCCATGAAGGGATACTCCCTTAGCCTAAAGAGAGGGACTGGAACCTACTCCAAATGACTTCATTGATTTTGATGATCTATGCTGGATGGTATAACGATCCCCATGGAGTGTTTGGAATGGGACAGGAGGTAGATTGGCAGGCATAGAGGAAGGGAGAGGAAACTGGGATCAATATGGAAAATAAGGAAAAATTATAAAATATACACATATAAAAAAGGCTATTTCCCAGGTGACTTGTTTGTTTATAAGTGATGTTTTATTGAAAGAAAAACAGAAGCAGATAGCTAAGAATTTTCACATTTCTTTTATGAAATGATTTATTAAATTATGTTATTTCTCAAGTGCATAGAGCAATATGGGTATATTTCTTAATAATTTGGTTCATTTGACCAATTCATACTGCATATCTATAGAGTACCATATATTAGGTGTAGCTAAAATCACAGTACCATGGATACAGAATGGATATTGATTTCATTGTAAGTGTGTATCCATGGACTAGTTTTGTAATCAAAGCCACCAATCGCCTGTGTGGTCCTGCCTGGCAGGGAACTGTCTATGTGGCCCATCCTGCATGGAACTTGCAGAGACCCACTTATACATGTGATATATGGGTATAAAGGAGTGTGACACCACACCTAAATAAAGAACATGGAGTCAAGTGTGAAGAAAAGCAATTTGCTCTTTTATTCATAAATACATTTTTGTCAAAAGAGGCTTTAAAATGGCAGTCAATAAAGTCAATAGTCTTAACAAATTATGAAAAACAATAACAAGAAGAAAAAACATTAAAATACCATAAGTATAATAAAAAAGGAAAATGTAAATCAAAAACTAAAGGAAAAATTGTGATGAACAGGATTCTCTTGCAAATTATGAAAAAACAATAACAAGAACAAGAAAACATCAAAATAGCAAAACTATAAAAAAAAAAGCAAAAATGTAAAGTAAAAACTAAGTGAAAAATTGAGATAAGCAGCATTCTCTTGCTACAGTTTGAAAGGCAAAGACCTACAGCCTGTGTATGGCCTTACAAGGAAGTCACCAGCGTTAACAGGGTTTTCAAGATGAGTGCATCAATGCCTCCCTTGATTCTCAGGAGTTCAGTACATGGTGCGGATGTTACTCAGCTGGTGGTTCTTGCTGTAGCAGCTCCTTCTGCAAGAGACTCTCATCCTGGGCTGTTTCCTGTTCCAGCTCAGGGTGTCCCCATGTGGACCTGGAAAAAAAAATTAGTTAAGACCCAGACCAGGCCTGAACCTGCTGTGTCATATTCAAGCCCCTCCCTCCCTCTGCTGCAGTTCTTCATCAGTCAAAATTGAACTTTTGTCTAATGCCATTGTTGGTACCACTAAAAAATAAGGATCAAAAAAAACCTGGACATGTAACTTTTCCCAGGTATAATCACATTTTATGACTTAAACTAAGCCCAGTGTTATTTACTTTCAACCAGAAATAGCAACTTCTTCAGTTCAGGCATATCAATGTGTAAATAAAAACAGCATATTAATTCAATAGACCACAGCATAATAGCAATATACTAGTTACACATGATAAGAATTTATTGAGCATAATACACAGCACTATATTGTGGAAATCAGAACAAGGTCATTAACTTAGCTCAAATGTCATATTCAGGAGGAAAATTGAACATGAACAGCCCAAAAGATAAATCCTGACACGACAGAGAAGCATTTCTGAGAAGTGTCCCTGTGAACCCTGGCCCTGGCTGTGACCAAACAGAACCTTGTTATAGTCTTAGTATCAGACCTGAGAAGCAAATTCCAGACTCCCTTTGCAAGTTGGTGAGAGAACTATACCAAGAATGTTCTGATATTGTCTGTAGCTGAGGCATAGCTGATTTTAACCGGGAAAGTCCTTAACCGTCTCTAGCAAGAGAACAATTTGAAAAGGAAATGTGATAGTGATGGAGAGAGTAGTGTTCAAAGTTGTGTATCTCTTCCCTATAGCTGAGGTTCATAAATAAATTTATCATGAATGGAAATGTACACACCAAGTCCCAAAACTTGGAAGGCTGAGAAAGACAAATCACTGTTACTTCAAGAAACTACTGCTGAGAACATAGAGAGGTCAGAACACAGGAAGAGAGACTCAATTCTATGGACACACTGATATCAAACATAATGTTTATTGGATGGATGCTCTTGTTGAATGAATAGCACATTTATCTGATAGTGCATTTCTGTGGTTGTGGCTAAGAATCATGCATGTGAGAGGAAGCCCATAAATGATACAGATCCCAGGTCCAGGGGACACCCAAGGCTCTACCTGTTCTCCCCAGCCAGAGCTCTTACCTCATCTGGGAGACATCAAAGTGATGTTGCAGCTTTTCTGACAAATCCTTTATCTGAATCACCATCTCCTTCTGCTTCAGTAGGGCATCAAGTCTTTCATCCAGTCTCTTGAGTTCCTGTTCATTAGAAGATTGTTTTCTTAAGGAGGGTTACACGCTCAGAACTCTATGCGTAGAATCCTAACTATCCTGGGGCTGTAATGGATTATGCCATTTAACCTAGCATCTGTAGGGAGAGGCAGGCAGAGATCTGTGAAATTGAGGCTAGCCTGGTTTACGAAGTGAGTTCCAAAACAGGCAGTCTAATCCTGTCTTGAAAAAGAAAAAGAAAGAATCTTAACTATCATAATGAAAAGTTCATGTGTGATATGTTGGTGACCTCCCTCCTTCATTGGACTGAAGCTTCAAGCAGAGCATCAGAAGTAGATTGCCAATAATTTAGTTTCAGAACAGACTAACTTCCCTGAAATTATTATTCATAGACAATTAATTAAATATCTGTATGGCATGAGTAGGTTACTGGCAATGAGCATTGATGAATAACATAATGTTGAATGTGTAGATGGGTGAACAGGCAGACAGGCTTCAAATGTCCAAATGATGCCAACCTTCATCTGAACCATCATCCTATCTCCTACCTGTTGTTGCTGGATTTTCAGGTCACTGTTTTCTTCTTGGTTTGTTTCGATCAAGTTGAAGTCCTCCAAGTGGTGTTTCAGCAGGACCCACTCCTCCTTCAGGTTCTTATTCTCCTGTCTCAGCATGTCCACCTTCCTTTTCAGCTGAGTTGCTTCCATCATGAGTCGGCTGTGCAGACCTCTGGAGACACACTCTGCATAGTAAGGATCTTCAGGCTTTCTCCTGCCACCCCAGAGTCCAGGAACCAACTCCCAGAAAGGACTCATGGTTCCAGAAATACATAGCCAAATTCTGATACAGCCTTGACAGCTACACTCAGGAGATTAAAATGTGAGGAGACATACTTCTACAAATGGTCAAACTACTAAGGAGAACTGTTATAGCCCAAAACAACCCATGTTCTTTCAACATAAGGTGGATAAACCTCATTGCCCTTAAGGGACCATGGTAAGGGGAAACATCAGGATTCTTGGGCAAATACCCTCCTAGTAAGGACAGAATACTCAAGGTGAGTATCTACAGTTTCCATATCTACCTGATCTCTAAAGCCTGAGTGAGCTCCAGCAGCCCAGGGCTGACTGGCATTCCATTCATAGTGCAAATCCCTATTCTATATAGAGCATCCTATGACTCTAGCACAGAGGGAGCAGTGGCTACCAGTATGAGTCACACTTATCTAACTGAGTCCAAGAGGCCCAAGTCCAAGAGTAGCTGGCTACAGCTCCTTATTGAGGGTCAAAATTCCTAGAATCAGTGCTTACAACCTTTCTGTCAAGGGAAATCATAACACAGATAGAATGTCATTCCACAGCTAATGGGGTCTATGCCAAGATGGGCACTTACCAATAGAAGACTGTCTCATTAGAAAGCTCACTGAGCTTTACTGATGCCATCGTTTTCTCAGTTTCAAAGATCTTTAGTTCCCACATGACCTGTTTATACACTGACTTCAATTTTTCATAAAATTTATTTGGCTTATGATAGGGTCTAGAAATAGGAGGAAAGAACCCCATGAACACAGGCATTAAGAATCAGGTGACCTCAATTTGTATCCTTGTCTTGCATAAGCCCATGGATGCCACATTCTGACTACTAAGTGACGGGATCTCTTGGTGTTTTGAAACCTATTATCCTTCCCCTGGTTCAGTTGTTTCTGTGTGTCCAGATGGAATGTGCCCTGGTTGCATCAGTTCACTCAGCAGTCCTAGATACTCCATCAAGCTCTCTGTTTTACCAGTAGTCTATTCCAAATGTTAGAACATACCAGATAATGCAGTGAGTTTTTCCTGTTGTAGAACATAGATTAAATGAACAAGGTGACTTTTAATGAAAAGTTACAGCACATAATTCATGGTTTGCTACCCTATATTGGGCTACCTATACAAACTTCCCAAAGGATTGCTAGTTGCATCTATGGTGATAAATTTAGAGAATAGATGTTTAATATAGGGCTCAATGACTTCAGCAGTATCATAGCCTAGAAAGTAATGCAGTTGAACACTAAGGCCCCACCACATAGCCCTATATACCAGATTGTTTGGAGAAACACAAACTTGCAAATGCATGTATGAATGTATGAGGGAGAGAGACAGAGAAAGAAAGAGAGAGATAGACAAACACAGGTAGAGAATAGATCGAGAAACAAAGAGGAAACATTTGAGAAAACAGAGAAAAGAGAGCACCCACAATCAGAATCTAAAGAAATTCATGGAGCACTGTACTTTAAATCACAAAACTAGAAAGAAACAATCAAGTGTCCAATACTAACTGTACTCCACTGGGAAGGGCCAAGTATTAACATGCCTCACCAGCTGCTACCAAGTGCTTCCAGCACACAATCAACTGCCAGGCAAGATCAAACCCTCATCACAAACTCACAGTACCTATTATCTCCCACAAGCCACCACCTCTCAGAGCCTTTCCTAAATTATGTTGGGAACATGTACATTGCTGCCACAATTCCTGAGTTATGTGACTTTTACCACAGCCTCTGGTTTTCATTTAGAGAATGCTGTGAAGTTAGAGTAAATATCCGACTCAATCCAATTCATCAGGTCTGCTTCTCCACTGAGAAGAAATTAGGTCTTGAGGTGGCTAACTGAGTCACTGTGGAGGTTCAGCATTCTAGAACCACAGAAATTTATTTTTAAAAAAACGAGGAGAATTTATTTGTTTAATTTTTAACTAGCATTTTTTATTGTCCATAAGCATGCAGTTTCAACTCTCCCTAGCCCCATACCTACACCCTACTTCCAATCTAAACACATCTAGTACCTCTGCATCTCAGCTCAGAAGGGGACAAGTCTCTAATGGGCTCGAGCAAAGGACTAAAATCCTCATCTTTCACCAAGGATAGTCCAGGTAATCCAGTATATGGAAGGGGTTCCCAAAAGCCAGGTAAGCTCCAGAGACAGGCCTTGATATCACTGCTAGTACCCCTAAATTGAGAACAATTTAAACTGCAGTCACACACAGGCAGAAGGCCTAGGTGGGCTCTATGGTGGCTCTTTATCTGTTCTTCCAGAGTCTATAAGTTCCCATGTTGTAAGGTCAGATGTCTCTGTGAAACACAAGACCTTAAAAGAAAGCAGGAGAGTGTGATAGTGCAGAGAGTCCTGTGGAGTCTAAAAGGATGGATACCTGTTGTCAACAGTTCCTTCACTGATGAAGAGCAGGCGATCACGCAGCTCATTTCTGTGGTTTGTCATCAGCTGCAACTCCGAGCTCAGCCTCTCAATTTCCTTCTTCACTTGTTTCTTGGTGAGGAGGGTTGGCTGGGATGATGACTCTGTGGCAGCATCTGTGAGTAGATGAACTCAAGTGAAATTATATGTTGACATAAGGAAAGGCATACAGAAAGGAGAGACCACTCAGAGGCTGGAACAGAAAGACCTTGTGACAATATATCAATTTTGGGCTGGGGTGAGATACAACATGGGTGGAACTCAGCTCTCACAATACTCTAAAAAAGTGGTTATTTAACCATTTAGGGTTTTTATCTGCCTTTATACACATGTTTCAAGTGAACAAAAAGACCACCCTTCAGGATTTCAGGGGTGTAGGAAGCAACATGTTCCAGAGCCCTGTGCCCTGCCTGTGGTTTCAGATGCCAGGAGAATTGACAAAGTACACAAAAACCCAGGTGCTGTGAGGTTTCCAGTTCTCCTGCCTGTTTATTTCAAGCCCATGTATGTAGACTAAAAAATCCTGCAGGAAGCCAAATGGTCAAAAACATAACCAAGTCACACTACCACACTGATAGCACAGAAACATGGAACCTACTATTTAGGAGCTATTGCTGCCCTGATTACATGACTGTGACAGTTGTTAACCTACACTGGAGTATTGCTTCCACCCTCAACTGCAAACTCAATCCCTATAGATGCCTCTCGGAGAAATATAGTTACTGGAGTTCTGCTGTACAGCCCAGGGACATAACATGTTTGGAGGGTGCTCTTTTCTCTGCATGTGACTAGTGTCAGGAATTCATTAAGCCTAAAGGAACTTGCTGAGACTGAAGTTCAGTGATGTCTGTCCTAAGCTGGAAGCACAGTTCCCAGCCTGCCTACTGCTAGCCTCCTCCTCTTCCCACATTACAAATCCAAACCCCAGTAAGGTAAATATTAGGTGTTCCCAGCACAACAGACATGCTTTGACAGGTTCTGGCTTATTAAAGAGACAAAGTAATGTTATGGAATCAGAGATTATCAGTAATTATAAGAAGCAGGGATGTTCATCTGCTTCTCAGAAGCTCCAGCTCAAACCCACCACCTTCACAAACCTCCCCATCTCCCAGCACTCACTGTACCTATGCGAGGTCCACTTTTTTGTTCCTCTTTTATTTTGAGACCTATCAGCAGCTTCTTTCAGTCTATCTCTGCCCTCTGGATGTTCTCTATTTTCTCTTCCAAACAGAGACCTCAATCTTGACAACATGGCTACTGATATAACCAACAGACACGGAAGGACTGCCCTAATGGCAGTTGGTGTTGCTACAACACTGATGACATCATGGAATTCCATGAGCTCTCCAGGATACCATAGAATTTCAAGGGAAGGGACTAATGATGTCATGGGGAATAGCCTTTTCAGTCCTCCTAATTATTTCTCCAAAAATGAACCAGAATCCCAGGTTTCCTTTCCAAGATTCTCTCTTGGAATACGTGCTAAGTCATTCAGCACCTTTCCCTTAGCTTAATTGGAAGTCCCATAGTGCACTCCTTGTTGTGAACTGAGCTTGACTTTTTATACATTAAATAAGACAATCTCATTCCTTCCTCCAATTCCCTTTATTCATCAGTATGAGAAGCCATGTTGGCATAAAAATTGTGGCAGAAAGATCACTTTCTTCATAACAAGTGTTTGAAAGCACATTCATGAAGAACCTGCATGACTGCTTACACTGTGGGTATTGGTTCACGGTTGCAGCCATGGAATCCATGTGTTTAATTTCTGAAAATTGCCCCAGGGGTCCTACCAGATAGAAAATGGAGCCATCATGTTGCTGGGAAAGGGTGAGGACCTATTAAGACAGGAACCTGTCATAGTGATCCATCAATAATTGAGCCCACAGGCTGAGTGTTGAGATGTGCTCTCTGCATCAGACACTGAAGCAGTATTAGTTGCAGGCCTCTGAGAGTCACAGTGAGATTCTCAGTGATGAGGAAAAAGAAAGGTGTCTGGAAAAATAAAAATAATAGCTGTAGACATATTTCAAGAGTTGGAGTGACTACTTATCATATACAAGCCGTGGGTTCAGTAAATAGGACTGTAATCACTGGAACTTTGAAGTGGAACCAGGATGATCTCAGTTCAAAGTTAACCTGAAAAGCATTTGCCATTCCCATACCACTCTTTCATCTTATGGAGAAGGAACAGAAGGTGAGGTGATCTTTCAAATCTAAGGTCCATATGGCGACGACATATAAGTGATCATCTGTAATATCCAATGCTGTTGGCATAGGACTGTACCTATGAGAAACTCTGACTCTTTTGTGCTGACCCAATGTGAAGTGTCTGGGTGTCTTCCCAAACCCCACTGATCCCTTCAAGGGGTAGACAGAAACCATGTGAGATCTTACACATCCTTCACCAAAGATTAACTCAAGATGACTCATTCTAATCCTGGTTTGCTATTGATTACAACTGAAACCCATTCATTTAGATTCCATTTCAGGTTATAGTTGATGGTCCTATCTTTCAAACGAGTACCTTGTTACACTACCCAGGGCCCAGCTGAAACACTGGATGTACATGTATTGCTGTGAATAAGAGCTACTCTGACCAATGTCTCTGCTTTTAAAAGACGTTAGAGGGAACACTCCTCTTATTTCTCAGGTTGTTAATGATATTTGAAGTCTTAAATTGGGAGATGAAAGTTAGTGAGCCTAAAAAACAGATATCATAATACTAAGAAATTAGAACTTTCTATTTCCTTGGTTTTAATGCAATTAAAATCACAGAGACAGTGACTATCCAAAGCATAGCTATCACACCCTGGGCTTCATATCTTAGGTGCTTTTCCAGAAATGTTTTAAAGCTGGTTTTCTTGATTCTGCTGTTTCTGGTTTCAAAATAAATTCACACACACACACACACACACACACACACACACACACACACACACACATAAACACACACACTGTTTATCTTTCAGAGAGAACAAATAAATAACAGTAATGTATGTATATGAATAATCAGTAGTTAATTGAGCCTAATTAAGGATTGAGAAACAAGTATGTCTCCTCTGCATGGAATTAGTGAGAGGGGATTGGTACACAGAAAGCTGAGCAGCCATCTTACCACTAATAGTTGAGAAACAAGCAGAATCCAATGTCCCTATTCAAGAAGTTCCTGATGAGGGCATGGACTTTGTGTGATGTGTGCACCATAAATGTCATCTAGGCATCTGATCAAAGGATGCATATTTCTCCCTTTATTTTGAAACTTTTTTATTAAATTTAAATTTCAAACAAGCTTATTGTACATATCAATCTTAGATCCTGCATACTCCACTCCTCCCCTGTCTCTGCAACAACCCCTATCCTGTCCACTTTCTGCTTCCCAGACAGTATGAGGCCTACATGGAATTCATCAAAGTCTGTTATATCATTTACTGCAGGGCCTAAGCTCTGTCCCATGTGTCTAATATCCCTCTATGTGGAATAGGCTCCCAATGTTTATTCATATACTAGGGATAAATACTGTTCCACTGCCATAGGCATTATAGACTGCACAGTTCTTCTATAACACTCATATTCAGGGAGTCTGGGTCGGCCTATGCTGATTTCCAGCTATCAGTCTGGGATCCCTTAGTTTATCCTTGTTCAGGGCAGATGTTTTGTTGGGTTTTTCCAGCTTGGTCTTTACCTGTTTATTGATCACTCCTCCCTCTCTGCAACTGGATTCTAGGAGTTCAGTTCAGTGTTTAGCTGTGGGTGTCTGCTTCTGTTTCCAGGATGGTATATAAGGTAGGTATCAATCTCATTATCAGGGAAGAGCATTTAAGGTAGCCTCTACACTATTGCTTTTATTGTTAGTATGGATCATTTTTGTAGGTCTTTGGACATTTCCCTAGTGCCACATTTTTCTTTCAACTTATAATGGCTCTGCTTTTTATGGTATCTCCTTTCTTACTTTCCACTATTCTTCCCTACTCAATCTTGCTGCTTCCTCATGCCCTAATCTCCCCTCCTTTTCCCCTTCTCTAACTTCTAACTCTCTCTTTCCCTGCCTCTTGTGTTCCCAGTTTGCTCAAGAGATCTTGTAACTTTACTCTTCTCCCTGGGAACATATAGGTCTCTCTTAGGATTCTCCTTGTTTCCCAGCTTTTCTTACAGTGCTGATTGAAGGCTGGTAATCTTTTTCTCTATGTCTAAATGCCATATATGAAAGAGCACACTCCATGACTGTCTTTCTGTGACTGGGTTACCACACTCAAGATGGCTTCTTTTAGAAACATCCATTTGCATGTGGATTTCAATAATCTATGTTTCCCCTGCTGAGGAGTACCCCATTGTTTAAATGTACCACATTTTCTCAATAAATTCATCAATTGAGGTGCATATATGTTGCTTTCAGGATCTGGCTGTTACAAACAATGCTAGAAGGCAAAGTTCTACTATTTCACAAAAGACTGGAGAATTAGCCAAAGTCAGGAATGGTGGCCACCTACCATATCATTGTTGCAAGAGGTATATAGAATGCATTTGCAATATCAATCTGGGGCTTCCTGTGTCATGTTGGATCTCTGTTGGCTTTAATCAATGGCTTGAAGAGCCCAGTTATGATGGTCATTACAATTCCGATTATGATGCATGAAGGCATACCAGGAACCAATCAGAATCAGTCAGAGAGCTGGATTCACAGAGTTCAGAAAAATTACAGAATCAGGATTTCAGACTTCAGATCTGAGGTCCAGCTCTACACTGTATCACCTTTCCTTCCCACGTGTAATATGGGAACATCTCATGTCACGGTCTCTGAAAAGACTGTGTCTGCTTTCAGTCAAAAAACTCACAGAAGTCAAATAAGTTCAGCTTTCTGCAACAGGAGTAAAAAGCAGGATAGATAGCCTTTGAGAATCTGCTTAGCCTACACGTGATCAGGTATGGTGAGTTTGTCATGTGCCTTTCTTAACTTAGTGCCCTATAGAAAAGATGACAATGGTGATGGAAGCACAGGGACAGGGATAACAGTGTCCTCATCAAACCCCTTGGAGGTTGGTTGCCACTGACTTCCCTTCTGGATAGGGATTGTTTCCTCTACTAGCTCTTCCTATCTTCCTCATCCCTACCTTTTCTCTCACTCTCTCATTCTTCTTCTCCCTCTCCCACACCCTGTCCCTGCCTCTCTCTCTCACTCTGACCCTCCCTCTCTTTCTCTGTCTGGTTTTAAGAGACTGGGTTTCTATATGAGGTCCAAATTGGCCTGGAACATCCTCTTTAGACCACAATCACCTGGATATCAGAGATCTGCCCATCACTGAGCACTCTTTCTCCAGAGTGCGGGGGTCAAAATTTTGTGAAGACACTGCCCAGGTATAATTCATGCCTTCTAAGGCTTTTTGCTAGGACTCATGACTCTGAGTCATGAGTCAGGAGGGTCAGGAGTTAGATGCATTCTATGTCAATGCCAAAGAAAACTCCAGAACAGACAGCCAAAGATTGAAACTACCCAACAAACATGGACAGCTATTGTTGGCCTAGAGTTCTCCAAGCATAGCCAGAGAACATTTCCAAGTATGGTGTTGGATATATAGGCTATGCTTGGCTATAAAATCATGGTGGTGTGTTCTTGGTTTAAGAGAGTCATATTGTGTCTAATGCACGGGCTTCTTCCATTCTAATCTTTCCTACATTTCTTTCACTTCACTTTGATATTGTTTTGAATAAGGATTCACTATATAAATGTGGCTGGCCTAGAACTCATTATGGAATACAATCTGTCATCAACCCAAAGAGAGCTCTGCTTGCTTCTACCTCTTGAGTCCTGGGATGAAAAGCATGAAACCTCATCCATGGATTTCCTATCACATATCTCTCTCTCTCTCTCTCTCTCTCTCTCTCTCTCTCTCTCTCTCTCTCTCTCTCTCTCTCGTCTTTCTCTCTCCATATTCAATCTCTTCATCTTCAACCATGTCCTTTCACATTCATATTGTTGTTTCTCTTTGGCATTTGTTAAAAGTTTTCTTTAAAAAATACTATAAATTATCATTTGTTTCGTTTTCTGTGTGAATATCCTGCAGAAGCATTGCCTGCATTTTGTGGTTTGACTCTTTTTATTTGAAGTCTAGCTTTGTTGAACTGTTGACAACACAGGAAACAATTCTTAAGTCACCGAAATGCAGGACCCACAATTTGTTTGCTTATTTCCCTTGCCTGGGTTGTTTGGTATGGGACATGAGGTTGATAGAATTTGGTAGTTATTAGAGAGTTACATAATTACATACAAAATAGAGTGAACAACATACCAGTTGCTTTTCTTCATTGAACTATAATAACATGTGACATGTGAAAATATATTATTTTTGATTTCTTAAAATTTATCTTGCTGCACTAAATGGAAACAAACAGTATGTAGGGCAAATGGTCTTTCCTAGACATTTTACTGCTTAAGGTTTATAATTTGCAATATTTTGCTATATACTGTCTTTGCTAAAAAAAAAAAAATGTCTCTACATCCATGTGTTTGCTGGCTTTGAACTTAAGGCTTACCTGCCTAGGTTTCTTTTGGGCTTGATAATAAGTTTGTACTACATTACCCTGCTTTAAAAACTATTTAAATTGTTGAATTCTGTTTGAAGATTAGTGATCAGATAGTACAAAGTGAACATCTAAAACAGATGGTTGTTTACAATCTGTCCCTCACACACACTCTTGTTGAGATCATTAAAGTAATGAATGAATAATTCCTTTATTCATGTTCTCAGTGCTTTATTATGAAGTTGGAAGGGAAAATAATTTGGAAGAAATGTACTTTTGTATTTATATAAATTTGAGTTCAGATCCTCACACTTTTTGTCTGGTTTTGAAGCCTTGAGCACCCCACTTAACCTCTGATCTCTCTCTCTCTTTTTTTTTTTTGTTTTCTTTTTTTAATTCTTTTTCTTATTTTACATATCCACCCCAGTTCCTTCTCCCTTCTTTTCACCCTCCCTCTCTTCCAACCTCACATGCTCCTGACCACCCTCCCATACCATTCCCCACATCTACTCCCCATGTAGGGTGATACCTTCCAGGAGGGGACATCAAAATCTGTCAAGTCATTTGATGTAGAGACGAGGCCCTCGCTCCTGCCTCTAGATTGTGGGAGTATCCCCCTATGGAGAATGTGCCCCCAAAGTCCTTTTCTGCACCAGGGATGCATCCTGGTTTTACTATTAGCGGTTCCTTAGACTGCCCAGGCCTTCTAACTGAGACCCATGTTCAGGGGAATCTGAGTCAGTCCAATAGTGGATTGACAGCTATAGTTTGGGAGCCCATTAGCTCCTCCTTGTTCAGGTCAGCTGTCTCTCATGTTTCTGTAGCCTGTTCTTGTCCTCCCTCTTTGCATTTGTATTCCAGTTTGGCTCAGTGTTTATATGTGGGTGTCTGCTTCTGTTTCCATCAGCTACTAGATGAGGGCTCTATGATGGTGGATAAGTTAGTCATCAATCTCATTATCAGGGAAGGGCATTTATGGTAGCTTTTCCACTGGTGCTCAAATGTTACTTGGGGTAAGTCTTATCGGTTTCTGGATACTTCTCTAGATTCAGTTGTCTCTTCAAACTTTTAATGGCTCCTTCTTTTATGGTATCTCTCTCACTCTGTCTCTTTTTCTCTCTCTCTTTCTCCCTCTGTCACTATCTCTCTCTCTCCTCTCCTCTCCCCTCTTTTTCCCTGATTCAATCTTCCTAGTCCCACAAACTTTTTCTTATTCCCATTCTCTTTCTACTATCTCCCTCTCCACTCACTGTCCCTCCTCTCCACTCTCAATATGCTCAGAAAATCTTGTCCCTTTTCCCTTCTGTGAGGGACTTGGTATGAATGTTTTAGAATCCTCTTTGTATCCTAGTTTTTCTGGCTTGTGAATTCCGGGCTGGTTATCCTTTGCTCTATGTTTAAAATCCATATATGAGTGAGTATATACCATGTTCTTCTTTTGTGACTGGGTTACCTCATCCAGGATGGTTTATTCAAGTTCTATTCATTTACCTGTGATTTTCAAGATCCAGTGATTTTTTTTCTGTAGTATTTTATTGTGCAAATGTGCCACATCTTCTTTATCCATTGTTCAGTTGAGGAACATGTAAATTGCTTCTAGGGTCTTCCTATTACAAATAATGCTGTCACGCACACAGTTGAACACATGTCTTTGTGCATGGATGTGGATCATATGGGAGTATGCCTAAGAGGCAAATTGCCAGGTCCTATGGTAGACTGATTCTCATTGTCCTGAGGAAATGCCATATTGATCTCCAAAATGGCTGAATCCCATGAAAGACTAGACTGGAAGCAATAGTTTATATGCATAGATCATGTAGAGTAAAAAGAGGGAAGAAAAGATGTAAATAAAATCAACATTAAAAAAACAGCAAGATAGAACAACAGCTGACATATGCCTTTATTTCCAGCACTCATGACACAGAATCCAGGGTATCTCAGTGAGTTCAAGACATGCCTTCTCTACAATGAGAGTTCCAGGACCACCTGGGCTATTACACAGAGGAAACCTGCTTTGAACCCTTCCCCCATAAAAAAAAAAAAGTATATTTTGTTGGTGTAGTGAGATTCCCTTGAAAAAAACTGATTTTTTATTTGCAAGTGGTTGTCAGTTGGATTAGGGACTAGGAAGTGTGTCCATCTTTCTCCTGTAGAACCCCATCTACTGCACATCCAAGGCTGCTGTCTCATTCTCTGTGAGTGCTATGATGTGTTCTGTTTTGCTCATAGTTTTTTCACATGTGGCTCAGGTTGCAGACTGCTGAAAGCTCTCATTTGAGTGCTGGGAATAGTAGGCACAGTGGACATGGCTTTCCTTTTAGCTTATTGCTCGCATAACTTCAGAAAAACTAATATCCCACAGCTCTGTAGCTTCTAGGTTAGTGTGTATAATCTCTGAGTCAGCATACCTGCTACAGTGTGTACATGCATATCTGTGTGTCTGTCTTACATATGACATTTGTAGCTTAACCAAAAAAGATGGATGTAGGGCTAGAAATTTTATACACAGTAACATGCATTGTCCTGTTCAACACATGATCCTTGCTGAACAAGTTGCCGATGCAAGCTTATTGACCACAGTCTCACCTTTTCACATACACTATCAGATCTCTGAAGACAAGGCCTTAACTACAGTTTTAAGGTTTGGTATTCAGGTCAATCATAGAAAGTGTTCAATATGTTTGTTTGTGTGTTTGTTTTTGGAAAGGAAGAAATCATAAAGCTACCTATGATGAGTATATTCTAGTACCTCCTTTTTCATGAAAGTAACAAAATAAAAAATATTTTCTGTTGCTTAAAAAAAAGTGCTTCAGGAGAGAAGCAAAGTCAGAATGATAACACTGAGGCATGGAAAGGTTGTCAGCTGACCAAGGAGACAGTCTTCTATCGGTAAGTACTCATCTTGGCATAGACCTTATTAGCTGTGGAATGGGATTATCTCTGTGTTATGATTTCTCTTTACTGAAAAGTCTAATGCTTTGGTTCTAGTCCTTCTGCTCCACAGGAAGGAGTCTTACCAAGCTACAATTGGACTTGTGCCTCTTGGACTCAGCTAAGTGCAAAAGATACTGTTTGCCACTGCCACAAATGTGCTAGAGTCATAAAAACTTCTATGTAGAACAGTGATTTGCACTGTGAATGGAATGCCAGTCAGCCCTGGGCTTCTGGAGCTCAGACTCAGGCTTTAGAGAACTGGTGGATGTGGAACCTGCAGACACATATCTTGGGTAACCTGTCCACACTTTGAGGGTATTTGCCCAAGACTTCCTAATGTTTCCCTTTACCATGGTCTCCTTTATGTTCTCTCTCTCTCTCTCTCTCACCTATTCCTCCCTTGAATCAATCACTCAATCTCCCTAGTCCCACGTGATTTCCTCTCCACCACTTCTGTTTTTCCAAATTCACAGATCAATTCTAAAACCATGTCCTTCATCTTTACTTCACAACATAATTTCAAATAATAGCAATACACAAATTATGCACACTTTTGGTATAATATGTAACAAAAGTCAATCAGATATATCAGGTATTTGTTTATATAAATTTTACAGGATCTACCACACATGTATTAATTATAGAATAATATAAATGTCAAGTCATTCTCTAGAGATAGGGTTGTAGCATCCTGAAATAGAGTGTATAACAGGCACCAAATCCAAGAGTTTACATATGCATTTCAATGAAATTCAATATATCTACAGTAGACTTAAACATCTTAGTAACATAGTTGCTGCACATCAGTAAATTATTTACCTCTTTACACCTTTAACTTACAACTTAAAAAAAAATCAGGCTTAATGCTAAAATACATAAAATCCCCAACTAATTCACTATAAAGAAAAGCACTTCTCCAGACTTATTAACACTAGTCATTCAGCGGAAGTCCTAAAATACTTCTTGTTTATTCACAACAAAATCCTAGCAAAAACATTAGTGAACTAATAACATATCAGTTTGAAAGATGATATTCACACTTGTCTGCTAAAGCACCATAAACACCTCCAGCCCAACTTATTTGGGGCCTGAACTCATACTATTACTATAAGAAAAGTAAAAAGCACTCAGGTTAGCCTATACAAATGCAATTCTGCCCTGAGCCTATTTTGGAACCACAACATCTGGTTTCTTATTTGAGAGGTAATACAATACCTTCTATGAATCCACATCACTGTAACATTTTCAAACCTCAATGGGAATTACAAAATCAACTTTACTTCACTGAAATGGTGGTTGAAAATCTACATTCCAGACGAGGAGCAAAGAGACCAAGGGAAAAAGAGTGATTCTGCTCACAATGGAGCTATCATCTTAGTGAGCTATTGTCTGATAAATATCCACATATATGAAGATTCACTAGGCGTTTCATTGACTTTCTTCTTCTCCCTAGACTAATGCATTTGAATGTTTGGTCTCCAGGCAGTAGAACTAGTTGAAAGGTTAGGAGATGTGGCCTCATAGGTAGAGGTTTGTCACTGCATGTGGACTGTGAGATTTCAGAAACCAAAGCCAGACCTAGAGTCTCTATTGTTGCCATGATCATGGTGTCTATGCACAGCAATAGAAGACTGAATGACACACACACAATATTGCTAGTACAATAAACAATGGATCAACACAGCTGTGCAGAATTCTTTTCTACCAAGCCACCCGGAGTCCCATTGAGAAGACAACTGACAGGTGATGAAACAGTATAGTTTCTGTCATCCTTCATTTGAAATAAAATCTTTTGTAATTTTTATATTCATTTGTGAGTTTAGCATGGGGAATCAGTGTCACAGTGCTAACATGCAGTTCAGAGGACAGCTTTCAGGAGTTGGTTTTCTCCTACAATATGGAGTTCAGGTGGCTGAACTTGGGTCATCAGGCTTGGGGGCAAGTGTTTACACAGACTGAGTCATCATGTGTACAGAAACATCATTTTGAAAACACTTTTAAAAGCCATGTATTATGCATCAAATTATCATTTAAGTCACCAGGAAGTAGTCACCTAAACAATATAAGTATACTAAGTCCCTTACTCTTTGATGCTTTTCTAAAATCATGTAATGTGATTACTCCTTACAAGAAAATAAAAAAAAAAAAAAAAAAACCCAAAAACCTGCTGAGTGGTTAAGTGGATGCTCAGGGCTTCAAAACCAAACAAATAAAAGTAGGGATCTGAACTCAAATTTATATAAATACAAAAGTGTATTTCTTCTAAAATGGTTTCCCTTCCAACTTCATAATAAAGGAACAAGAATAGCTATAAATAAATTATTTATTCAGAGTTTAATCATCTCAACAAGGGGGAGTGTGAGGGACAGACTGTAAACTCCCATCCTTTCTGGATGTTCACATTGTATCATCTGGATCCCACTTTTCTTCAAGAACACATCTACAAATTCAAGAATTTTTAAAGCTGGGAAAAGATAAACAAACGTGTTATCTGGCCCTACAGAAACATAGGCAGGTAAGCCTTGAATTCAAAACCAGCCGAAACAAGAATGTAGTTTTCTAGCAAAGACAGTATATAACAAAAGAACTCCCATTACATCCTTAAGGAGAAAAAAAGTCTAGCAGAAACCATTTATACTACATGTACTTTCCATTTAGTGAAGCAGGTCAAATTCTAAGACATGCTAAAACAAAAGCATGTATTCTCACATGTTACCACAGTCCATGGGAGAAAATCAACTGCTGTCATGGTCACCTGATTTTTGTAGGCAATTATGTAACTCTTTATTAATTTCCAATTTTTGCCAACATCTTGTCCCACACCACACCCATCCAGGAAAGGAAAATTAAGCAAAAGTATTGTGAGTCCTGGATTCCTGTGATTTAAGAATATTTTCCCTTAGTTTCATCAGGAAAACAAAGCTGGATTTCACATAAAGAAAAGTCAAACAAACCAGAAAACTCAGGCAATACTTTTACAGGTTATTCACACAGGAAAAAAAAAAGGCAAAATATCATTCATAGTATTTCTCAAACAAAACTTTTAACTTAATACATGCCAAAGTGGAAAGTGAAACAACTGAAATTAAGTTGAAATGACATGTCTGACATGGTAACTGTGTTTTAATGACAGAATACATAAGCTAGTTTCATTTGGGAACTAAAACTAAGTATCATCGTAGCATATCTCCAATCAACCAAATGCAGTTGAATGAATCCACGCAAAACTTAGGAAGGCAAGGCTTAATGAAGTTTGTAAGTCCCAGACTTGAAGAATGTGTACAAAAGTAACACCAATTCATCTCTAAGTGTTTCAGCTCATCTGAACCTTAAAAGGACTGGAGTGCTTTCCTGACCATGGCAATCAAAAGATTTAAAAAAGTTAATGAGCAACTTCTAGAAATAAAAGGACAGTAACCAAAAAAGGAACATCTCTTTGCAATGAACTCTCATTAGTCACTCATTTGATCCTGCTGCCCTTCCTTCCCACTCAGAATGAGATTTAAGATCTTGCAGAAAAGCAGCTGCAGACTCTCCCAAACTTACCATGAAGAAACCATTTCCTCTGGGCCTGCTCTTAGAAACCCATAGAATAGGCCTATTATCTCTAGAAGCTCCCAGATTCTGAGACCCACTACTGGAAGGACAAGCTCAAGCTCCACCTCCTCTAGGAAGTTCATATTACTCTGCACAGGACTCACTTTGCCTTTCCCAGAACCATTTATTGCTCCATGTTTTACACTGAGACTGAAGGTCAACATCCTTCTGACTCTCTCTGGTCTCTCCATGTTCTCCATTATCTCTCCCATTTAGTCTTCTCAGTCTTGATAATATGTCTATAAGCATAAAAGAATACCTCATAATCACTCTGTGTTCCCACAATACTGGTGATATCACAGGAAAAGCCAAGGGCTCTCCAGGATACAATAGAATGCCCAGACAAGGGACTATTAGGTGACCAGCAGCCCTTAACTCCCTACTGACTATATCTTCTGAATTCATTGGAAGCCATACTATTCTTTCCAGGATTCTTCCCAGAAACATAAGGAAAGACCTTTGGCACCACCTCATTAAAAGCCAGAGATCTCTGTCTGCTTCATTAAAATATATTCGTTACTTCATGTATGGGATGTTGAACACCAACTTTCAAACACATCCCAAGAAATGATTCTTCTTGAGGTCTCTAATTAGTTACATTAGAAACTAATATTTCTAGATAATTAAGTCATAATAGTGAGGAGGACAGTTTAGTCCCATATAGGCAACGAACTAGAATACTGTGGAGGATGGAAAATGCAGTTAAA
Organism: Cricetiscus sungorus; assembly: GCA_030556225.1. NCBI lineage: Eukaryota > Metazoa > Chordata > Mammalia > Rodentia > Cricetidae > Cricetiscus > Cricetiscus sungorus. The sequence goes on along the minus strand of JANBXA010000119.1, from coordinate 262,236 downwards.
ATATGTTGGTGATGGAGATTGTGGGTGTCCTGTCAGAACAAAGACTTGTTCCATAATTGTATGAAAATTATTAAAAATATTGGATGTATACATTCCAGCCATGATGGTAGCAAATGTGTAATCATCAACTAGGGCTCCCTGTGTGATCACTCAACACAATAGAAAATACTCTTAGGAAGTTTCAGGACCCATTTCTACACTCCAGTTTGGGAAAATCTGAATGGATATTGAGAGCTCATACACAGAGTTGCAAAGGCATTTTCAGAAAATCAAATTTGTCATAATAATGGGGAGTAGATGTAGTGTGCCACTGCTATTATGCTACACCTACAGATGCATAAAGGCCACATTCCTGGATCTGGAGCCACCTGTGACATTGCACATGCTCTTTGAAATGGGACAATGTATAGTGAAATTACATAACAATAGTAATGAAAAGGTCACAAAAGGAGAGATAATTGGGGCCCTTTAACCTACTAATTTCCCAGATAACACTTCACACTTTTGAATTTATTGAAGGTCATGAAATGAAGATCTCGCCATGTTCTGAAGACCTCACCATGTGTACCCTGAAAATTCACCAGAAGACTTGACTGTGGCTTTAGAATTATACTTAGTGCACTCCAGAACAAAAGATTGATTTGGTCCAAACTATAATATTCATATGTTATGTCACACTGACAACCATATTGCACCAGGTTAGGTATCACAGTAATACCCAGTTCTAGCAGTCAAACAAAGCAACCTGTACCACACACTGCCTCATCTCAGCCAAACCTGGCACACTGAAAAATGCTAAGGAAGTGACAGACAGATGAAACTTTGCCTTGGCAGTTTCACAAAGATTTGATTTGAGGCTTCTCCTCCATGGATGTAAGTTTTCCATTCTTCTTACAGGGAGTTGGATGTCTCAGAACTTACTTGGGTTCCTCTGTCACCCTACACAAGGTGACCCAGGGAATCAACACTTAAGGCTTATTCATGGTTACAGAAAATTTGCATCAGAGAACTCAGACCCCTCATCATTTTACTTTCAGAAGCCTGGAGATTACTGCTAATGTGACAAGCACTCAAGTAGTTTGAGGATGTCTAAATCACTTGCATGATGCTTCAGACTCTGATACTAATGGAGGAGAAGATCATAGTCATCACATTCACAAGCCATCCTCACTCTAAGTTCAGAACACACAGATATCCCTGGCTACAATGGAGACCTGTTTGCCACCAATGGCAGAAAACTGTGATATAGTAGGGGTCACTGGAAGAAGGAGCACTATTGTCTGTGTTATCAGGCATGAAAACCTCAGGATTTTCAAGAGCACTCCCTTTCCCTATTGTTACTGGCATAAATCCTATAGGACTCCAGTGGGCAATGTGCCGTGATGGTACTGAAAACTCATTAATTTCCCTGTGCTTCCTTCTCCACTCATAGTAAAAACAGATGGTCCCTTGCAAAAAGGCTATAGCCTTGATAATTCATGTTTTTGTCAACTAAACCATTATGAATGCTTGATCTGAGTCAGTTCTTTAGTAACCCAGGGAAGGAACATAGGCCTATTGCTTCCCAGAATCTCCCAGTTCCTGATTCATAACCCTGGAAGGCTCAAGCTCACCACATTCAGTAGCTCCACAGGCCCTTTCCTCGACTTACTGCATCTTCTACAGGACCACTTATTTCTCCATGTTTTCAAGTAAGTGCTAGGGCCAGTTTTGTTCTTCCCCACTGTGGTCTCTTCATGCTGTCCATTTTCTCTCTCAAGTAGAATACTCAGTGTCAACAACATGTCTATAGTTGAACCTTATAGGCACTGAAGAAATTTCCTAATATCACTGGATGATGCTACAACATCACAGGTGATAGAAATAACTCTCCAGGATAAAAAGAATATGCAGAGAAGGGACTGCTGATGTGATGGGGCACATCTTTTGCCTTCTTGCTACTTTGTATTCTCTGAACTGATCAGAAGCAGATTTTTCTTATCCAGGCATCTTTCTTGGGACACAGGGGAAATACATATTGTACCTCCTCCTTCCAAAACTAGAGATTTCCCTGATTCATTAAAATCATTTCCCTACTTCATCCTTGGGGAATTGAACATTCACTGTATAAGCACTGCCCAAGAATGGCCCTTCCCACTCTTTAATACCTACATCCAATAATAAGAGAAATAAAGCATGAGAAGAAATTAGGTTAGGACAATACAGAAGATTGTTGAGTCCCCTGGGTAAACACCCAGCTTGAGAAGGCTAAGGTTGAGGGAAATTGATCATGAGGAATTTGTTAAGTGAGCTGAGTATGTTATGAGATATAAACTGCTCTAGAATGTTCTCTCTATTTAACTGGTTTAGTAGTGAGGGCTCTATAGAGGAACAGCTTCTATAAAATTAATCTCTATATACTGAATGGAAATTTGTTAGATTGGTTTACATAGTGTGCTCTAGCCAATCCAACAATGGTTGGTTATGAATTGTAAGACAACCATGATGAAATTGCTCAGTCCCCAATGCTGGATGTCTCAGTGTCTGGTTTATAGGCTGTAATTGGCTTATGATTTTGTCTATCTCCCTTCTCCTAACAAAAGGGTATTACATCAATGGATTAAGAGAGAAGTTAAATGGGACCCTTATTTTACAATTTTATGGAATGCTCTGAGGTTTGTTAATTGTTCTGTAAACGTCTGGTCAAATCCTACAATATATCTGTTAGGTCCTGAGTTTCTTTTAGTAGTGAATTTTTTTTTATTTCTGCCTCTATAACATTGGTTGTATGGGATTCTTTACATAATTCATGATTACTTGATTTTATTTTGATAGACCATATAGACCTATAAAATATCAAATTCAAAGAAGATTTGGCAGGTTGTTAGAATGCAAATTTTTAAAGGATTAAATTCCCTCATGGTTCCTTTCTTGTCCTTTCATTTATTATTTTCACTATCCTCTTCCTTTTGGTTTATTTGCCTTAAGTTGTGCCCATTTTATTAATGTATTCAAAGAGCAACTTTTGCTTCATGTATTCTTATATTTTTGCTTTTATTCCACTGATTTCATCCATGATTAATGTGACATATGTATCACACCCTTGCCACAAGACTAAAAAGCCAATATGGAAATTGAGGGAGAAAGATTGTAAGAGCCAGCGGTCAGGGAGGGATAGAGCAAACAGTGTCTTATGGCCATGAAAAATATCAGCTGTGTCCACTTGTATAGTATCAAGCCAGTCGATATTCTCGCATGGATTGGGAGGGTGCATGTGACCCTACTCCTAAATGATGAGCTAATAATGAATAATGGCTTCTGGAAAAGGGAGAGTAGGTTTTATTTGAGAGTCTGCCCCTGGAGTTATTAAAAGTAATGTACCGAATTAGACACAAAACTGGAATCAGAGAGGTAGGGGGAGATTTGGGAGAATAAATGGGAGGAGTTGGGGATGAAAATGATCAAAATGTATTGCATGAAATTCTCAAGGAAAAAGTAGAAATATTTTGAAGTATATTCACTTAATTGTTGATGTAAAGAAAGTCTGTGCCTTGCTTGTTATCACCTGACACTGTAGATATCTCCCGGGGATTGCCCTTTTGTTTTGAGGTGTACTAATTTTATCAGAAACCCAAGGAAATGTGGATGTTTATCCCTCTCATAATGTGAGGAGCTGTGACTTAGGGTGTTGACAATTTCAGAAGGTATTCACTTTGCAAACCTACAAGAAGTTGGTTCTGGCATTTTTGTTTTCTAAGTTTTCTCACATTCTCTAGCACAGAACCTCACTGCTGGCTAGTGGTGCAGGGTATTTCCAAGCATAATTGAGAAATGATTGCTGGTCTTCATTCACACTGTGTTCCTGTGCTTCTTGTTCCTTTGTCCCAGAAAAGGTTCTCTGTATTGAAGTCTGCATTGTTTCTGGCATGAATGTTTATAAAAACTACTGTGTACCATAGAGTGGTGAGACTAAAGGCTAAGCATTTCTGGAATAGGAGTGCAGAGTTCTTGGGCCTGGTGAGGTTTTGATTCAGGAAGACTTACGGCTGCTAATACTGAAGGTTGGAGCTTAAGCTGCTTCTCTCCTCACATAGTAGGGAGACATTTGTGGTCCTTCTGTTCTCAAGCAAGCGAGGGACTCTTGTGAGATTTCTATCAAAGTGCTTTTGGTGTTATTATAGTTTCTGTAACTAGGACAGAGGTTGTGACTTGGTAACAGAATGCTTACCATGCACACATGAGTGCTGGGTTCATCACTAGCACCATAAAAAACAAACAACCATATAAACAAATGGCCAATAACCTAGAAATTTTGAATGGCAAGTCTGATTGTGTGTTATGAAACAGTTGTCCCCAGGTAGCTGAGCCTCCCTCTCTTTCTGAAGGGAAGCTGGACAAATCCCTAGAAGACCTCTCCTCACAGTATGATCTGACAGTACAGAACTCCACTCGTGACATCATACAGCTAATCTGCTGAGGAGATGGCTGAGATGCTGTTGCTATGGAAAGCAAAGATGAGTTTTAAAAGTTGCCTGGACAACATCAAAGGGAGATACAGCTCATTGAGGGCTAAAGTCTTCTGGGGGTCTTTGTAAAAAAACTGCTACTGTTTATACTACCACACTCTGGAATTAATCATCTCTGCCTTACTACTAGATTAGTAGCTTGCTTGTATTAGTTACTCTGTTTTCATCTAATAACCTATTGTTAGTTAACAGCAGATGACAATGGATAAGTTTCTGACTTTTTTCTTCTAGTGGAGTTGACTAGAGACAAGCTTTATAAAGAAGAGGTGTAGGACAAAAGGCCCATTTCATATCCTGGAGCCAGGAATGTAAAGAGTAATAACTCTAAATGAAGAATAATAGGACAAGATTCTTCTGGATTTAAGTTTAGGGACTCTTGATCCAGCTCTACCAGAAGCAAAAGATGATTTCATTGATGTGTTTTAGTTGTTTCTTGTAGTTGGAAGTCCGCAGTTGTGCATGAGTCAGAAACGACTAAAACTTTGAGGAAATCCATGAGCTTAAGGAGTATTGACACACTTCCCCTCTGAAAATGTTTAATTGCCTGGTTGGTCTTTGTAGTGCTGAAATTGAGGCCTAAGCCAAGAGTATCCTGGGCAAGGGCTCAACTATGAACAACACCTTGATCCTTGTTACACTTTCATGTTTTATTTTCAGATAAGGTCTTGCTCTTGCAGTGTTTTTGTGGAGGAGATACCATCAAAAGCCCTACCCTTTAACAGAGGTTAGGTCTCAAATAGAAGCCTGAATGATGAACTGCATACCTGAGCTTATGTTCTAAAGACATGAAGGTGTTCATTCTGCATGACTTGGGGAAGACTGTAACCCCAAGAGTAACAGGTATTGCAATCACGTAAAGCAACATCAGACACATTCTGATATTTTCTCAGCCTAGATAGATGGGGAAGAGCCTAGGTCCTGCACCAAAGGATGTGACAGTATTTTATGAACCTCCATGGGAGGCCTCTCCCTTCCTAGTGATTGGATGGGGGTGAATGGAGGTTAATGCCAGGCATGGGAGAACAGGAAAGAGGGGAAAATGGGATTGGTATGTAAAATACAATTGTTTTTCATTTAAATAAAATTTATTTTAAAAAGAATTTTAAAAAAAAGCCATTGATGGTTCTAGTTTTTCTTTTCAATAGAGACCCATCGGAAGTCTTCCCTGAGTACTCTTGTTTAAAGAAATTTTTTTCTCTTTCTCAGAATACAAGAGTTTAGCAAGATGTAGTCTGTAAAAAGTAGTTCAATACAAATTCACATGACTGAGACACCTACTCTTTCTGACATGTCCACTGTTTTTGCTGTTTTATGTTCTTCCTTTTTCTTTACAGAGTACCCATTTCCTCCTATCAGAGAACTTTTGCCCACAGTTACTACCAGACATAACATACTTATTTGAATTGCAAATCTTTATGATGGAGATAGACCACATTCTTTTTTAACTGTGTTTTTAGCAGATCACCTCCTACCCAAATAACCAATAACTGGTATTTCATTCTGTTTTGCCATGCATGTCTAATTAAGACCACTAAAAGTATCATGATCATGAGACATAGCACCAACTCTAATGCTTTTGATTATCATTGCGACTTGTTTTCACTATCTATGTGAGCCATTTCCTCATGAGTATTAGTGCAGAGGGGAATAAGATTCTGATGACTATTCTTGGTTTCAAAAGTGATTAAATCTGGCATTAATGCCCCAAAATAGAGAGCACACCTGTAGGAGAATCCTGTTTAACTTAAAATAGGAAGATCTACTTCAAGCCTGGATCTTTGAGGTAGGAATTCACACCTTTAATTCAGATAATTAATCCGTTTGTCATCTGATTCAATCCCTCTGTTGGATGCCTTTATAAGGACATGGAAAAAGGAAGCTTTACTCTTTCTCTGCTTGCACTCACCTTGTTTGCACATCCATTTCTTCAATGGTATTAAAGCATGCATCTTTCAGTTTCCAACTGCAAGCACCTGACATCTGGCCTTGTGGACTGAGCAACTACTGCATTCTTGGACTTTCCATTCATAACCAGACATTGGTGGAGTAGCTAGGGCATAGCTGTAAATTGTTCCTAGAGTTTCTTTCAGCCAGGTCCTGCCACGTCATTCCCATATTAACACACAGAGATGCTATATTAATTATAAAACTGTTCATCAATGGCTTGGGCTTCTCATTGGATAGCTCTTCCTTAATCACTAACCCATTACTACTAATCTATATATTTATACAAGGCCTAATCTTGTCACATAATACTTGGCATATCCTATCCTCTTGATCTCTACATGGTGTCTCTCATGTCACCTTTTGCGGATCTTTCCCAGAATTCTCCTTGTTTTCTAGCCCTGCCTATCTTCTTGCCTCCATTGACCATACAGTGTTTAATTCATCAACCAATAAGAGAAATATATAACCTCCTCCAAATCACCTTTCAATGTATAGAGACTTATTTCATAACTTTTGTTACTCTAAAGATTCCTGACTTTTGAACTAGGCACATAGAGAGGACATTATAGAACACTTTGAGTCTCATAAGAGCTGAGCTCAGTAATAAATTTCCAATGGCCACCTTCCCTTAACATTCCACAGGTGTTTGTTTCACTTCAGAGGACTCAGTACTCCTCATCCACATCATGCTGTCCTAATTCTTCATCATGTTTTATTTCTCATGTTATTGGATATGGATATTAAGTTTGGGGAGATCCAGTTTTACACTGTTTGGAAAGTGGGAGTTCAAATCCTCAAGGGTGAAATAGTGATGATTGTAATGAAGCACAGATTAATCTCTAAATTTGGAAGGAGAAGGTGATGAATGGCTTTCCCAGTGTTGCAAGAGAGACTACTGAAAACAAGACCTCAACTTCTGGTCATTTCAGGGAGAATTAATTAGCAAGGAAGCAAAGGCTATGCATCATGACATCAGCAGTGTCTTTCTGTACATTCTATTGTATCCTGGAGAGCTCATGGAATCCCATGATGTCACTAGTGTTGTGGCAACCTCAACTGCCATTAGGACATTTCTTCAGTGCCTATAAGGTTTACCTATAGACATGTTGTCAAGAATGAGAAATCTACTTGGGGGAGCAAGTGAACAGCATGGCAAGACCAGAGCAAAGAAGGAAGAAGGCCCTAGGTCTCATTGGAAAAGATGGAGAATTAAATGGTCGTGGTGGAGAAGAAGTGAGTTCAGGGAAGGGACTTGGAGATTTATGGATGTGGTAGTCTAGAGCCTTTGAGGCCTAGGGCTCAGGAACTAGGAATATCTGGAGACCAAGAAGCCTATGCTGTCTTTTGGGTTCCTAGAGAGTAGCCCCAGATCACTGATTCATTATGCTTAGCTCGGCAGAATCAGGATTCACAGGGCTACAGCTGCCTCGTTGAGGACCCTGTAGTTTTCCCTCTGAGTGGGTAGGAGAACCAGAGTAATTAATGAGATTTTAGTACCATCACTGACCTTCACCCCCATTATAGTCCTTTAGTGTATGTACCATTAACAGTTGGGAAAACAGAGTGGCCTTGGATAAGCTTGAGGTTCTCATACTGTACATCACATCCATTAGAAAGGCAGGAGCTACCAAGTCCTGCTCTTCCAGTGACCTCTAACGTTTCAGAGTTCCAAGTTGTTTATGGCACACAGATCAATCTGAGTGCTGCTAGAACCAGTGTATCTGGGCAGACACTATTCCCATGCTGCCAGCTCTGGGTGTACTTCCTGAACTGTCAGTGAGAAACTGGTAACTATGTTCTGCGCCTGCACTGGCTTCTTCATTAACATTTGAGTCTGAAGTATCAAGCAAGTGACTTTGGCACTCATACACCACCTAAGCGATTGTGATAGTAGCAATTTTCTCCTGGTTACTCAAAGCATATGACTGAGGACTCTGAAGTCAAAGTACATCCTCTCAAGCTGTGAGTATGCCAGTCTAGGCTCTGTGCTTGGTCACCTTTTGTATGGACTGAGAGAAATCCGCTAACAATATGATGGCTGGGATGTGTTCTGCTGAAGATTTCAGATATTTTCTCTAGTAACTATCAGGCTTTCCTTTATTCTGACAGCACACCCATAATCTCCCACAACACTCATATATGGTAAAAAGCCTTGTTGATTCTACACAATATGCTTGTTCACATGATGGAACTGATATTTGCTCCCTAAGTCCTGACCTAAAACCCTAATTCCCTAGCAATCTTTATTTCTCACATTATTAATTAGGGATGTAAAGAAATGATGAATCATTTGCTGTGATGTGTTTAAAATAAAGTCTTTAACTACCTATATATGAAGTTTTGAAATTATTCTAATAGCGCACAGAGAGATCTCTAGCTTTGTAAGGAAGAAGTGCTGAAGTTCTTCCCTTATGATTCTGGGAAAGCCTTGGGAAGGGAGATATGACTTCCAGTAAATTGCAGAATAGCCAGTAGTAGGTAAGTGACAGCTGCGGTAGCTGGCCCTAATAGTCCCTTTGCTAAACATTCTAATGGAGAACGCACAGTATTTACAGTGAGAGCCATGAGCTGTGTAGTCTGCAGCTGCATCACTGGGAGCTCTTTCACTTTATACTGAATGGCAAAAAAAGGGCAGGAGGAGGAATATATTGACCAATGAGATGTCCCTCTCTTGATAGGGAATTGATGCACTTCATAATCAGTGCATTTCTATAGTTTCCATGTTAATATTATGCCAATAGGAAGAGAAGGACAACTCCTCTGGCCATTCTCCAAGGCATGAGGGATTTAGATGCTTTTGTCCTTGAAAAGTGTGATCAGGACTTGGTGCTGCTAAGCTCTAGGGACAACAGGCATTATCTGCATCACATCAGATATGAGCTGTCATTGTCCTCCAGTTCTACTAGGCTGGGTTAGCTCGAAGACCAGGGCTGCCTTAGCTTATGACTTTCAAGGCCAGGGGGACTGCAATCAGGAGTGATGCACCAGATTGTCCACAGTGATTGGGAACTGATACAGACCTCAAAGATAGCTGCCCTGATGTTTGGAAGCTTCACAATCATTAGAATTATTGTTCCTTGGGCTTCTTGGGACTCAGACTGGACTGTCCTGGCCCTATGGCATTCAAGAATACAAAGAATTTATTTGTCTCTATCTATCCGCAGGGACTTCAGAGGAGGCATCATCCCACCTCGCCACCGTAACTGAACAGGAGCAGCAGATGAAAAAGGTGGAGAAACTCAGAATTCAGTTACATCATATGACGTATGCAAGAAATGAGCTGCGTGGAATCCTGGCCAATTATACACACAAGGATTTGAACAACAGGTAGTCATCATTCCAAGGGTTCTGCTGATCTTGACAGTATAGTACCATTCCAGGTTTACTGAGGAACAGGAAGCTGAAATTCTGGGTTACTTGGTGTCCAATCTGATTTTCCTGAGTGCTTTTGAGATGCAAACCTTGAAGCCTTGATAGGAGTGAGATGGGAACACAGGCTGTTCTGCTTCTCCAGACAAAATGCAGATCCTGTAGCCTGAATCACCCTCTGGGGATAGGAACAGGAGTGTGAGAGCTCAAAACATGCACTTTAAGTGGTCTTGACAAGTGTGGGCCTATGGGAGAGGCTAGGTGGTGTGAGATTGTGGTGAGTCTTGATAATTGACCAGGAGAGGATTCAGTTCTGAAAGCTCTTGGCAGTATCTGGACAGACTTGGTGCCATTCATACACAGTGAATAGATGGAAGGTCCGTAGCTATTTACTACTTCTCTGTGGTCGTCATCCTTATACTCTTAGACAATGTCACCTCTTTGCATTTCTTGGTCATCCCAATTGCATGGTGTGAGTGTGTGTGTGTGTGTGTGTGTGTGTGTGTGTGTGTATGTGTGTGTGTGTCCGTGTGTTCTTGTGAGTCTGGGTTCCGGGCCTGAGGATTTTACATTCTCACAGTTTCCAGGTGATGCACTGCTGTTGACAAGTTAGCCCACTTTGCACAGCATGCATCCTGGACACTATGCTTGCCTTGGGGAAACGCTGAAATCCCCTGTGCAGTTTATAAAGCCATCGTGAAATTAGAACTCCTTCCTGGTATTGCTGTTTGCTGGGTTCCTCTGTGTTACAATAGGCATAAAAAATTAGAATCTCTGTTCTGAAAATAGGAATATCATCATCAGAGGAATCTGGTTGGTCTAGATATGTGACACAGTCTCCTGGGAAATTCTTACTGAGTTAACCTAGCGCTCTAGACCCCACAGTGACCTCATATAGTCCTGGCTCCACCTCTTTAGAAGTCCTGACTCTTCTGGCTTGCATACAGGACAGGAAGTTGCATAATGGCGTCCATTGGGCTTGAATAATCCATGACACAACCTTATTCATGTAATCAATGCTGCCTCTGTTCACGGGTTTCTCTTTTCCTTCGGCTGAATTTTGAGCTTGAGATGCTCAATATGGAACACAATCAGGTGATGGCCGACCTATAGAGATTGCCCACGGAGATGAGTGATGCCTTGGACAAATGCAAGAAGCTGGTTGAGGAGACTGAATCCTTCAGGTAAGTGCCTAATTTCCCTTGGGAAGGATTGTTTCTGCCATTTTATGATCTGAAGCAAAGTAAAGGATCTGGTTCTAGCCTGACTGCCTCTGAGAAAATAGCCTGCCTTGTTTGCCTTGGACATGTGCCTCCTGTACTCAGTTTTCCTAATTGTGAAAACAACACAGAGGTTCTCCTATCATTGCCCACACAGCCACAGGAGTTTGTGGATAGAAAAATGGTTGCACCATGAAGGGGATGTCTGTCAGTCTAGGGATTCAGGCACCTGACAGGGGCTTACTGAATGGGTTTCCGTAAGACCCTTAGTTATGATTTATTCTTGTTGGGACTTCTGTCCTCCTTCAGATAGTGTTTGCCCTCTAGCTGCAGAGGGTTTCCCTACACCATGAAGAGATAAGCAGAGATGGGGACTGCAACTTGCTTCCAGAGGCACAGGATCCCTTTTTGTAACAGGGTTTTCAGAAGTAGTTTGAACCTTTCTGAAAAATTATGTGTGTCTGAATTATGCAATTTGATTATTCTGTGGATTTGGCATGCGTCTGACTGATTCTGGCATGGCTAGTGAGAGTTCCATTCCTGGGCTGTTTATGGACAAGACTTTGCAACACTGGTGGTATTTGGAGGCAGGGATATCAAAAGGAGACTTGGTGGATCTCACCACTTTTTGTTGGCGGTTCAGTTACTACCATGGCCAGGTCTTACGAGAATGGATTCAGCTGAAGAAAAATGTGCATATGTCAAGACTGAAGAACAGATGGCTGTGGAAGCAGCAGATTGAACTGCAAGAGTCCTGTGAGGAGGTGATGAGGCTCTTTAAGGAGATCCATGAGAAGATCTGTGACCTCCATGCTGAGCAGCATCAGGTAGGCTGAGGCAGCAAGGGCAGTCTGCCCCCCTGTCAAGTATAAATTGAGACATCCATGGAACCATCTGCACTCCCATCCAGACTACCACCCCATTCCATCTAATTGTTCACTTCTGTGCTCATTTGCACATTACTCTGGAGAGTTATTCTCTTGTAAGATACTGGGTAATTGGAAAGCCAACACTCCTGCTCTGCTAGACGCTGTAGTCCATTGACAGCTATGAATCAAACACATATCACACTTTATGTTAGGAAGCCTGCCAGGCAGGAAGCTATTAGGGAATAACACAGAGATTTCAATGATGAGGTCAGCGGTCTGTGGCTAATGTGAATTGTGGGATTATGTGAGATCACAGGTAGAAACTGATTTAAAGGAAGAAAGCCCAGTGTTAATGCTAAGTGAGCCATTCTCAAAGTCTTCCTGCTCCTTCTTCTCCTCTTATTCCTACTTCTCCTCCCCTTTCTTCTTCTCCTCTTCCTCCTCCTCCTCCTCCTTCTCCTTCTCTTTCTTCTTCTTCTTCTTCTCCTTCTCAGTAGCTTTGGTGCAGCCTGTCCTAGAACTCACTCTCTAGTTCAGGCTGGCCTGAATCTCACAGAAATCCACCTGTCTTTGTATCCCACATATTGGGATTAAAGACATGTGCTCTCCCACCCAGCATGTTCTCTTCATTTTCCCAAGCTCTTTGTGCACACTGACAGAAACCTGAATTGTTAGTTACCCCTTTTGCTGTGAGTTTGGAGGACATTTCTCATATTCTGGAGGTGAATGGATAACCATAGATGTGGGAAGATTTTAACACACTGAGGGTTAGGGTGACAGATTTGATGCTACAAAAGAACATTTTCTCCAATCACCTCAAAATAGTCTGACTATGCTGTGGGCTCCCCTAAGAATGAATAGCAACATTGTAGGCATAATCCAACTGTTCACTCACCATGATGTCCTCTTCAGTTTTTTCAGCTCATTTTTGATTTCTGTTGTCTGTGTATGATTTATGCAGCCATGGGTAATAATATAAAATGGTGGGTATGTCTGCAGGCTACATATGAAAACTGGTATTGTAATGTCTTCTTCACTCCTGTATTTCTCTGAGTTCAGGTCTTTCAAGGAACATGAAATTTTCTGCCTTAGCTTTCTGGATGCCAGAACTCTTTGACTCCCCTCTCTTCCAATGAGCTCCTTCAGTCTTGTTTTGTCTCCAGTAATTGTTACAAGTTTCAATTACTCAGAAAGAGAGGAAGAATGTAGTAGCTTCTTGTCATTTATTTACTTTTATTGATTTGGTATTAATGTGGTTTTAAATTAATAAAAATTTAAACAATACAGCTACTTAAAATGAAAAGTAGTCTTCTTTCCTTTCACTGCACAGAGCTAACACCACAGGAAATGTCTGGTGGCCTCTTTGGCCTCACAACACTGATTTCCACAGTGCATCTCCTTGCTGACATTGTACTGTAACTATATCCTGTGCATGTCTATGTCTTAGTACAGATTCCTCTCATAGCTGTACAGACTACTGCATTCCAGAAAAGCACTGCAGGTGACATCACTGGGCTCCTCTGTCTGACATTGGAGCTGAATTTATATTATATATACTGTAATCTGTTGAGACCTTCCTGGGAGTTGTCCATGGGTCACTTTCTTTCACTTGAGCTGTCAATGTTTAGTGACAGCTCTTTGGGGGTGTATTGCAGAGCATATGATTGGTTACTTGGAACCTGTGAGTTCAGTGAGTGTCAGCAAGGATAAAGTTCACAGAAGGAAACGTTAAGTACAGCCAGGGTAGCAGAGCCTCGCTGAGTGTAAGAGCCTTGCAGACAGCATAGAGGACTGACTACCTCTGCCTGCAGCAGAAAAGGTGATACAAGGCATCAGTCCTCTCCCTGGCCATGCTAGGTACAAAAGTGTGTGTGGTGTGACGTGTATTTCTGAGCATCTGTGTGTGTATTTATGTATGTCAACTCCTCTGTGTGTGTCTGTGTGAGAAAGATGGCTATTTCTTGCAGATTAGAAAGGGTGTGTGTGTGTATATATATATATATATATGACCATGTGTGGGGAATTGGGTGAGGGAGGTGTGTATAACCATGTTTCCTATGTTTCCTGTATATGTATTGGGGTGTTTGGGGGTCATTATATGTGCAAAAGTTTGTGTGTGTGGACTTGTATATTCCTTTGTATGTTTATCTGGACATTTGTATATTTACTTACTCATGAAACATCTTTAATGATGATAGAGGACAACTTTATTGGGAACTTGTTGTTGCCACACACTTGGAATCAAACAGATATTCTATGCTGCTGTCCACCTTTTGGCCTGTCAAACTAGCTCTCTAGAACAAAAGGAGAGTAAAACAGCTATAACTGAATCCTCATTGTGGAGATTTTCTCATTTCCTGAGGTCATTGCTTTTGGTCCAAAGTGAGTCAGCCTGATATGAAGAGAGATAGTTTGGGAGGAAGTTGCTCAGCTTGGAGAGGGTTGGGGGGGACATGGAAGCAGAGAACAATATCACTGAGGTGGGGAACTATCATCCTGTGGTCCTGTGCTGAGGAACATTTCTAACCTGAACATTCTGGGGAACTTCTTAGCAGAGTTGTCTAAAGGACAAGACCCCAGAAGTCCACCTGTCTGTGCATTAGGTTTACAGGATAGGCACCTCAATGACTGAGCTGCCTGTCTCTCATGCCCACTGTGTTCTCCTACCTTCCAACAAAATTTAATCTTCTCAATAGTATCCGTGGTGATTGCTCCTGCATTAACTGGAACACTAAACATGTTATTCCATTATAAAGTGCTTGTATACGTGCATACATGTGCTTGTGTGTGTTAATGAGTTTATGGGTGTGCGACCCTCCAGTGAGAACACAACCTTCTAATGCACAGGAGGAAGACAACATGGATGAAAGACTGAAGAACCTGTTGGAGCAGAAAGAGCTGGTCTCCCAGCAAAGAACCTTGGAAAAACAGCTGCAGCATCACCAATTCAATACCTCTGCTCTCAGGTAACAGCCCAAGGTGGGAGGAGCAGTTAGAACCATGTACCTGGATTCAGTCTTTCTAGGGATTTTTGCCATCTGGAAGGCTATCAGCCACAGACAGGGAAAGAACAGCTCAGGGTATTGTGCTTGCCCAGTCATCAAGAACTTCATCAGTAAATACCATGTTTGATTCTTAAAGTTTCTGGGGATTGTGCACCCCTTATTCCATTCTGAACTGTCTAGTATAGTGTTAGTAACAAGTTGGCTGTGTCACCCCACAAATCTCCCTGTGTAGTCTTAAATCTAGTAGGGAGAAGGTTAGATGTGAAGGACAGTGTTTGCTCAGCCACTTTATTTCCCTCCTGAAAATCACATTAGAGAGAAGTTTTTACCTGTGGATGGACCTACATGCAGCACACTCCTACTGATTACAGGCTCTCTGCAGTGTGCATCCCTTTCCTGTAAAAGGAATACTCTGGCACTAAGATTTAGTGGTTGAGGAGTTGAGCCAAGAAAGGTTTCTATGCTGTGGGAATAATCAGAGCTTAAACTGCCATGCTGTGTATGTTCCTGTAGAGGGCATAAATTCAGTTTCCCAGGTTGCTCACATATACCTGGTGAAGTCACATTCATAAGGACATCCATATCTGTCTGACCTATTACTCAAACATTGGAACAGTGTTAATATTTTCCCCCAAAATATTCTATCTGGACAATGGGAGAAATGTGCTGTTCTTTTCTTGCCAATAGTATAGTTCCCATTTCAACATCTAGCAGACTTTAAAAACTGAGAAAAAAAAATTCATGCCCATGTGCACCTTGACCCTCCTCCTTTGGAGGATGCAGAGAATGACCGCAGCTGAAAGACTGGTCATGCTGCACTGTCCATTTAAATAGAGCAGCTTCAGACTCAATAGCCCACATAGCAGGTCCCCAACAGGCCTGTTCCCTAACTGACTTCCTCCTCTAGGTCAGAAGATCTCCAATCTGAGCTGGAACAGATCACAGCACAGGAAGACAGTATCCTGCAGACAGAGCTGCTGCAGCCAGCAAACTCAGCCTCACAGGTCAGTGAGCCACCTTTGAATCCTAACCCTGGAACCATGGTGATTGGGCGATGAGGTCTTTTGACATTGTCTTCCTCTGTGTGAACAGCCCCTGGTTTTGTCTAGCTTATGGCCCAATCTGGCTGATTCTGGGATTGATTGCCTTTCCTTTCCTCCTCACACAGCTCTAGAAGGAAATGAGGAGGCCAAAGAAGCCACCAACAACTTGGACCCATGACATTGGCACCCTCGGACCTAGAACTCCTCAGAAGACACCCTGCAAAGCCCCAAGAGGCCATGGCTATACTAGCTTTGAAAGGGCTTTTTGCAATTCGTGACTGAATCCTACCATGTCTTCATGACCAACAAAAGGCTGTAGATCTGTGCTACAAAATAAGCAGAAATATTAAGTTAATTTTTTTTTTAAAATTAAGCAATAGGTTCAGGTTAATTTTGGGGGGTTTCGTGCACTTTGCGTTTTTTTGTTTGTTTTGTTTTCATTTTCTATTTTACATTTTGAGCCTTTAATTTCATTTGTTCTTTCTTTTGCTCCTGTTGTTTTGCTATTTTGCTAAGGTTATTTACTTTTTATATTGTGTTCCCTGAAAGCTGCTATTCAGTAAAATGACTGTATTTTTATTAATAAAATTGTGACTGCCCATTCTAAATTGTTAAGACCAATTTCTTTGGTCAGTATTGCTCTAGGTTCTGATTTTGTCTCGCCTTCGCCCAGCCAGGCTGATTTGGGTCCAACTGACTTTCCTTCTCTGATAGCAGCACTCGAGGGAAAACTGTGGGGGACAAAGAGGCCACAGAAACCTTGATCACATAGTCTTCTCCACTCTAGAATAAAGGCCTCCTCTTCAGAAGAAGACATCCCCCTTAAAGCTGTGAACTCACCAGTGAGGCAAATAGCAACACACCTCCATGTGATCAGCCCCAATCTTTTCTATGGGTCTGTTGACTTAATTCTCCTGAAGAAAAGTAAGCATCAAAAATAAGCTGGAGATACGAAAATCTGAAACAAGAATTACTGAGAAACCCTGACATTCACCAGCATGAGCCCTCTGTGAGGAGTACAACAACATGAAGGTAGGGCTATTGGTGAATAAGAGTTTTCCTGTCAGTTCAATGTCGATGGCTTTGGCAAGCTGACTGAGGCCTCAGCCGTCCACATGTGGTGGGAATTCTGTCACGGAAAAAAACTGTGTTGACATTAAGTTTTTCCAGGCAAACAGATTTTTCACTCTTAAGACTAGTATCTTTGCTCATGTATGGTTTTTCACCCCTGTAACCTCAGAATCTCCTGTAACCCCACAACTCAGGTTTCCAGCCTGGGCTACATAGTTTGTTCCCAGCCAGCCAGGGCTACACAGGAGCGTTGTCTTTGAATATTGATGGTATTGCTTAACTCTTTGTATATCCATTATCATTATGGAAAATGTATCCATACTGTATCCTTATTGTCATACATATCCCTACCACTAAACTATAGCTTTCTGTATACACATTTCATAAAATGATCACTTGGAATAAATTAATGAGTAATACAACTCTATTTCAATTATATCTCTCAGGAAATCCAAACATTTACTAAGGCAATATGGAAAAAAAATCATGTGCTGCTTGTCACCCAGGCCATGATACTGATGTCCTTCCTGGGCTGCTCTCAAGGGCCATGTCTTACTCCTTGGTCATGGCAGAGCTGAGGTGTCTGTGTTGATATCTGTGAGTCCTGTGACCACTGAGGGCTTGCAGCCGCCTTCAGTCTATGTCACCACCTGTGGATATGTTACTGTCAAAAAATACGTTGACAGATTTTCTCTATGTAGTCTCAGTCTCACAGGACCCGGTTCTCTCCAAGCATTCAGTTCCCCAAAAGCACTATGAAATAACTACACTGAGAATTACCATCTATTTTTATTTGTTTAGCCAATGGCTTGGGCTTCTTGCTGGCTGTCTCTCTCTTACTGGCTAATAACTGTTAATCTGTGTATCTCCTCCTGGCCTTATCATACTGGAGAATGCCCTAGCATGGTACCATTTTACAGATGCATGGCGTCTGTTCATTGTCTTTCTTTTCCAAGTCTCTATCTTCAGAATTTCTGCCTATCTAAATGTTGCCTGTCCATTAATCAAAACACCTTTATTCATTAAGCAAAAAAAAAAAAAGCAATGCATATTTGCAACATACAGAAAGCCTCTTTATGTGTTGATGTCAGTGGCTTCTGTTACCACTGAAGACAGGGTAGGGATGCACAGAGTTAAGCACACCCTTCACTGGCTGCATAACTAGGAAAACTGGCTGCACCGTTTCCCAACTGCAGAACTCAGGAGAGTGTGTCCTGCATCTGGAATGAGCAGCACAGTAGAGCTAACACTTGCCAGCCATGCAGCGGAGATGTCCCTGAGAGCAATGAGAGCAGAACAGGTGAGTGTCTAAACCACTGCTTCTACCTCATGCTACAATTGGTAAGGGAAATGAACCTACCCCACCTGCACAAGTGTCACTTGTATGTGGTGGCCAAGTTGCAATCTGTGGTATAAAAACAGAAGAGGTGGGTCTTCTTCTCAATAACTGCAGCAATTGGGAGAGTGTTCCTGGCACCTCACCTGGGCAAAACAGTAGAACTTGCCCTATGTGGTCTGAGTGAGTGTGAGCCAGATGTAAGGTCATGAAAGCAGGAGGATTGGCCTCTCCTTTCTACTTGTTGCACTGAGTGAGCTAACTAGGGCAGAGCAGAAAGCTTGACCCAGTGGTGAAAATGAGGGCAAGATGGCAGACTAACTCCCCCAGCTACCACCCAGGCCCAGAACCAGGATTAAGAGATATCCCACACAAACATCCTTTTCTCATGGAATTGATGGTGCATGTGAAGGGGAAGGGACATGCAGTTCCAAAGCTGCAGGTACTGTATGACTGAAGGCATCAACTGGATATCCAACAGGAGTCCCAAGGAGGGACTATTATATGTAGTAGAAGCCAGAGTTTTAAAACATTCACAAGACAAGATGTATGGACTACAGAGTGTTTTGTGTGACACACTGGAACACAGTATATACACCTTGCCAAGATATTTTTTTTTATTTTGACTTGGTTTTTCTTTTAAATTTTGCTTTGTTTACTGGAGAGGTAGGAAAAGCAGAGAGCATATTCAATGGAATGTATAGGGGAAAGAGTGGGAGTGAGGTGCATGATGTGACACTAGCAGAGAATCAACAAATTACGAAATTAGGAAAACCAGAACTATCTGCTTTGTTTTCCTTTAATTATAACATCAATGATTATCACATAGCAGACAGAAGGAATCAAAGACAGATTAGGCATTGTTTTCTTTTTTGGTATGGTTGGTCTTAAATAGGCCTTGGTATATTTTTTAAAAAGTGATTTATTTCTTATATTTATAGGTATGGGTGTTTAACCTGCTGAAGGCCTATACACTTCATGCATGCATGAAGGCCTATATACTTTATGAGAGGCCAAAAGAAAGCCTCAGATTCCACCTGAAACTGGAGTTAATGATGAATTTTAGCTGCTCTGTTGCTCCTTTGGCAGGGAAACAAATAACTCAAAATGGAAGAGCCATATAACCAGGATGTGCACTTAACTTTGTCTTGCTAGTCATGTGTGCTTTATGAGTTGGAGTAAATCATGATCAACCAAAGAGAGAGTTTTATGAGACCAAGGGAAAAATAGATGATGTAGTTTGGCTAACTGTCTTAGGATGCCAGACATCCATGGAAGGTTTTCATAGATTGAAGTTCCCACTCTAATATCACTTATTATCAGGTTTGAAACAAATCTCCCACATCTCATCCTGGATGACAATTCAGATTAGCGCCATCTGATGAAATGTAGAAGTGAGAAGACCCTTCTCATGGTAGAGGTGTGTTCAGGAATACTTTTTGATACTCCAGCTAAGCACTGTTGGGAAAAAGCTTCAGACTGACTAGCCAGAGTGGATGAAGCCTGCACAAAAGCCACATGCCTCTGGTAGAGTGCTTGTCTGTGCAAGTCCAAGGGGAGGGATTATTGATGATGCTATTTTACCACAATAAATGTCAGAATATACTAAGGATTCTTTCTTCTAAATGACTGCGTTATTCTTGTGCAGCATCAATGAACCAGATCTGACTTCTAAGACTGGCAGTGAGTCAGAGAGTTAATGTGTGGAGGAAGTAATTCCATGGATCCCCAACTGGTGCTGTCAATGCAGGGGCAAAAAGAAAACGTACCCTTTATGAATAAAGGACATATATACATACATATATGCATATATGTATGTATATATGTCCTTTATATATATGTGTGTGTATATATATATATATATATATATACACACAGAATATCAAAAAAGATACAATGCTTATTCAATTCGATGGATGATATGATCAGCAGGAGCAATGGCTCAGAGAGAAAAAAATACTTGCTCCCATGCCTCAAGTTGAGTTCCCTCTCTGGTACTCACATGATTGATGGAAAGAACAAACATTCAACAAATTGTCCTCTGATTTCATGTGAATGGGGGTGCCCAGTCATGAACCACAAAGGCCAAGAATCTGACTTTCCATTCCTCACTAAACTTTGAATATCTCTATCTGATGCACTCATTTAATTATAGTATTGTCTGTTCCATTTGAGAGATTTGGGACTTTTGCTCTTTTACTTCAGTCACTGATATATTATAGGAACTAAGAAAACTATTACCAAAGCATCCTCTGAAGAAGAACTTAAGAGTAAAGGGACATTGGTATTTGATGCATAGCTGAGACCAAACTGCTGTAGAAAGGATTCTCTACACTCCTAGTGTATTAGGCAGAACTGTATAGAGAACAGAAGTTATAAAATGAATGTCTACATGTATACAAAGGGGATTTATTATAATGACCTTCAGGCTGTGGTCCAGCTAATAATGCCTGGATATGAATGGAAATTTCAAGAATCAAGTAATTACGCAGTCCAGAGGGGTGGATGACTCAGCTGATCCTACATGCTAGAATCCTAAAGAAGTAAGCCTAAATGCCAATGAAGGATGGAATGTGTTAACAAAGGAAGACCAAGCAGGTAAAGATGAAAAATTTCCTCTTCTATGTCCTTATATCAGCTTCGAGCAGAAGGGATTTTCCAGATATTGGGATTAAACATGTATATTAAAGGTGTGATTCCTCCCTCAAAGATCCAGATTAGAAGGGGATCATCTTCAAATTAAACAGAAATCTCCCACAGGTGTGTCCTTTATTTTTGAGTTTTGATTAGATTAGTTGTAGCCACATGGACAACCAAGAAGAGCCATCAGAGTAGCATACCCCTCTTTACTAATAGTCTGAAGCAAATGTCTCCCTTAGAGAGTTAAAGAAAGAAATGACACTGCAATCTGTTACAATATCTACTCTGCCAACTAGACCCCACTGTTTACTTAGCTCTACTACAATATTTTTTAAAATTTGATGTGACATGTTTCTCTTGAATATGGCATGCTTCCCTACTTTGTTTTTAAAAAATTTCTCTGGATGTTCCTGCTTTTTCAACTTTAGATCTTACCCTTTACTTCATTGTAGAACACTTTAAGTCAGATTATTAACTTCCAAAAAACTGGTGATTTTTTTAATTGACATTTTCTAAATCAAGACTTAGAAAAAGAAATTATAATATTGCATGTTTTAGGTGAATAAAAGTGTGTGCGTGTGTGTGTGACAGAGAGAGAGAGAGAGAGACAGAGACAGAGAGAGAGAGAGAGAGAGAGAGTGAGAGAGAGAGAAACAGAGAGAGAGACAGAGAAAGAGAAGAGAGATATGTGGGCACATAAACAACACTACTTATAACAGATTGCAATGTCCAAAAACTTTGTACTGTGGTGTAAAAACTAGGCTACAGGATTGTGGGAGAAGGATGGACCATCAGAGCATGTCCTGAGGATATCGCAAGTTTTGTAGTTCAGTCCTTTTTTGCTTTTATGTCAATGTGACACAAGCTAGCCCTATCAGATATGAAGGAGGCACATTTAAAAAAACATGCCATATGGTCAGGCTGTAGACCAGGCTGTCAGACATTTTCCTAAGTATTGGTTGATAGAGGAGTGCCCAGCTCACTGTGGGTGGGGACATGCATTGGCTTGGCATCAAAGGTTATATAACAAATCAGGTTGACCAAGCTGTAGAGATTGAGCCAGTAAGTAACACCCTCCATATGCTCTGCATCAGCTCTTGCCTTCAGGTTCCTGCAATGTTTGAATTCCAGTTATGACTTCCTTCAGCGATGAATAATAGTGATATAGAAGTATAAGCTGAATAAACCCTTTCCTACTTAATATGTTTTAGTCATGGTGTTTCAGTGCAGCCACTGAACTCTATCCAGGATACCTGTGTATTTCAGAGGACATCTTTCAGGAGTTTTATATCTACTTCTACCATGGCGAGGCAGTCTCTCTAGTTTCTGAGAAACAGTGAAGTCCAGTCCAGTTGGTCTTCCAGCTTCCAGGCAATTAATATCCAGTCTCTGCCTAACATATTTTTTTCTGTCAGAAGTAAAGGGATCACAGATGTGTGTCATCATTCTGGACTTTTAGGTGAATTCTGGAGTTGAAGTCATCTGACTTGTGCAAGCAAATTCATTTTCTACTGAGTCTTATCTCCCCAAATCTTACTGTACTTTAAAGGCAAATATCTGAAACACTAAAAAAAAATGCAGGATGCATCATGGTAAATGGATGTCTCAGAAGCAACAGGCAGATAGAAAAGAAAACTTCCTTGTCCCTCAGAAGCCCATCAGGTACCCAATCCAATGGTAATGTACTTTCTCTACCAGCACCAATAGCTACACTGAGTCTAACAGTAACCTATTATCAGTCTTACTGTCACTCAATTATGCATACCTAGTCACTTTCTTACCTTGAAGGTTATTGTTTTTGTTGTCAGGATACTCAGAAACGTTTGTCTCCGTTTTCCTCCCTTGATTGTTTTATCTGTGGTGTGTAGTTTGTGCTTTCAGGATTTTGGATTCATGTTCATGGAAAAGTCTAACATAATCGTTGTAATTCTTGAGGACTGGAGATGAATATGGTATAACAAGCACATTGTTAGCATAACTCAAGTCCACACCTGTTGGAAGATGCCATTCTGAAAATATGTTTCTCTTACTGGTTAATGAATAAGGCACTGTAGGCAAATGGTAAGGCAAGATAGGTGGTACTAGGAGACAAGAAGGATTATGGGAGATGTATTAAAGGAAAGTTCAAAATGTAGGATCAAGAGCAGTAAGAGGTCTGGACCCTCCAGAAAGATAAGACCATGTAGAAACACTTAGATTAATAGAAATGGGTTAATATTTAAGAGAGTGCTAGCCAAAAAGAAATGCTAGTAACTGGCCAACAGCATATCTGTGTGTTATTTGGGATTGTTGTGGCTCTGGGACCAGGCTGGCAGGAAAACTACTCTTAACACATACTCTGTTACTGCAGATCATGACCAAATTCAAAATTCATAAGCCTAAAAATAAAGTAACTAAAAACTTACCCTTTGAGTCTGACATTTTTACTTTGGGAATTTCAAGGTCTTACAATAATTTACATTTGAGATATTTATACATAAAGAAGATAATACATGCATCTGGAATGAGCAGCACAGTAGAGCTAACACTTGCCAGCCATGCAGCGGAGATGTCCCTGAGAGCAATGAGAGCAGAACAGGTGAGTGTCTAAACCACTGCTTCTACCTCATGCTACAATTGGTAAGGGAAATGAACCTACCCCACCTGCACAAGTGTCACTTGTATGTGGTGGCCAAGTTGCAATCTGTGGTATAAAAACAGAAGAGGTGGGTCTTCTTCTCAATAACTGCAGCAATTGGGAGAGTGTTCCTGGCACCTCACCTGGGCAAAACAGTAGAACTTGCCCTATGTGGTCTGAGTGAGTGTGAGCCAGATGTAAGGTCATGAAAGCAGGAGGATTGGCCTCTCCTTTCTACTTGTTGCACTGAGTGAGCTAACTAGGGCAGAGCAGAAAGCTTGACCCAGTGGTGAAAATGAGGGCAAGATGGCAGACTAACTCCCCCAGCTACCACCCAGGCCCAGAACCAGGTAGCTTGGGCAGTGGGGCTTGCATAACCCAGTCTCCGCCCAGCCAGGTAAGGCCTGACTTAGTGATTATACCTCCCACCCATCAGAGGCGGGGCCCACAGACTGCCCAGCCTCAACATTCCCACCTCTTATTACTATTAAAAAGGTGGGGGTTGGGCATGGCCCAACAGGGTGAGACTGCAGGTTTCTAACACCCCATGGAAAGCCTCATCTTCCCTGGCGAGAATAAAGAGGATGGGATGGGTATTGTGGGGATTATGGGGAGGAGGGGAGGGAAGATAATTGTGACTGACATGTTAAATCATTTTTTTTTCAAATGAAAATTTATAAAAGGAAAAAGATAAAATCAAGAAACTGACATTGGTACAGTGTTTTAGTAAACTTCAGATAATTAAGTTTTGTGCCTAATGATTAGCATTCAGGGTACTGGAAGGTATTCTGCAAGCTACCAGAAAGAAAGGCAATCATTAGTATGACCCAGTCACAACCTGGAGGCTGACAACAGTTAACTGCCTGCAAGATGTAATGGTACAGTAATAGTGATGTAATGCTTGAGTGGATTTATGATTCACTCTATGACATAGAACCTATGTCTGACAGTGCTGAAGGGTCAATAACACAGGACTAGGTAAATCAGAGATTAGGTGAAAGTCTACCATTATTATTTTGTTAAAGGAACATAGCAACAAAGTAACTAGTGGCAAAAAATTGTACCTATGGATCAGTGTCCCACTCAGCCCTCATCAGAGAAGATTCTTACAGAAGACAGGAATTAATACAGAGACCCAAACAGTACAATATGCAGAAGATTGAGAGATGTTGGAACAGTTAGCCTTAAATATAGTAATTTCATCCAACCACCCCTTAAGATTGGGGATGTACCAGGATGAAGAGGTGGGAAAATTGTAAGAGCCAGCAGCGGTGGATGACTCAAAATAACCAGTGTTTTCTCAATACATATGGAGTCATGGAGACTGAGGAACCATATTCACAATCTGACCAGATTCAGTTCTGTGCAGTCCCAGGATTGAGAGGGGAAGTGGACACAGAAGCTATTGCAATTGATAGCTGCTGGCAAAGGGAAAGTTATTTTCTTCAAATAAGTGTCACTGCATATATAAACCAGGGAAGACAACCATGCCCAGGAGTGGCTACCAACACATAATGAACTCCAGGTTTTCTTTGCATTTTTTGCTGGTTTATTGTTAGTTTACTTTTGAGGTAAGGGATTTTTTTTGTTTGTTTTTTCCTTACTATCTTTTGAAAACAAAAGACAAAAAAAGAAAAGGTTGGTGGGTAGGGAAGTAGCAAATGTCTGGGAGGCCTTTGGGAGAGAAAACATGATCAAAATAAAAACATCCTGAATGAGGTAATCTATGTCCAGAAAGAAAAACACTCTATATATTCCCTCATAAGTGGCTATTAGATGAAAAGCAGAGGATAATCAGGCTATACTCCACAAACCCAGAGAAGCTAGATAAAAAGAGGGACTCTAAATGGGACAGACATGGAAAGCCCCAGGAAGGGAAAACAGTTAAGATCTCCTGGGTAAACTTGGAAGGGAAAGAAGGGAGTGGATAAGGGATGAGAACATGGGGGATCAAGAAGACCAAGTTGGAAGAGGACCAGATGATGAGAGCAATGAAAGAGATATCTTGATAGAGGGAGTCATTATGGGGTTGCTGAGAAACCTGGTGGTAGAGAAACTCTCAGGAATCCACAAGGAAGACCCTAGCTAAGATTCCTAGCAATAATAGAGAGGGTGTCTTAAGTGACTTCCTCTTTGATCAGATTAGTGACTACTCTAATTCTCATCATAGAACCTACATCTGGTAACTGATGAAAGCAGATTTAGTGATCCACAGTCAAGCACTGGGTTGAACTCCTGGAGTTCAGTAGAAGAAATGGAGGACGAATCATATGAACAAGAAGGGGGGGTGGTGGTCAAGAGCATGATGGGTAAAACCCCAGAGACAGTTGACCTGAGCTTGTACAAGCTCACCAACTATGGGCTGACAACTGAAGAACCTGCATGGGTCTTAACTAGACCTTCTGAGTGTGGGTGGCAGTTATGTGACTGATATGGGGGGGAGGGAATCTGACAGTGACACCAGTATCTATCCCTGAAGAAGGACCTGGCTTTTTGGACCCCTTTCCCTATGGTGGGATACCTTGATCAGCAATAACAAGGGAGAAGATGATGGGTCAGAAGGGGTGGAGGCAGGGAGCAGGAGAAAGGGAGGCATGAGCACTGGGGTTGGTATGTAAAATGAAAAAATAAATTTAAATAAAAAGATCCCTCAGGAATCCTACACTATGTCTAAAAGAATAAACACCTCACACCTTTACCCTTTCTTTAACTTTTCATTCACATCATACAAATGTCCCAAGATACCACTCTGAAGTGATAAAACAAAAATAGTACCCCATTGCCCAACACAGACTTCAATCACAGTATTTCAATACTGGAGCTGCCAGTCCACCCTCTCAGCAAAACTGAAACTATGTACTTGACAACATTGCATGAAATATAGTTCTTCCTACTAATACCTTCTCTCTCTCCCACAATGTAGCAAACTAGACGTAACACAACACAATGACAATCACTTCCATAAGGCTGTTTGCCCTAGTCAGTTATAACTATATATTGTTTGAGGCTGTTGGAGTGTATTGTTAACTCTAAGAGAAGCAAGCATGAAAGTACCAGCTTACCCAGGTACCTTGGCCAGGGAAATTTATACTCAAAATATTTAGGTTTGGTCAGGATAACAGTTCTAAAGTACATCAACTCCATTTCTAATTTTAAACATTGTAAACGTTTGTACAATTGACTTGAGTCACTGCTTCCTTCTCTACTTAGTGGAATTTGTAAAGGCAAGGGAGTGGTGTGCTACAGTCTCTGAACTGTGTATTCTGCTAACATCCAGTCCAGTTCTACCTCGAGCAAACATGAAAAATGTCATAAAGCTATACATATTTTTTTTAGGCCAGGGGAAAAAGGAAAAGTTGACCGAGTGTAACATAAACACTGTGGTGGTTTGAATTCGAATGGCCCCCATAGGTAGTGTCACTATCTAAAAGGTTAGGAGGTGTGGCCCTTTGGGTTGGGTGTGGCCTTACTGGAAGAACTGTGTCTCTGGGGGTTGGCTATGAGGTTTCAAAAACCAAAGCCAGACCTACAGTCTCTTTTACTGTTGAAAATGGTCTAAACCTTTGAAACTGTAAGCAAGTCCCAATCAAATGCTTTACTTTATAAGAGTTGCCATGCCAACCTTCTATGTCTTCAAAAACTGAACTGATCAGAGTGGCTAAACAAAATATAGCAATTTGTAATTAATAATTAACATGCTTTTTTATTCTCTTAAATAAAATAGTTGTCATGTTCATGGTATCTCTTCAAAGCAATAGAACACTGACTAAGACAGACACACTTGCTAGTACTGAAATCAATGCATCTCTTGGCATTTCGTAAACTACACAACACAGCTGTACAAAATTTCTTCCTACCAAGCCACTTGGTGGAGTCCCACCAAGAAGACAAAAGACAGCTCACAGATGATGAAAAAGTATAGTTTGTATCATCCTTCTGTTCAAATGACATTTTTGAAATTTTTATATTCAGTTGTGAGTTTAGCATGGGAATCAGTGTCACAGTATAAATGTGGAGGTCAGAGGACATCTTTCAGGACTTAGTTCTCTCCTTCATTTTGGGGTTCTAGAGACTGAATTCAGGTCATCTGGAATGGAGGCAAGTGCATTTACTGACTGAATTATCATATAAAGAAACATCATTTTAATAAACAATTTTGAAAGTCATGTAGGTATCAAAGTTATCATTTTAGCCACCAGGAAGCAGCCACTGACACAATATTGGACAATATGCTAAATCCCCTACTATTTAATGAATTCCTAAAAACATGTAATGCTACTACCCCTTAGAAGGAAGAGAAAAAGAAAAAAATAAAATAAGAAGGAAAACAAACAAAAAAACCCTATACACAAGCCTAGAGGTTAAGTGAGTGGCTCAAGGCTTCAAATCCAGACAAAGAAAACTAAGGTCCTGAACTAAAAATTTCTATAACTACAAAAGTGTATTTCTGCTAAATAGTGCTTCTTATCAGTTTCACAATGAAAAGACCAAGAAAAGCTATGAATGAATTCTATGAATGAATTCTTTATTCAGGAGTTTAGTAATCTCAACAATGGAGAGTGTGAGGGACAGACTGCAAATTGCAATTCTTTTTACAGTGTACGATCTGGACCCCACTGTTCATCAAGAACAAATCTACAAATTATTTTTTAAGCTGGAAAAGATTAGAAACAAACAAACAAACAAAAAAAAACTTTAGTCTGGCCCTGAAGAAACACAGGCAGGAAAGCTTTGAGTTCAAAGCCACCCTACACAAGGATGTAGAGAATTTTCTAGCAAAGACAGTATATAGAAAAATACCCCCTATTACATTCCTTAAGGGGAAAAAATTCTAGGAAACACCATTTATATTGCATAGTTTTCATTTAGTGAAGCAGGTCAAATTCTAAGAAAAGCTAAAACAAAAGCATGTATTCTCACATGTTATTACAGTCCAGGGTAGGAAAGCAACTGGTGTCCTAGACACCTGATTTTGTAGGCAATTATGTAACTCCTATTAATTTCCAATTTTTGACAACATCCTGTCTCTCACCACACCCATCAAGGAAAGGAAAATTAAGCAAATGGGTTGTGAGTCCAGGATTCCTGTGATTTAAGAATAGTTTTCCGTAGTTTCATCAGGAAAACAAAGCTGGATTTCAAGAAAAGAAGTCAAACACACCAGAAAACCCAGGGAATGCTTCTGCAGGTTACTCACAGAGAAAACAAAACAAAATATCATTTGTAGTATTTCTCAAAGAAAACTTTTTAACTTGAATGCCAAAGTGAAACAACTGAAATTAAGTTGAAATGACCTGTCTGACATGGTCACTCTGATTCAATATGAATGACCGAATACATAAGCTAGTTTCATTTGGGAACTAAAATTAATTATCATTGTAGCATATCTGCAGTCAACCAAAGCAGTGGAATAAATGCACACAAAACTTAAGAAGGCAAGAGCTTAATGCAGTTTGTAAATCCCCCAGACTTGAAGGTGACCAAAAGTGACACCAATTTATATCTAAGTGTATAAACTCATCTGAACTCTTTACAGATAATGACTTTAAAAGGACTGGAGCACTTTCCTGACCACTGCAATGAAAATGTTTAAAAAATTAATAAGCAACTTCTGGAAATAAAAGGGAAAAGGCCTTGAAGGTAGTAACCAATAAAGGTTCATCTTTTTGCAATGAGCTCTCAAAATTACTTCACTGTGGAGTGGAGATCCAAACAGCAAACACTAATTGTTGCTCAGTCCAATTTTCATTGTGAACTCCTGAATTCTCATTAGGGTCCAGTAACAATGTGAGTCAACCTTCCCCTTGCAAGAAAGGATGTGAATGTGGGTTACATTTTCCCAAGGAGAACAAAATTGAGGGTTTCCCTGTCAATAGTTTTACAGGTCTAAATAAAACTAAGTGGGCAAGTCAAGCTGCTCCCCTAAGGCTTGGTGGCAAGGATCTTTGCTGCATCCTACATAAAAAGCTTGGAAAAGCCCCTGAAGGCTCCAGGTGTTTACTCCACAGGAATGCCCCAGGGAGCTCATTCCAAGGCTACAGACTGTCCAGGCAGGGAGCCTTACTGAATAATCTTCTCTCAGAGGAAAGTCTCAGCAGGAGACACTGAAGCAGGTAGCCTGAGAATGCAGATCTGAGGGGGCTGGGATCAGTGCCAAGACAAACACCCAGTGGGGCTGATGCTATGCAGGAGGGTCACCCATCCTTGTCTGTCAGCAGGCCCTCTCCTCAGAATTCCAAACTGTCCTCAACTCCCTCAATTAGGTTCCTCTCTCACCTTGTGATTTCCAGGGCTCCTGGCTGGCTTGTCCCTTCCTTGAGAGCAGAGAAGAAAATAGGCGGCCCCTCCTTTGGACGCCACTGCCTCAAGAAGAAAGCATTGCTGTGGGGATGGGGAGCAAACACTTAGCAGCTTTTCCTGCCACTCCCCCACTGATATGTACACAGCCCTGCCCACCTGCGCATGTGCTGCCTGAGGACCAGTAGTAGGCGGGGCAACAGCCCAACGCTAAGAATAACTATTGGATGACTTGGCTGCACATCAGGCTGTGTGAGCTTAATAAAAAAGGCTTGCAACTGTTGACTCAGGAGCTAGGTTGACCTCAACTGTGATGAAAGTTGGGTGGCTGGCAACAGCTGCTGGGGAAATGCCCACCCATATTCTCCTACCCCCATCATCTCCTGGAGGTGCCCTTCCTCAGTGCTTCTGGTGCCTAAGTCCCACACATTGACAAAATGTACCCTTGTGTTTCATGCCCAACCAAGAAATGGATTATTCTCAGTATTCAAGGTAGAGCGATGCCATCTAGTCAAGAAGTGCTTTGGATGGGAGGCTGGCCCATTGACAGGATGAAGAGTATCACAGTGTATCTTATGATTTTGACCTACTCGATCACCAAGAAGCCATTGCCTTAAAGTCACCCTGGATTTCAGAAATTGTCTACTGGCTCCAGAGAAAGTATGGACATGTGGCCCATGATTTGCTCAAGAGACCATCTTAATTAGTACAAGGATTAACATCTAATCATTACTTATTTTAATGTGGTATTGAGAGATAACAGGGTGACCATGCTAAACTATTTTGACTGATGTTATTTCTTTGGTGTGTATAAAGTGGAAAAGTCCTTGGCAGGCATAAATGTCAAGAAATAAAACATTAGGTTTGCTGTGCTGCCACAGAAAATCTGATGGTTCTCTGATGGTTCATGACGTAACGATGCACATCAAGCCTGGTGATATAAATTGTATCTAGAAAGGAAGAAAAAGGAAATGAAAGGGAGAGTAAAGGGATTGAAAAGAAAAAAAAACAAAAGGAATAAATCTTTTTCTCCATTCTGCATGTCCTATACACACTTTGCTGGAGATCCAAGGCACAGAGAGGGCTTAAATTAGCAGGTGTTTGCATTGTATGGCTTTAAAAGTGTTTTTGTGTTAGTGGCTGGAGTGTTTTGGTGCAATGGCTGTAATTTTAATGACCAGCTCAGTCTGTCTCACTTCAGTGCATTACACTGCTCTTTCCCACTTAAATACAACAGGTGCAACCAGCTGCTCTTCAGCAAGTACAGGCCTGGAATTAACTTGGCAGGGATCTTGTTCTGAGACTTCTCTGACTCACAACTGTGGGAATAACTCAGAGCATCAAGCCCCAGCCTTTCACTCTTTTGCTTTTTCTTTGAGCTCATTCACTAAGGGTTGAGATGTTAATTGTCAGCAATCATAACTGTTTATGTGTGAAACTTGGAATTTAAAGACAATAGAAGGTCAAGGATAATGCTTCTGTTAGATTTGCTACTCATTGTGTGATATTCCTGGGCTGAATAAAAAGGCAGAAAGAAAGGATAGAGAAGAAGTGGAGACAAAGAGAAAGAAAGGAAAGAAAGGTGAAAGAAAGAAAGAAAGGAAGGAAGGAAGGAGGGAAGGAAGGAAAGTAGGAAGAAAGAAAAAAAGAAAGAAGAAATAAAAGTATTCTATTGGCCCAAGTTAAAGCCCATTCTCTTCCACACTTTTAAATTTTTTCAAGCTCATGAAAAGACCTGTCTTATATAAATAATAATAACAATAATAATAATAATAACAGAAAGCAAATAGATATTGAATTCATCATATCTGAATAATTGTGTATACATAGGCAATTGGTGACAGGATGCCACATAGCCCAGGCTTGCTTGAACTTAGCATGTAGTTCTGGATAACCTAGAACTTCTGATTGTACTGCCCCTACACCTTGAGTGCTGGGATTCTAAGCAAGAAGTATCACAACTGGATTCATAGGGTTCCTGGGATTTAACTGAAGGCTTTGTTCATGTTATAAAAGCACTCTACCAAGTAAACTACATTCCCATCCCCTCACAATCAGGTGGTTTAATCACTCGAGGCATGTTTCACCATTCCTACTGTAAGAGTTACAATGACATTTACCCTTAGGATTGAAGCTATGGTTAGAAAACTTACAACATTTAGTTCTTGATATGTTAGAAAGTATTTAAAAACAATAGATATTCATACAGGTAGTAAACATTACTACCACTTTTATTAAGACTCCCTTTGAAGCAGTGAGAATGTAGCCTAACAAAGCAGACTGAAGATGAAAACGCCATGCTTCTGCATGATAGCAGATTCTTCCAGGCTCTTCTTGAATTGAGATTGACGTGTATCTGTTGCCATGTTATTTGGATCCCAAGATTTCACTTAGGCTATGACAATACACAAAGCAGGCAGTTTCGCAAATAAGTAGGAAATAAACCTGGGTCCTGAGTGAGGAAAAGAGAGACTCTCTATTGTAGCATGTATATTTCCACCAGCCTGCCAGTCTGGGCCCACAGCCGTGCCAGCCCCTAATAACATTCAGAGACTCTGTATTTGATACAATCCTGTTGGCCAGTTACCATTATTGTTTATGGGCTAGCTCTGCCTTAATTATTAACCCATTTCTACTTATCTAAGTATTTCCATGTGGTCGTCTTATCAGGGAGCCGCTGCAGGCCTCTTGCTTCTTCCCTGGCTACATCTTGACTCCTACTACTTCCTCTCTCCTCCTCTTTGGCTCCTAGCCCCGCCTATCTTGCTATTTCATTGGCCACAGAGCTTTATTAACCAGTATGAGAAACATGTATACAGAATAACATCTCCCATCACTCTATCATGCCCATCAGCTTAAGCATTAACTGAGGGAATCACCTCAAATAAAGAGTGTAAAGAATTGTACTTGGTTCTCCTTTCTGTATCTATGTTTGCTGTGATGATTAACAGAATTCTCAGGAATAAAGTGTCTTTCTCACATAAATGCTTATAAAAATACCACCTCAGGATTGCATGTTTTGGCTCATGGCTGTAACTGCAGCACTTGAACAATTGTAGTAACTTGGCACTCAGTGAGTTCCAGGCCAGCCTGTGCTAAACAGTAAGACCGTGTTCCTTAATACAAAAAAATGGCAAACTAAACAAAAACAACACACCAAAAGACCCTGTGTGTTACAGCATATTGAAATATATCAAGTTAAAGTGGAGTATGACATATAATTTCAAGCAATATCATACTGCCAGTTTCAAGTCTGAGTTCCACTACTGTGTGCCTTATTTTCTCATCTGCAAATGGGTGAATAACTTCTATAATAATCTATACTTATTGCATAAATTTTAAGAGAAATATATCTGATTACACACATTAAAGAACATTTATGAGATATGGTCAAGTAAATTATTATTTATTATACATAGATAAAAAAATCATTGTTGACACAAGAACAGAGAGAAGATGAGAAGTGCTCATGCAGTGAGATTATCACAAAAACCCTAAGAATCTTAATTTAACAGGAGAAAAGATTTGCATTATCTCATGGTTGTGCAGGTTTCACTTGGTCCTGTTGCTATGGTTCTATGGTGAGACAAGCTACCATGCAATGAGAATCTGGAAAAGCAGAGCTGCCCATTCTCTGGTGCATGGAAGGAAGGGGTGTCTTTATACCAGGGTCCCTCTCCTAAGTGTTCCAACATCCTGACTTTGTACCAACAGCTGGAAGACAACTGTTCAAAGTGTGGCCTGACCCTGTGGAGATGTCCCTGAGACACACAGAAACAGTCCCTAAATAGAGGAAGTAGCTCTCACATTAAAATAGGGAACTGGCAAGGAAGGACTACACCAGATGTCATTATCTGGCCTGCAGACACACCCACTAATGAACACATCTTGACATCTTGACTTGACAGAGAGAGAGAGAGAGAGAGAGAGAGAGAGAGAGAGAGAGAGAGAGCAGAGAGACAGAGAGAGAGAGAGAGAGAGACAGACAGACAGAGAGAGAAAGACAGAGAGAGAGAGAGAGAGAGAGAGAGAGAGAGAGAGAGAGAGAGAGAGAGAGAGGACCCCAGAAATCCTATGTCAATAGAAGAAAATAAAGAGGAGATCACGATGAATGAACAGTTGAATTTGACAATCCACATTAGGTGTTTCAACTGAGCTCCACAACACTGCTATGCACTCCCTGGAGAGTAACAATTCCTAGGAGTGCACACAGGTTACTCAAACTATTTTGAGGGAATTGAAGATAATGTTCTCTTCAAGGCTCAAATCTGTCACCACAAACTTCAGCCCCTCAAAGGTCTCCCACATTCCTAGTCATCCAGTCAGCTCCAGACTGGACGCTCAAGGATGGAACAACTGTCTAGAATGATCATCAGAAAACAAGGCTGACTAGGTGAAAGGTTATGTCAGTGTGCACCAAGAGTTGATCAAAAGAAGAAGGAGATTTTGGGGTTCAAGAAAGAAAGAGAAGACCACAAGCTCCTAAAATGCTGAAAATGGGAAACACTTACTTGGCATTGGCACTGGGCTCCAGCCTTTGTAAATTGCTTTCTACCTGTGATCTCATATGAAACATGCAAAGAAAAAGAGCCACAGGCCACCGTCCTCATTCATGAAAGTTCTGTGCTATTCCCTAAGTAGCTTCCTGCACAGCAGCCCTCCTGATACAATGGCATGTAGAGGTGTCACATGTGTTGGACCCATCTCCCTCAATTGACTGTAGCTTCTAGCAGATAAGGAAGATTTGCTTGCCAATCAACCAGTTTCTTGCAAGAGGATAACTCTCCAGAGAAACTTGTGAATGATCACAGAAGTGAACAACTGGGTGGTATGTGGATGGGATATGCGGCGATGAGTGGGTGGATGGTTACATGGGTGTCTCTATGTTTCTTCTTCACATGTGGGAACTCTGCTCCTGCTGCCTCAGCCTACATAATGATTGGTATATAAGACAAGAGCAAGGTCTGAGTACCAGACATTCATTTTTCAGCCACATTGAGAATAGGAATACTCCAGCCCTGTTAGAGGTGAGAGCTCTGTAGTAGTTTGG
Source organism: Cricetiscus sungorus (assembly GCA_030556225.1). Lineage (NCBI taxonomy): Eukaryota > Metazoa > Chordata > Mammalia > Rodentia > Cricetidae > Cricetiscus > Cricetiscus sungorus. Next base: position 227,267 of record JANBXA010000119.1, on the reverse strand, counting down.
TTGCTTTGCTTCCCTAATCTTCAGTTTGAATGCCAGTATTTAACTCTGGGTCTTTTTATTATCCACGTTGAAATGACGACATTTCTCCTGTTTTCAGAACACTGATTCTCATTCCTGGATGTCTATTGACACACAGAGGACAAGGACACATTCAGTATTTCCAGAAAGGAGTCCTTTAGACACTTCACATGGTGTTTCCAATTTTCCACCAAGGTGAGCACAGTGACCAAGAGGTGTTCTGCTCAAAGTGGGGCTACCGGGCCTCAGCACTGGCATCCCCTGGAAAATGGGAGAATGGCAAATCAGGCTTTGCTTCAGAACCCAGACTCCCAGGCACACTAACTCCTACATGTTCTCTATCTCACACACCACATACAATGATGATTTCCATGAAATGCAGGGAGCCGGCACTGTCTCAGAACACAGGGAAGATACCAGAGAGGAGCAGTGATGAGCTTCAGGCCTTACAGCCACAAACTAAGATGGATGAATGTGACCAGGACCCTCCAGCTGCTGCCAGGTGAAAGCTGTGGAGCTTTCACCACACGAGCATCTCGTGTTCAAGAACAAAGACTCACCACAAGTGTACAGCACCTAGCCTCTCCACAGGTCAACAACACCTGTGAAGACATCTTTAAATGCATGTTGAGAGCTCACACACTACTGTCCCCATCCCCAGAGTGTGATATAGACCACATGTTTTGCTTTTCATTTAGAGAAAGTAGAACAGCCCCAGTCCCCATTTCATTTCTTCCCAGCCTCCAAGTTTGGCCTATTCAATTAACTCAGAAAATTAGTTTAGACATGAAGACTCCATGGATGTTCAGCAGGACTAAGAAGATTCAGTCAGAGAAGGAACAAACATGAGAAAAAGAGAAATATAACATAAAACAGGGAGATATTATAGGTTTGAAGAGAAAACTGACTCTAGAGAAATGCCTAGAGACTTACAAAAAAATAGAATCTTGAAATTCCCATGTAAATGGATGGAGCGTGAAGAAACCATCCTGAATGAGGTAACCCAGTCACAAAAAAGAGGAACATGGTATTTACTCACTCATATATGGATTTTAGACTTAGAACAAAAGATCACCAGACTATAATTCACACTGCCAGAGAAACTTGGATACAAGGAATATTCTAACAGATTCATACAAGGTCCCTCACAAAAGAAAAAAGGAACAAGATCTCAAGATTGGAGTAAGGGGGCCAATCCAGTGAGTAGAAAGGAAGCTAGGAAAGGGAGGGGAAGGAAAGGGAAGCATGTGGGACTAAGAAGATTCAGTCAGAGAAGGACCAGACATGAGAAAAAGAGAAAGATAACATAAAAGAGGGAGCTATTATAGGTTTGAAGAAAAAACTGACTCTAGAAAAATGCCTAGAGACTTACAAGGCTGACCCCAACTAACAATTTAAGCAACAGTGGAAAGTCTACCATAAATGCCTTTCCCTGATAATGAAATTGATGACTAATATATCCACCATCATAGAGCCCTCATCTAGTAGCTGATGGTAACAGAAGCAGATACTCACAGATAAACACTGAGCTGAACTGAGAGCCAAAAGCAGAGAGGGAGGACAAGACCATGCTACAGAAACACATACAGACAGCTGATCTGACAAGGAGGAGCTAATGGGCTACCAGACTGATAGCTGGGAATCCATCATTGGACCGATTAAGAACCCCTGAACATGGGTAGCAGTTAGAAGGCCTGGGCAGTCTAAGGGACCTCTGACAATGGAACCAGGATGTATCTCTGGTGCACAAAATGATTTTGGGAGCTTGTTACCTGTGTAGGGATACTCCCTTTACCTAGAGGCAGGGGGGAGGGCCTAGACCCTACTCCAAAGTATTTGAAAGATTTAGATGATGCCCACAGAAAAGCATCACACTATATGTAGAGTGCAAATGGGGGGAGGAGAAGGGGATGGAAGGGTGGTCAAGTATCATGGGAGTGTTGAAGTGTCGGAGGGAAGGAGGGAGGGAGTGATGTAGAGAGAACTGGGATGGATATGTAAAATAAGAAAAATGAATAAATAAGTTAATTAATTATTTAATCAGTAAGTACATAAAAGAGACAAAACATACACTTGTAGGATAATCCCACATCTCAGCTATCCTCCATTGGGCCTTATACTACTGTGAAAATTGTGATGATTTTCTTGTCTTGATTTTGTTGAGCTAGTTAGAGAATTTTTCCTTGAAGGCCCAGATCTCCCACCATCAAACATCAACTTCTCACAAACTTTCAGCTGGTCATCCAAACCCAGAAGGCATTGTGATGGATAAGAGAAATATCCAGCACCACTTACAGAAGACAGGCCTTAAAACCTGATACTGATGGTTCTTGTCACTGTGAAGTAAAGGTGGGGAAATTGAAGACAACTCATTTGGAAGCAAGAAGGGAGAAGAAAGTCACATGCTCAGCACCCACAAAAGAGCTCTGGCTCATTCACAGATTGTTTAGGGACACACAATGATGCATGACAATACACACACCCATGAGACAGAAAGAGAAAGGGGCAAGAGAGAGAGAGATAGGGGCAGGGAGATGTGGAGAATAGGAGGGAACACACACACACACACACACACACACACACACACACACACACACGAGAGAGAGAGAGAGAGAGAGAGAGAGAGAGAGAGAGAGAGAGATAATTAAGTAAACAGTGAAAAATCCCAAAACATCCTGTGCCACACTGAGAAGAACAAAGTGGAACCATGCATATCTAGTTGTTACCAAGAGCTTCCAGCACAATCACCTGCCAGGCAAGTTCAAAGACTCACCACAAACCCACAACAGATAATATTTCCAAAAGTCAACACCTGTCAGGGCCTTTCCAAATGCATGCAGGGAACTCCACATTCGTCCCTCTATTCCTGAGTTGTATGACTGAGACCAGAGCCTGTGGTTTTCATTTGAAGATAGAAGAATAGTTAGAGTCCCCATCCCACTTCCTATGAAACTTCAAGTATGCCTCTCCTCTGAGAAGAATAGAGGACATGAGTCAAGTCCAGAGTCACTGTGGAGGTACAGTCTCCAAGTATATATATGACCTTTTTTCATAATCTGAATTTATATTATTTAAATAGCATACTTTTTATTTATTTACATACCATACTAGTTTCTCCAACATGCTGTCCTCTAAGTTCCCCCATCTACATCCAGCTTCCTGTGTTGCCAACATTCCTTTTCTCCTCCATCTCCACTTAGAAAGAGTTAAGCCACCATTGGTTGAGCAAAGAACAGAGCTTCTTGCCTTGCATCAGGGCTAGTCAAGGGAATCCAATACGGGGAATGGTTCCTCAAATCTTGCAACACTCCGTGGACAGGTCCTGATCTCTCTGCTAGAAGTCCTATAGAAAGACCAAGATACAAGACTGTCTCACACATGCAGATGACCTAGGTGAGTCAGCTGGTGGCTCTCTAAGTCTTAGTGCTTAGTTCATGATCTCCCACAAACTTAGGTCAGTTTAGGGGAAACAAGGATGATAAAAGACAGCAGGTGTGGGTGACATTGGTGACAGTCCTGTGGACTCCAAAAGTATGGATACCTGTTGTTAACAGTTATTTCACTGATGAAGAGCTGGTGACCTCACAGCTTATTTCTTTGGCTGGTCATCAGCTGCAACTCTGTGGACAGCCTCTCCATTTCCTTCTGCAAATGCTTTTGGTGAGGAGCATTGGCTTGCATGATGGCTCCATAGCAGGCCCAGGGCATGGATGACCTCTTTGCATGGTGACAAGGCATATAACAAGGTCACACTTTCCAGAACTAAAACAGAATGATCATGTCTGGATCCCAGTAATAATGAAAATACTTGGGGTCTGATCAGATGTCTTCTCTGTGGATCTCTATAAACACTTTGTAAAGTTGTGGCTTTGTAAGTACTTGGGTGTCCCCTCTCCCTTCTTTCACTTGCTTCAGGTGAACACATAGACTATGCATTTATGCTTCTTCACAGAGGTTCAAAAAGCAACCTGGTCCATTCCCCTGAATCAAGCCTGTGCTTTTAGAAGCCAGGAGAAAAATGGCACAGTGCACAAGCACTGAGGAGTTTTGAGGAGCCCAGTTCTCCTGCCTCTTCATTTGAGGCCCATGACTATTGATTGAATAGTCAGACAGGTATAAAATGCTCAAATTTTCACCAAGTCACCCCCACGCCATTGATGGCCCAAAAAAACCAAGCTTGCATGAAGGAGCCATTCTGTGCCTTGGTCCCATAGCTCTGGCATTTGATTGATTTTTTGTTTAAGAGTCTTGCCTGCCATCCTCAACTGCTGATTCATAACCCTAAGGATGCCACTGTTAGGGACAAGTGGTGCAGAGGAGTTCTTCTGTACATCCTGAGGATATAATAGGCAGGTGCACTTTGCTCTACATGTGACTAGTATCAGACATGCACTACAACTAAAGTAAACTGCTGTGGGTGAAGTACAGTGATGCCTGCCCTAAGCTGGAAACACATTGTTCCCTCTCTGCCTGCTGATGCTCTCCCCTGCCCCCGCATTACACCCACAAGCCCTACTAAAGGTAAAAGCTAAGTATTCCCAGGACAACTCCTCGTCCTTACCTGTCCCTGGCTTATAGAACAGACAACAAGAGTTCTGGAATCATGGACAATCAGTAATTATAAGAAGCAGGGATATTCATTTTCTTGTCAGATGATCCAGATCCTCTACTCCATTAGTGAAAGTGCCAGCTCATGCCCATCTATTCCAGGACCCTCCCAGTCTTCTGCCTAAAACTCTCTGTGCCTTTGCTAGGGTCACTTATTTACTTCTATTTTATTTTGAGACATAACAGCAACTTCTTTCTGCTTCTGTCTGGATTCTGGATGTTCTCCATTTTCTCTTCCAAACAGAGAACTCAGCCTTGACAACATGGCTACTGATATAACTGAGAAGCAATGAAGGATTGCACTAAGGGCAGTTGGTGTTTCTACAACACTGGTGACATCATGGAATGCCATGAGATCTACAAGATACCATAGAATACCCATGGAATGGACTGCTGATCATGACGAATATCCTTTTCAGACCTGCTAATTTTTTTTCAATAAATAAACCAGAATCCAAGTTACCTTTTCCAGTATCGTCTCTTGGAATGTGTGGTAAGGCATGCAATACTTCCTCCTTCCAGTGCCAGGGTTTCCTTACCTTGATTGGGAGCCTCATAGTACTAGCCATGAAGGTATCTGAAGTAGTCATTCTAAACCTTATAGAAGAATGTCTCATTCTTTCCTCAAAATCACCTATTCATCAATATGAGCAATTGAAAACAACTGTGAGACCACCTTATGATGAATACAGAAAAGGAAAGCTAAACTTCCTCAAGGACAAATGAATGAAAGCACATTCAGGAGGGATTTCATGGAATTTAGGACAAGAGTACAGTCATGGAATCCATGTGCTTACCTTTAGAAAATTGCCCCAGTGGTAATCTTAGCACGTTTTAAATAGAAGCAAGATGATCTAAGCTCAAAGTGAACCAGCAAAGCCAATGTGAGGACAATTTCAGAGGCATGAGATGAACATGGGGTGATCTTTCTCATCTGGGGACCTTGCTCTTCCCCGTCCTCATGTCCACATGGAGACCACATCAAAATTGTTTTGACCACATAAACTACTGAGTAATATCCAATGCTGCTAGCACAGGACTGGTCCTGTGAAAAACTGACTTTCCCTGGTGCTGTCCTAGTACTAAGAGATAAGGCCTGAACCAAAATCCACTGATCACTTCAAGGGGCTAGACCAAAACCATCAGAGACACTAAGCTTCCTTCACTAGAGATTTGATCAAGCTGACCCATTCAGCTTGGTTATCTATTGAACTACATCTGATACCCCATCATTTAGAATCCATTTCAAGGTGGAGTTCAGGTGCAGCTTTTCTGACAGTTCCTTTGTCTGAATGACCATCTCCTTCTGCTTCAGTAGGATTTCAAGTATTTCCTCTCATCTCTTGAGATCCTGATTATTAGAAGAATGTGTTCTTAAAGAGGGCTGCACACTATCATACAATTGTAAACACATACAAATAATCCTAAGACCTTTCTGGTCAGCATGGCTAGAAAGAGTCAGAATTCAGGGAAGTAGAAAACCCTGATTTAAGAAGGAGACTGACATGAACTCCAGTGGTGTCTTCAGATATATGCATACATGCATGATATAGCACCACACCCTCAGTCTTAAACTACACATAGATATAAACTCTCTTCCTCTCACATCCTCACTCACTCACTCACTGTCTGTCTATGTATCTGTTGTTGTTCTGCAGCTGCTAGGGGCTAAGAAACACAAACACGAGATTGAGCGCCCATGTGGAGTTTATTGAGAGAGGGGAGAGGAAAGAGGGGGGTAGCTGGTGGCCAACCGAAAGCAGGGAGAGAGAGAGGTGTGGGGCACTTCCTTTAAGAAGGGAGCTTGTGCATGCTTATCCCAGTCTCTGTGGCCAGGTAGCTTGGGCAGTGGGGCTTGTGCATGCATAACCCAGTCTCTGCCCAGCCAGGTAAGGCCTGACCTAGTGATTACACGTCCTGTCCATTCCTCAACATTCCCACCTCTTATTACTATTAAAAAGGTGGGGGTTGGGTATGGCCCAACAGGGTGAGACTGCAGGTTTCTAACAGTATCTATCTATTTTTGTATCTATCTCTGAATATGTATTTCTCTGTCTCTCTTACACACACACACACAGAGAGAGAGAGAGAGAGAGAGAGAGAGAGAGAGAGAGAGAATAGGAGCGAAAAGGAAGGAGGAAAATAGAGACTTAGGAGAAAGAAATATCATGACAAATTGGCTGTAGAGTTTAGACAAATTCAACATTTTCAGTATAGTCTTACAACTCAGCCTTCAGTCAATGGGGCCTAAACCTTCGGTGGAAAACAATTCATTTTTGTTGGTATATTATTTTGAGGTACTGAGAGAATTTTTTCCTCAAAGGCCCAAATCCCCACCTCCCAAAACAAGCTTTTATAAAGATCCCAGATGATCACTCAGTAAACCACAGACTATACTTAGAGAATACAGGGCTGAAACCTGCTATTGAAAATTCTGTTGCTCTGAAGCCACAGCTGGGCAAAGTGAAGAGAAAACTATTGGAAGCATGAAGAGAGGAAAAAGTCACATGGCACCCAAATCATTGACTCTGAAAATCAGACAATTTGCACTTGGATGAGGTTCTCCTCCTGGCAAACTGCTTCTCACTGTGATGTCACAATAGCCTTGTTTTTCAAATGAGCCCCAGGATCCAGAACTCACTCACTCACAACTCTGTGCTTAAAATCCTAACTATCCTGGGGTAAAGATGGCTCATGCCAATAATCCTAGCATCTTGAGGCAAAGTCAGGCAGATGTCAGTGAACTGGAGGCCAGCCTGGTTTACAAAGTGATTTCCTAAACAGACAGACTAACCTTGTCTTGAAAAAAAGAAGGAGGAGGAGGAGGAGAGGAAGAAGAAAAAGAATCCTAGCTATCATAATGACAAGTACATGTGTGATATATTACTGACCAATCCCCTTCACTGAACTGCAGGTGCAAGCAGAGCAACAGAAATGGTTTCCCAATAATTCAGTTTCATAAGAGGCTGACATCCCTGAAGTAATTGAGCATACATACTGAATTGAATACCTGGATGGCATGAGTAGATAACTGACAAGGAGCATGAATGAATAACATAATGAGTGAAAGTACAGTAAGTCAAATGTCCAATTACTGCCGACCTTCATCTATACCATCTCCCTATTGCTTACCTGTTGTTGCTGGATTTTCACATCACTCGTCTCTTCTTGGTTTCTTTAGATCAAGTTCATGTCATCCAAGTGGTGTTTCAGCAGGTCCTATTCCTCTTGTACTTTTTTTTCTCCTAGTTCTGCATGTCCACCTTCTTTTTCAGCTGAGTGTCTTCCATCAGGAGTTGGCTGTGCAGACCTCTAGAGACACACTCTTCATAGTAAGATTCAGCAAGCTTCCTCCTGCTACCCCTACCTCCAGGAACAACCTAGCCAAAAGGACCCATGTTTCTAGAAAGAAATAGCCAGATTCTGATACAGCCATGACAGCAGTACTCAGGAGATCAGAATAAGAGAATATCTACTTCTACAAATTATCAAACTACTCAGAAACACTCCTATATCCAATAAGGATTTATGTACTTTCAATAGAAGGTGAATTCCTCTCACTGTCCATAACAGACAATGGTAAGGGGAAACATTAGGAAATCTTCGGCAAATACCCTCAAAGTATGGACTGGTTACCCAAGATAAGTATCTACAGGTTCCTCATCCATCAGATTTCTAAAGCCTGAGTCTGAGCTCCAGAAGCCCAGTGCTGACTGGCATTCCATTGACAGTGCAAATCACTGTTCTACATAGAATCTCCTATGACTCTAGCACACTGGTGACAGTGGCTAACAGTATCTGTCACACTTAGCTAACTGAATCCAAGAGGCACAAGTTCAATTGTAGCTTGGTAAGACTCCTTCCTGAGTAGCAGAAGGACTAGAAGCAAAGCATTAAACTTTTCCGTCAAGGGAAATCATAACACAGAGAGAATCCCATTCCACAGCTAATAAGGTCTATGCGAAGATGAGCACTTACCAATAGAAGATTGTCTTCTTGTTCAGTTGACAAATTTTCTGATGTTCGGTGTTATCATTCTCAAAGATCTTTAGTTCCCACGTGACATTTTTATGTTCCAACTTCAGTTTCTCATAAAGCATATAATTAATTTGTTGTGACCCTATATCAGGACAACTATACAAACTTCCCAAGGGATTTCAAGGTGCAACTATGGTGAAAACTAAGGACAAGAGCATTGATGCATAAAGTGGGGCTCTCAAATCTCAGCAGTATCATATTCTAGAAAGTAATACAGGCAAACCCTTAAACCCCATCACATAACCCTAGCTCCCAGATTGTTTGGAGACTCATAAAATTACATATATATGTATGAACATCTGTGGAAGAGAAAGAGATGGAGACATGGAGCAAAAGAGAGAGAGAGAGAGAAAGAGAGAGAGAGAGAGAGAGAGAGAGAGAGAGAGAGACAGAGACAGAGACAGAGACAGAGAGAGAGAGGGAAAAGAGAGAGAGGGAGAGAGAGAAGAGAGAGAGAGAGAGAAACAGATAGGAGGAAGGGAGGAGGAAGAAATAAAAGGAGGAAAGCAGGAAGGGAAAAAGGAAGGAAAAAAAAGAAAGAAGAAAAAAATTGAGGAGACATAGAGAGGGGAGAGCACCCACAATTAGACCACAGTTTTCCATGAATTTCTTTAGAATCTAAGGCACAAAACTAGAAAGGAACTATCAAGTGTCCCAATACTTCCTGTACCACACTGGGAAGGACCAAGGAAAACCATGCCTGTCAAACTACTAAGAGCTATCAGCACACAATCACTTGCCAGGCAAGTTCAAAGACTCACTACAAACTCATGGCACATATCTCCCACAATCCACCACCTGTCAGAGCCTTTCCAAATGCATGCATGGAACCTGTACATTACTGCCTCTATTCCTCAGTTATATGATTGACACCACAACATCTTGTTGGGAGCCAGCCTTGAGTCACATCCTCTCTCAGAGTTGTTCACACCTTAAAACTCTAATTGAGCCCTATCTTGGTAAAACAGGGAAGTGCTTAATAAGCAGTCTGTTTCACCCACCCCAGGAACTGAGATAAACCAGATGACTGGAACTGAGATGAACAAGGCTTCAGGAATTAAGATAAGCAGATGTTTATGGTCTGGGAACCCCAGATTCAGCAGAAGCTACCCCTCCCCATTTCCTCCCTGCTTTGCTTTAAAAACTCCTCTTTATGCCTAATAAATTGGACTTTGACCAAATCCAATGCTTGGTCTTGTTCCTTCTTTTTCTCCCATTATTTTCAGATTCTAGCCCATCTCGACCCATGCATAACTAGGCCCCAATGTGGGGCTCGAGGGTGGGGTTGTATGGAATGGAGTCCCCAACCCTAAAGAAGAAACACTGGTAGCACACATTGAGAAGAGAGCGGGACATACAGACCTGTGAGCTGCAGCAAGGCGACTTGGAATCCATCCTCACTGCTCATGAGCACGCCAATTTCTGGTGAGTTCCACCCGCTTTATGTTCAATAATAATGGGTCAATGCTTGTCCAAGGAGGTAAAGTTCATTAGGGATTTCCTAGTACTCCTTTCGAGAAAGAGGAATTTGAGTTTCTTGTAAAGAGTTTAGATATCAGCCTCATTACAAGAATTTTCAGTTAAGGGTTAAGGATGTTTTATTTCAACAAACCAATCTTTGCCTAGAAAAAAGAGGGCTAAAAGATGTCTGTCTGTCTGTCTGTCTGTCTGTATGTATGTATGTATGTATGTTTGTTCTGTATGTAGGGTGTGGCCACACAAATGCATGTATGGAGTGTGATTATGAATGTGTAAATCCTAACAAAGTACTATTTGCATTTTTTAGATATGGTAAAAAAGAGACAGCAGTCCGCAGGAAATGGCCAAAGCCAAAATTGACTGAGAGCGAGAGAAATCTGTATGGATGAAACAAAAAAGTTTAACAGAGGAGAGAATACAAAAATCTCCCGAAATTTTGATGGTTAAAAAAGAAATTGAAAGAATGGAGATCAATATAAACTTTGAAAAAAGCTATTGAAAAAAAGCCTCAGGGAACAGCAGCCCTGTCAGCCCTACCACCTAGAAAGGTGTCAGTGAAAACACAAATGAGACCTTGTCAGATAAAGAAAGCTTTACAGGTCAGAGGGGGAAATTTTTCAAAAGTATTTGGGACTTACGTTATATCCTAAAGAAATTAAGCCTCAAATATTAAAAATTAAAGATAGCTTGTGATCATTAAACGAATTTCAGAAATCATTGGGAAATATTCAATGGTTACCACCTTTTTAAAAGCATCTACTGGCAATTTAAAACTTTAAGCCAAAACCTTAAAGGAGATAGTGATCCCAAGTCACCAGGACAGCTAACTAAAGAGGGTAGACTAGTTCTTCTACAATTGGAAAATGCAATCCAACATTAACAGATATGCTATATTGAGTGTGCAAAACCATGGGAGGCTCATGTGCTTTTCACAAAACATAGTCTGACTTCTTTCTTATGGCAAGGGACTATTGTTATGGCTACATTTACATTACTTTGGTTTCCTCAACCAAAGTGTTAAATCCTTATTTTAAAATAATAGCTTGTATGGTACAAAATGCTGTATGGAGTCTAAGAGATATTTTGTCAGAGAACCAAGCATAATACATGTTTCCTATCCCAAATAGAAGGTTAATGGTTATTTCAAAACCTTTACAACCACCAAAACAGTCAAACAAATGTTTACTTAGATGGTGAGGGGGTTACCTCCCCTTATCTGAGAGTGGGCTCAGACACCAGCAATGGCACTCCTGACTTAAGAAATTAACCTTTTATCACTTGAAGCTCCCTGTCTCTCGATTTAGGACCTAAGTTTTCAAATTTTTATTAATTATAATTTTTGGTCCATCAGCTTTTGCTAAGTTTTTGGAAAAATTGGATAATCAGATTTCAGTTCATAGACTGTTACAATTTGTACTAATACATCCTTTTGTATTTCCTAAAATTGTAAAGGGTAATTCTATAAAAAAATGCTGTTAGTTTCTCCTGATGGTTTTACTATCAGAAAAGCAGTTTATGTTATTGATGGAAAAGAATATGTAGTACAGACAGATTCACCTTCAGCTCAGATAGTTGAGTTAGAAGCTGTTGAAATAGTTTTTCAGCTTCTAATAAATGATTCATTTAACTTATATATTGATAGTCATTATGTTTTCAGAGCTCTTCAAGTTTTAGAGATAGTTCCATACTATATAATAAGAATCAGGTTAAAATGCTGTGTGAGCAAATTCAAAGTGCCATTCATTTTAAAGAGAGTCACTGTGCTTCGTGGGTTATATAAGAGCTCATTCAAACTTTTTCAACATACTGGTAATAAGTCAGCAGACAGGAAAATTAGTTCAGCAGTCACAGAGCTTTCATAGTCAAAATAGTAATAGTCTAAGAAAGCAGTTTGGTTTAACTAAAGAGACAGCTAACATATGGTCAAACAATGTGATGTGTGCCCACTATATTTACCTGTAACTAATATAGGAATTACAGCCAACTCAGACCTGCTTGCTAATCATTTATGACAAATGGATGTTACTAATATTACAAAATTTGGTAGATTAAAGTATGTGCAGGTGACAGTCAATACATATTCAGGCTTCTTAATGGCCACTGCACAAACTGGAGAAGCCACTAAGCCTGTGATAAGTCACTGTTTAAAATGTTTTGCTTACATGGGAGTTCCAAAACATTATATAGACAGACAATGGATCTGGATATACTAGTAAAGCATTTCAACATTTTGTGCACAATAAAAAATAAACACATAACAGGCATTCTTTATAATCCTCATAGGCAAGAAATTGTGGGGCATGCTCATAGCTCCATAAAAATGCAACTTATATGAGAAGGGAGTCATGTTCCCAATCTCCACATGATGCTTTAAATCATGTACTCTTCATTTTAAAATTTTTAAATGTAGATGTCCTTGAGAAATTTGTGGCAGACAGATTCTGATATTATGGAACTCAAGAGAGTTTTAATCAAGTCAAATAAAAAGATCGATGCATGAGACTATGAAAAAGATGCAACCCTATCCTAATATGGGGTTGAGGGAGGTCGAGGGCATTTTTGTGTTTTCTTGCAGGAAGAAAATGAGGCCCAGTGGCTGCCAGACCTTTTGGTGAGATGTGTGAAACAGAGGAAATTTCAGACCTGAGACCTCAGGAGCATAATTACCTCCTCTCTCTCCATCACTCTCTCTTTCTCTCCACTCTCTCTCTCTCTCTCAATCTCTCTTAGGGGTCATTCTCTAGAACAGGCAAGGCTTAAACCTATTGCTTTTAGAACAAGGAGGAATTTGTGCAGCATTCAAGAAGGAATGGTACTTCTATACAGATCACAAAGGAATGACAAAAGAAAGTGGGGATTAGGTCAGAGAAGGCCTAAAAAACAAAAGAAGAGTACAGCAAGAATACTAACAAGGCTACCTGGTTCCTATAGGAACCTACTCCCTTATCCCTTGCTGGCTTCTTAAGTCTGTTTGCTTAGGCCCTTAGACCATTAAGAGGTTAACTGGTTATCTGCCAACAGATCAGCTCCCTGATGACAAAGCCTATCCAAGTACACTGTCAAAGGCTTGACCTCTAGGTCACAGTGAACCTTTAGAAAGGTTACAACCCATGACCTAGGGTGCCACTTCCCAGGGAAGCCTCCTTCTGCTAATGACAACTAAAACACCTAGGTGCATCTATGAGTGCAATAAAGAGGCCACCAAAGGTGCCTATCCCGCCTGGGCTTCATGGGAGTATACCTGGTTGCATGAAGGTTGATGTCAAAAAAAAAAAAAAAAAAAACCCAAAACAAAAACAAAAAACACAAAAAAACCCCCTTCCCTTGCATCATGGTTTGGCAGGCATGAGCAATCTCGACTGTGAAGGCTGGGTTAGCTTGCTTTAAGATACATAACACATAACTATCTAGGGGGACCATGATCCCTGCTTCCACTTGTGGTGACATAGTGTCAAGAGCCCCCATTCTTAATTAAAAAAAAAAAAATTCTAGGAATTGCCAGAAGTGATCGTGGCATAAACCTTAGAGATTGCCAGCTTTTTCTTAGATTAGCCCATAAGTTAAAGATAGCTACATTCAGTCCTGATCTACCTTTTCCCCTCCCCAACTTCCTGAGAAGGAAAGTTTAGGGCTCACAAGATTGCAATCAGGTTAATTAGTAACACTCCTTATACAGTTATTTAGCAACTCCTGAGACCTCTTCTGCTGCAAACAACCTGCTTATCTCTACCTGCATTTCTCCTTAGCAGATATCTTGCTCACCTTCAGTGACCTATAATGTAGAACACCTGGAGGTCCAGATACCAGAAAATAACCTCCCCAGAGCTCATGGAGGATTTTTGGCTATGCTATTCTTCTTCTCCTTTTTTTTATATGAAGGGATAGCCATTTTGAGAGATTTGGTTTATTCTAACAATTCCCGTCCTTGCAGATGGCATACAGATTCCATTCATGGAATCTCTGTTACTCAGGTGTCTGGCCTCGGGCTATACATTTCTACCTCTGAAGCTCCTCAATATAGCCATCTTTGTAACACAACTGTTTCTCCCCACTTACCTTACACTTACATTGTTCTTCCCAACCATGTTTGGAGGTCAGGTACTCATGGCCTCACCCCATCCCCACCCCCACCCCACCCCCGCATGGCCACTGCTGCCTTTTGTATTTTAATCATTTGCCTTGCCTGCTTTTCTATCTCCCTAGTGACTTCCTTCCCTTATGGGAGGAAAGTGATGGCTCTCCCCTCCTTAGGCAGCTCAGAGAACCTATTTCCCAAAAGCCAGCTAAGCTGCAGGGCCAGGTGTTGATATAACTGAAACATTAAAAACAAGTTACACCACAGTCATATACAAATGCAGAGGGCATAGATTGGTTCCCTGCAGCTCCCTAACTGTTGGTCCAGTGTCAATTAATTCCCATGAGATAAGGTCAGAAGCGTCTGTGGAACACAAGACCTTAAAAGAAAGCAAGAGAGGGTGATAGTGCAGACAGTCCTGTGGAGTCTGAATGGATGGATACCTGTTGTCAACAGTGCCTTCACTGAGGAAGAGCAGGTGATCTCGAAGCTCATTTCTATTGTTGGTTATCAGGTGCATCTTCTTGCTCAGCTTCTTTATTTCCTTCTTCCCTTTTTTCTTGGTGAGGAGTTTTGGCTGTGATGATGGCTCATAGCAGCCTCTGTGATTAGATGAACTGAAGTGAAATTGCATGGTGACATAGAATAAGGCATAGAGAAAGGACAAACCACCCTGATATGCAAACAGAAATATTACGTTTGAAACCCAAGGATAATACAGTAATTTTAGCCTAGCTTGAGACTCCCCATTTGTGGATCTCAGCTCTCACAACACTCTGTAGAGATGTGGTTATGTAAGCAGTCAGGGATTTCCTCTACCTCCCTACATGTTTCAAATGAACACAAGGACCATCTTTCAGGATTAATTACAATGGTACAAGACACACATGTTCTAGAGCCCTGAACCCTGCCTGTGATTCCCAAAGCCTGGAAAAATGAGAAAAACACACAATCACTCAGGTACAGTGAAGAGCCCAAGTACCCTGCCTGTTCATTCCTGGCCCATGGATGTAGATTGAAAAAATCATGAAGGAAGCCAAGATGATCAAAAACCTTACCAAGTCACCCCACAAAACTGACAGGCAAGAAGCATGGAACCTAGCATTTAGAAGTTTATTGCTGCCCTATTCCCATGCTTCCAACAGTTTTTAGTTTGCACTAGAGTATTGCTTGGCATCCTCAATCTCTAACTCATCCCATATGGATACCTTTGTCAAGGAAAGATATTTACAGCAGTTCTGCTATATAGCCAATGGACATAATATTGTAGGCAGGTGCTCTTTTCTCTGCATGCGACTAGGGTCTGGAACTCATTAAATCTAAAAGAACCTGCTGCAAAAGAAGGTCAGTGCTGCCTGCCCTAACCTGAAGCACACTGTTCCCTCACTGCCTAATGCTAATCTCCTCCAATCTCCACATTACAACCTGAAAGGCCAATAAGGTCAAAACTAGGTGATCCCAGCACATTAGGCTTGCTTTACCAAGTCCTGGCTTACAGAACAGACCACTAATATTCTGGAATCATGGACTATCAGTAATTATGAGAAGCTTGCTTCTCAGAGGCTCCATAACCTCTACCCCATTACTGAAATTCCCAGCTCAAGTCTACCTCCTCCATGAAGCTCCTGATCTCCTGCCCAGCATTCACTGTGCCTTTGCCAGGCCCACTTATTTTTACCTGTTTTATTTTGAGACCAATCAACAGCTCCTTTTGGCCTCTTTCTGGCCTCTGGATGTTCTCCACTTTCTCTTACAGAAACTCAGTCTTGACAACATGGCTAATGATATGACCAAGAGCCACTGAAGGATTGCCCCAATGGCAGTTTGTGTTGCTACAACACTGGTGACATCACAGAATGAGCTCTCCAGGATATCATACAAAGCCAGAGGAAGGGACTGCTGATATCATGGGGAATAGCTTTTCAGCCCTGCTGATTATTTTTCCATAAATGAATCAGAATCCCAAGTTCCTTTTCCAGGATCCTCTCTTGGAATGAATGGTAAAGCATTCAACACGTCCTCCTTACATATCCAGAGTTTCCTTAGCTTGATTGGAAGCCCCGTAGTATATCCTTCGTTGAGAACTGAGCTAGATTTTCTAACATTAATGAAGAATGTGTCTTTCTTGCTTCACAAACCCTCTATTGATCAATATGAGAACCTCATTGGCATGAATAAATAATCACAGAGAGATCACATTACTCATGGCAAGTGTTTGAATGTACTTGTATGATGAACATGCATGCCTGGCAGCAGTGAGGTTAAAGGTTACAGTCATTGAATCCATGTGCTTCGCTTCTGAAAATACCCCAGGGTTCCTTAGCAGATAGAAAATGCAGTCATCATGGTTGCTGGGAAAGTCTGATGACCTGTTGGCAGAGAAGACTGCAATAGTGGATCCATAAAGACATGAACACTCAGGCTGAGTGGGGGGCTGTGCACTCTGCATCAGCCACCAAACAGTATTAGTTGCAGGCCTCTATGAGTCACAGTGAGATTCTCAGTGATCAGGAAAAAGACAGGAGACTAGAAGAATAAAGAAAAATAGCTGTAGACATACTTCAGGGGGTAGAGTGACTCCCTAGCATATAAAAGCCCTGGATTCCATGACTAGGACTGACATCACTGGCTTTGGTGACATCAATTTTGAAGTGGAAGCAGGATGATATCAGCTCACGGTGAACCTGCAAAGTTAGTGTAAGGGCAACTTTGTAAACATGAGACCCTATCTCAAAAAACGAAGGAGAAACATGGCCTACCTAAAAGAAACTCATTTCCCAATTCTTTCTAATGAAAAGCATGTGCCATTACATGCCACTCTTTCCTCTTATGGCGAAGGATCAGAAGGTGAGTGGATCTTTCTAACCTAAGAACATTTCTCTTTTCTTTCCTCAGGTCCATATATAGACCACTGGTAAATGGTTGTCTGTAGTATCCAATGCTGTCAGCATAGGACTGCACAGGACCACCAGACAGAATCTTAACAAAGAAACAAAAGAACTAACATAACTTATGTACCAATTGTGTTTAAAAGACAAGTATAAAACATTCCAACCAAACACAAAAGAATATAGCTTTTCTCTGCTCCATATTGAACTTTCTCTAAAATCAAACACAACTTGGCAACATAAATAATTTCAACAGATACAAAAAAAAGTGGAATAATCTTCTGTATCTTATCAGGCTACAATGCTTTAAAGTAGGAATTCAACAACAAACAAATCGCAGAAACCCTTCTCATGGAAACTGAACAATGTGCAATTGCACCAAACCTTGGTCAAAGAAGAAAGAAGGAATGAAATTAAGGACTTCCTAAAATTCAACGAGAATGAGGACCCAACATATCTGAACTTATGGAGCACCTTGAAAACAGGGCTATAAGGGAAGTTTAGTGCACCAAGTGGCCATATGAACAAAAGGGTGGATAATCACACTAGAGAATTAACAGCACAACTGAAAGCCTTAGAACAAAAAGAAGCAAACTCACACCAGGGGAGTAGATGCCAGGAACTAATCAATGTGAGGGCTGAAATCAATAAAGTAGAAACCAGGAAAAATACAAAAAAAATCAATGCAACAAAGAGTTGGTTTTTGAAACAAGCAACAAGATAGACAAACCTTTATCCAAACTAAACAAAAACCAGAGAGAGAACATGAAATCAGCAAAATCTAAAATGTAAAGGGGGACATAACAATGGACACTGAGGAAATCCAGACAATTTTCCGGTAATACTTTGAAAACCTGTACATTACAAAATTTGCAGATTTAAAGGAAATGGACAAATTTCTGGATAACTATCAGTTACCAAAATTAAATAAAAAAAAACAGATAAACAACTTCAATATACTAAGAACTCCTAAGGAAATAAAAACAGTCATCAAAAGCCTCCCAACCAAATAAAGGCCAGGGCCAGATGGCTTCAGTGCAGAATTATACTGGAAATCTAAGGAAAAACTAATTCCAATACTCCTCAAATCGTTACATACATTAGAAACAATAGTTTCATTACCAAACACATTTTATGAGGCCATAATAACCTGAATCTCCAAGCTACACAAAGACACAGCTAAGAAAGAAAACTACAGACCAATATCCCTCATGAACATTGATGCAAAAGGATTCAATAAAATACTGGCAAACTGAATTCAAGAATACAACAGAGAAATCATCCTCTATTACCAGTAGGATTCATCTCTGGGTTGCATGGATGGTTTAACATATGAAAATTTATCAATATGATCCATCATATAAACAAACTGAAAAAGGAAACCTGCATGATCATCTCACTAGAGGTTGAAAAATCCTTTGTCAAAATTCAACACCTTTTCATAATAAAGGTCTAGGAGAGATCAGGGATAACAGGAGCATATATAAACATAATAAAAGCCATATACAGTAAACCAACAGCCAACATCAATCTGAATGGAGAGAACCATGAGACAATTCCTCTAAAATCAGGAACAAGACAAGGATAACCTCTCTCTCTCTCCATATTTTTTCAATATTGTACTTGTAGTTCTAGCTGAAGCAATAAGACAACAAAAGGAGATCAAGGGGATACAAATTGGAAAGAAAGATGTGAAGCATCCTGTATTTGCAGATTATATGATAGTTTACGTAAGGGACCCCAAAAAATCTGGCAGGAAAATCATACAGCTGATAAACACTTTCAGCAAACTAGTAGGATACAAGCCAAACTCAAAAATATCAGTAGCCCTATTTTATTCAGATGGCAAATAGGCTGAGAAAGAAATCCGAGAAACATCACTCTTTAAAATAGCCACAAACAAAATATAGTAACTTGGGTTAAGGCTTACCAAACAAGTGAAAGACCTATATAATAAGACCTTTGTGTCTTTAAAGAAAGAAATTAAAGAAGATATCAGAAAACGAAAAGCTCTCCCAAGCTCTTGGATAGGTACAATAAACATAGTAAAAATGAAAATCTTACCAAAAGCCATCTAAAGATTCAATGCAATTCCCATTAAAATCACAGCACAATTTTTCACTGACCGGAAAGGAAAATAATCAAAATTGTATGGAAAATTAAAAATCCAGGATAGCTAAAACAGCCCTGTACCATAAAGGAACTTCAGGAGGCAGCCCCATCCCTGACTTTAAGCACAAAAACAAAGCTATAGTCCTATAAACAGCCTGGTATTGTCACAAAAATAGCAAAAATAGACAAGTAGCCCAATGGAGTTAAAAAATCCCGATATTAAAAAAATCCCGATACTAACCCACACACTTATGAACACCTGATTTTTGACAAAAAAGCTAAAAGCATACAATGAAGAAGGTAAGCAACTTCACTGAATCATGTGGGCACAACTGGGAGATGGTGTGCAGAAGCCTGCAGATAGATCTATGTCTATGGCCCACACAAAACACAAGTCCAAATGAATCAAAGACCTCAACATAAATCCAGCCAAACGGAACCAGTTAGAATAGAATGTGTGTGGCGCCCTTGAACAAATTGGTACAGGAGACTGCTTCCTGAACATAACTCCAGTAGCACAGACTCTGAGATCGACAATTAATTAATGAGACCTCCTCAAACTTAGAACTTCTGTAAGGCAAAGGACACAGTTGACAAGACCAAACATCACTCCCTAGACTGGGAAAAGATCTTCACCAATCCTATATCTGACAGAAGGCTGATCCTCAAAATATACAAAGAACCTAAGAGACTAGTCATCAAAACACCAAATAATCCTATTTAAAAAAAGGGGTACAGAACGGAAAAGAGAAATCTCAATAGAGGAAATTAAAAAAAAAAAAAAAGGTTAAAAGTGAGAACTTTTAAGAAAGTGCTCAGCATCCTTAGCTGTCATGAAAATGCAAATCAAAATAACTTTGAGATACCATCTTACTCCTGCCTTGCTGCAGACTGATCAGTTGGTAAGAGGTCTGCATGGAGATTAAGGCTTGGATGACCAGGTCAGGAGTGGCTTTGGCTTGACAGACAGACACAAACAGACTTGAGGAGGTTTGCAAATTGCTGCATTTTTTACTTCTCAGCGTTGGGCTTTTATGCAGAAAGTTTAAGGAACAAATCTTTAGCCACAGTTTAAGGATTTACAGACATAATATAAAGGCATCAACAATTACTCTGAAACATGAGATCGTAAATACATCTAAGCAAATGTATAGCTGGGAACCTCTATTTATTTTGGCCTGTTTGTGGTCAGTGTATCAGAGATTTGATTTGTTGAGTTTAGATAATAATCTTTGTCTCTGGATAGTATATTTTTAATAATATTGATTTAGTGGCCCTAAGATCCCAAATTAGAGTATTGTAGTGAATCCCACAACAGCTTTGCTGCTGGTGGACTAATTAAAGCCAGGGTCACATTGCAGGCAAATTTTTACAGCCTTAGCCCTAATTGATTTATCAGGCCCTTGGCTGACATCTGAAGTCACAACTGGTGCCTTAGGATCTGTATCTGAAGGCACAGAGGGCAATATCCATCCATTGACTGCTGATCTGTATCTCTTTCAGTTCCTGAAACTATATCTAAGTGTTCTCTAGGCTTCTCTGAATTAACAGTGGAGCTACAGGCTAAAATATCCATGAATAAAAGGCAATATTTTTATCATAGCACAAAACACATCTAGCACCCGTTCCAAACAGCCAACTAAGCAACACCTGCAGGGGCCTGGACCACTTTTCCCCAGGAGGTGTAACACATGTGGTTCGAACCTCTGGACAGGTAGCCATTGAGATTTCTCTCAGCCATTGCTACACTGTCTCCACTGGGGCTGGTGTGGCACTACCTGAATGGCTATAATTAGAAACACCAATGAGAGCTTATGCTGAAAAGGATGTGGAGAAACAAGAACACTCCTCCATGGCTGGTGGGAGTGCAAACTTGTACAGCCATTTTGGAGATCAGTATGAAAATTAGGAATCACTCTATGACATGACCCAGAAATTCCACTCTTAGGCATATACCCAAATGATCCACATCCATGCAACAAAGACATGTGCTCAACTATGTTCATTCAGCATTACTTGTAATAGCAAGACCTGGAAGCAACTTTGATGCCCCTCAACTGAAGAATGGATAAAGAAGATGACGAATGTTTACACAATGGCTTTCAACTCTGTGGAAAACAATAATGGAATCTTGAAATTCGCAGGCAAGTGGATGGAATTGTAGTATATTATATTGGAGGTCACGTAGGATGGGAGGAAGAGGGAACTGGGATTCATATGCAAACACAATTATTTCCAATTTAAATATATTAACAACAACAACAACAATAACAACAACAACAACAACAACAACAATAATAATAATAAATAAAGCCTGACAAAGTACTTTTAATTCCATGAATTTAGCTTTGCAGTGGAGGCACACACCTTTAATCCCTCCTCTAGAGAGTCAGCCACAGTAGATCACTGTGAGTTAAAGGCTACCCTAGTCTACAGTGAGAGTTTTCTCCATCATAGCCAGGACTCTTACTCATTGAAACCCTATGTCAGAAAAATAAAACTCAAAACAACCAGCTGGAAGGATTAGTGCACACTGGGCACTAATGACTGTTTAGCCTCGGCACAGCTGATATGAAAATATTATCTCCTTGCTCAAATGCAAGTAGAAGAAACCAGGTTAATCTATACAACTGGCAGCATTTACCAAACCAGACAAACACTACTGAGCACCCACATGTAAGTAAGGCATACCTGACCCAGGCTCCTTCCATATACTGAGAAGATGGACAAGGAGAATAATTCAATATAGATAGTAATAATTTGGTATTGTATTCTAAACCAAAGATGACCTAGATTACTTGGGTCTATAGATGGT
This sequence comes from Cricetiscus sungorus, assembly GCA_030556225.1. Lineage (NCBI taxonomy): Eukaryota > Metazoa > Chordata > Mammalia > Rodentia > Cricetidae > Cricetiscus > Cricetiscus sungorus. The sequence continues at coordinate 205,234 of JANBXA010000119.1, read as the reverse complement.
CCTCTGAGGGTCAAATCAAAAAAAGATTATGGACTTAGGCACAGTGTAACCAAACCCTTTTCCCTGTTTTCTCACTGCTGACCTTCTAGAATTTCTGGTTTCTAGGCTGCTGTCTGGGGATCCACAGTGTACTGACTCTGTATATCAAGGCTTTTGTGACTCATCTCCTTCTAGAAATCTGAACCAATCCCAGGAGATCTACACTTATAAACAATAACCAAAAAGAAACACTTTCTTAATTTGCTCTGAGATCTGCCATGGGAAATGGCAGGTTTAATGGTCCACTACCATGGACCAGGTTTGCACTACCAGGCTCTAATTCAGAAGCATGTCCTCTGTTTCAGGGTCCATGCACTGTGTCTCCTGGAGATCTTTCTTGTCATCAGGAACTCTTACCTCACATCCAGCCATATCATGGAGGGTCATATAACTAACTTATATGCCATCATAGAGATCTCAGCTGGTAGATGATGGAAACAAACGCATATATCCACAGATAAACACTGAGTTGAACTCTTGGAATCCAGTTGCTGAGAGGGAGGAGTTATAAGAAAAGGGGTCAAGACCATGCTTCAGAAACACACAGTCAGGTGAACTGAACAAGGGGGAGCTCATGATCCCCCAGACTGATAAGGAAAAATTATAAAATATACATATTTAAAAAAAGCCATTTCCCAGGTGACTTGTGTGTTTATAATTGATGTTGTATTGAAAGAAAAATAGAAGCATATAGCTAAGAATTTTCACATTTCTTTTCTGAAATGATTTATTAAATTATGTTATTGCTCAAGTGCATAGAGCAATATGGGAATATTTCTTAATATTTTGGTTCATGTGACCAATTCATACTGCATATCTATAGAGTACCATATAGTAGGTGTAGCTAAAATCACAGCACCATGGATACAGAATGGATATTGATTTCATTATAAGTGCGTATCCATGGACTAAGTTATGCTGTCCATACTCAAAGCCACCAATCGCCTGTGAGGTCCTGCCTGGCTGGGAACTGTCTATGTAGCCCATGCTGCATGGAACTTTCAGAGACCCACTTATACATGTGATATATGGGTATAAAGGAATGTGACACCACACCTAAATAAAGAACATGGAGTCAAGTTTGAAGAAAGGCAATTTGCTCTTTTATTCATAAATACATTTTTGTCAAGAGTCATTAAAATGGCAGTCAACAAAGAGTGAATAGCCTTAACACATGAAGAACAATAACTTGAAGAAAAAAAACATTAAAATACCATAACTATAATAAAAAAGGAAAAATTGAATCAAAAACTAAAGGTAAATTTGTGATGAACAGGATTCTTTTGCAAATTATGAAAAAACAAAAACGAGAAAAAGAAAACATCAAAGTAGTAAAAGTATAACAAAAAAGCAAAAATTTTAAGCAAAAACTAAAGGAAAACTTGCGATGAGCAGCATTCTCTTGCTACAGTTTGAAGGCACAGACCTAGAGCCTGTGTATGGCCTTACAAGGAAATCACCAGCGTTAACAGGGTTTTCAAGATGAGTGCATCAATGCCTCCCTTGATTCTCAGGAGTTCAGTACATGGTGGGGATGTCACTAAGCAGGTGGTTCTTGCTGTAGCAGCTCCTTCTGCAAGGGACTCTTCTCCTGGGCTGTGTCCTGTTCCACCTCAGGCTGTAACTGTGTGAAACTGGCAAAGAAAAGCAGTTAAGACCCAGGCCAGAACTGAACCTGCTGTTTTATGTTCAAGCCCCTCCCTCCCCCAACTGCAGTTCTTCAGCAGTCAAAATTGAACTGTTGTCTGATGCCATTGTTGGTACCACTAAAAGAATAAGGATCACAGAGTAGCTGGACATGTAACTTTTCCCAGGTTTAAACATATTTCACGACTTAAACTAAGCCCAGTGTGTTTTACTTTCAACTAGAAATAATAGGAACTTCTGCAGTTCAGGCATATCATTGTGTAAATAAAAGCAGCATACTAATGCAATAGTCCACAGCTTAGGAACAATACACTAGTTACACATAATAAGAATTGATTGAACACAATACACAGCCCTGTATTGTGGAAATCAGAACAAGGTCATTAACTTAGCTCGATTGTCATATCCAGGAGGAAAATTGACATGAACAGCACAAAATATACATCGTGACATGACAGAGAAACATTTCTGAGAAGTGTCACTGTGAACCCTGGCCCTGGCTGTGACCAAACAGAGACTTGTGGTAGTCTTAGTACCAGATCTGAGAAGCAACTTCCCGACTCCCTTTGCAAGTTGGTGAGAGAACTATACCAAAAATATTCTGATATTGTCTGTAGCTGAGGCATAGCTGATTTTAACCTGGAAAGGCCTTATCCGTCTCTAGCAAGAGAACAATTTGAAAAGGAAATGTGATAGTGATGGAGAGAGTAGTGTTCAAAGTTGAGTATCTCTTCCCTATAGCTGAGGTTCATAAATAAATTTATCATGCCTGGAAATGTACACACTAAGTCCCAAAACTTGGCAGGCTGAGAAAGACAAATCACTGTCACTTCAAGAAAATACTGCTCAAAACATAGAGAGGTCAGAACACAGGAAGGGAAACTCAATTCTATGGACACACTGATATCAAACATATTGTTTACTGGATGGATGCTATTGTTGAATGAATAGCACATTTATCTGACATTGCATTTCTGTGGTTGTGGCTGAGAATCATACATGTGAGAGGAAGCTCATAAATGATACAGATCCGAGGTCCAGGGGACACCCAAGGCTCTACCTGTTCTCCCCAGCCAGAGCTCTTACCTCATCTGGGAGACATCAAAGAGATGTTGCAGCTTTTCTGACCTTTCCTTTATCTGAATCACCATCTCCTTCTGCTTCAGTAGGACATCAAGTCTTCCCTCCAATCCCTTGAGTTCCTGTTCATTAGATTGTGTTCTTAAGGAGGGTACACACTCAGAACTCTGTGCTTAGAATCCTAACTATCCTGGGGCTGTAATGGATTATGCCATTTAACCTAGCATCTGTAGGCAGAGGCAGGCAAATGTCTGGGAAATTGAGGCCAGCCTGGTTGACAAAGTGAGTTCCAAAACAGGCAGACTAACCCTGTTTTGAAAAAGAAAAAGAAAGAATCTTAACTATCACAATGAAAAGTTCATGTGTGAGATGTTGTTGACCTCCCTCCTTCATTGGACTGAATCTTCAAGCAGAGCATCAGAAGTAGATTGCCAATAATTTAGTTTCAGAACAGTCTAATTTCCCTGAAGTAACTGTTTATAGACAATTAATTGAATATCTGGGTGGCATGAGTAGGTAACTGGCAAAGAGCATGGATGAATAACATAATGTTGAAAGTATAGATGGGTGGACAGGCAGACAGGCTTCAAATGTCCAAATGGTGCCAACATTCATCTGTACCATCATCCTATCCCCTACCTGCTGTTGCTGGATTTTCAGGTCACTGTTTTCTTCTTGGTTTGTTTCGATCAAGTTGAAGTCCTCCAAGTGGTGTTTCAGCAGGACCCACTCCTCCTTCAGGTTCTTATTCTCCTGTCTCAGCATGTCCACCTTCCCTTTCAGCTGAGTTGTTTCCATCATGACTTGGCTGTGCAGACCTCTGGAGACACACTCTGCATAGTAAGGCTGTTCCAGCTTTCTCCTGACATCCCAGAGTCCAGGAACCAACTCCCAGAAAGGACTCATGGTTCCAGAAATACATAGCCAAAATCTGATATAGCCTTGACAGCTACACTCAGGAGATTAAAATGTGAGGAGACATATTTCTACAAATCTTCAAACTACTAGGAGAACTGCTATAACCAAAAACGATCCATGTACTTTCATTATAAGGTGGATAACCCTCACTATCCTTATGGGACCATGGTAAGGGGAAACATCAGGATTCTTGGGCGAATACCCTCCTAGTAAGGACAGAATACCCAAGGTGAGTATCTACAGGTTCCATATCTACCAGATTTATAAAGCCTAAGTGAGCTCCAGCAGCCCAGGGCTGACTGGCATTCCATTCATAATGCAAATACCTATTCAATATAGAGTATCCTATGACTCTGGCACAAAGGTAGCAGTGGCTACCAGTGTCTGTCACCCTTATGTAACTGAGTCCAAGAGGCACAAGTCCAAGAGCAGCTGGCTATAGCTCCTTATTGAGGGGCAAAAATCCTAAAATCATTGCTTACAACTTTTCTGTCAAGGGGAATCATAACACAGATAGAATGTCACTCCACAGCTAATGGGGTCTCTGCCAAGATGCGCACTTACCGATAGAAGACTGTCTCCTTGGTAAGCTCACTGAACTTTTCTGATGCCTCCGTTTTCTCCTCTTCAAAGATCTTTAGTTCCCACATGACCCGTTTATACTCTGACTTCAATTTTTCATAAAACTTATTTGGCTTATGGTAGGGTCTAGAAACAGGAGGAAAGAACCCCATGAACACAGGCCTCAAGAATCAGGTGACCTCAGTTTGTATCCTGGTGTTGCATAAGCCTGTGCATGCCACATTCTGACTACTAACTGATGGGATCTCTTGGTGCTTTGAAACCTATTATCTTTTCCCTGGTTCAGTTGTTTCTGTGTGTTCAGATGGAATGTGCCCTGGTTACATTAGTTCACTCAGCAGTTCTAGATACTCCATCAAGCATTCTATTTTACCAGTAGTCTATTACAAATGTTGGAACATACCAGATACCGTAGTGAGTTTTTTCCTGTTTTAGAACATAGATTAAATGAACAAGTTGACTTTTAATGAAAAGTAACAGCACATAATTCATGGTTTGCTACCCTATATCAGGCTAGCTATACAAACTTCCCAAAGGATTGCTAGGTGCCTCCATGGTGAGAACGTTAGAGAACAGATGTTTAAAATAGGGCACAATGACTTCAGCAGTATCATAACCTAGAAAGTAATGCAGTTGAACTCTAAGGCTCCACCACATAACCCTATATCCCCAATTATTTGGAAACACACACACTTGCAAATGCATGTATGAATGTATGAGGGAGAGAGACAGAGGAAGAAAGAGAGAGAGACAAAGACAGGTAGAGAATAGATCGAGAAACAAAGAAGAAAGAATTGAAAACAGAGAAAAGAGAGCACCCACAATCAGAATCTAAAGAAATTCATGGAGCACTGTGGTTTAAATCACAAAACTAGAAAGGAACAATCAAGTGTCCCAATACTAACTGTACTACACTGGGAAGGACCAAGTAGATATATGCCTCACCAGCTGCTACCAAGTGCTTCCAACCCACAATCATCTGCCAGGCAAGATCAAACACTCATCATAAACTCACAGCACCTATTATCTCCCACAAGCCACCACCTCTCAGAGCCTTTCCAAAAGCATGTTGGGGACCTGTACATTGCTGCCACAATTCTTGAGTTATGTGACTTATACCACATCCTCTGGTTTTCATTTAGAGAATGCTGTGAGTTAGAGTAAACAACTGACTCCATCCAAATCATCAGGTCTGCCTCTCCACTGAGAAGAAATTAGGTCACGAGGGGGCTACTGAGTCACTGTGGAGGTTCAGCATTCTAGAACCACAGAAATTTATTTTTAAAAAAAACAAGCAGAATTTGTTTATTTTTTAAATGGCATATTTTATTGTCCATAAGCATACAGTTTCAACTCTCCATAGCCCCACACCTACACCCTACTTCCAATCTAAACACATCTAGTACCTCTGCATCTCAGCTCAGAAGGGGACAAGCCTCCAATGGGCTTGAGCAAAGGACTAAAATCCTCAACTTTCACCAAGTATAGTCCAGGTAATTCAGAATGTGGAAGGGGTTCCCAAAGGCCAGCTAAGCTCCAGAGACAGGTCTTGATATCACTGCTAGTATCCCTAAATTGAGAACAATTTACACCACAGTCACACACAGAGGCAGAGGGCCTAGGTGGGCTCTATGGTGTCTCCGTATCTATTCTTCCACAGTCTATGAGTTCCCATGAGTTAAGGTCAGATGTGTCTGTGAAACACAAGACCTTAAAAGAAAGCAGGAGAGTGTGATAGTGCAGAGAGTCCTGTGGAGTCTAAAAGGATGGATACCTGTTGTCAACAGTTCCTTCACTGAGGAAGAGCAGGCGATCACGCAGCTCATTTCTGTGGTTTGTCATCAGCTGCAACTCCGAGCACAGCCTCTCAATTTCCTTCTTCACTTGTTTCTTGGTGAGGAGCGTTGGCTGGGATGATGACTCTGTGGCAGCATCTGTGAGTAGAACTCAAGTAAAATTATATGTTGACATAAGGAAAGGCATACAGAAAGGACAGACCACTCAGAGGCTGGAACAGAAAGATCATGTGACAATATATCAATTTTGGGCCAGGATGAGATGCCCCATGGGTGGAACTCAGCTCTCACAACCCTCTTTAAAAATGTGGTTATTTAACCCTGTAGGAATTTTATCTACCTTTTTTACACATGTTTCAAGTGAACAAAAAGACTGCCCTTCAGGATTATTTACTGTGGTGCAGGAAACAACATGTTCCAGAGCCCTGTACCCTGCCTGTGGATTCAGAGTGCCAGGAGAATTGACTAAGTACACAAAAACCCAGGTGCTTTGATGTTTCTAGTTATCCTGCCTGTTTATTCCAGGCCCATGTATGTAGATTAAAAAATCATGCAGGAAGCCAAATGGTCTAAAACATAATCAAGGCACACTACCACACTGACAGCACAGAAACATGGAACCTACTATTAAGGAGCTCTTGCTGCCCTGATTACATGACTGTGACAGTTGTTAACCTACACTGGAGTATTGCTTCCACCCTCAACTGCAAACTCAATCCCTATAGATGCCTCTCGGAGAAAGATAGTTACTGGAGTTTTGCTGTACAGCCCAGGGACATAATATGTTTGGAGGGTGCTCTTTTCTCTGCATGTGATTAGTGTCAGGAATTCATTAAGCCTAAAGGAACCTGCTGAGACTGAAGTCCAGTGAGGTCTGTCCTAAGGTCGAATCACACAGTTCCCAGCCTGCCTACTGCTAGCCTCCTCCTCGTCCCAAATTGCAAATCCAAACCCCAGTAAGGTAAAAATTAGTTATTCCCAGCACAACAGACTTGCTTTGACAGGTTCTGGCTTATTAAAGAGTCAAAGTAATGTTATGGATTCAGAGTCTATCAGTAATTATAAGAATCAGGGATGTTCATCTGCTTCACAGAAGCTCCAGAAACTACCACTTTACTGGAAGCCCCAGCTCAAGCCCAACACCTTCACAAATCTCCCCATCTCCCAGCACTCACTGTGCCTACGTGAGGTCCACTTATTTGTTCCTGTTTTATTTTGAGACCTATCAGCAGCTTCTTTCTGTCTTTCTCTGTCCTCTGGATGTTCTCTATTTTCTCTTCCAAACAGAGACCTCAGTCTTGACAACATGGCTACTGATATAACCAACAGGCACTGAAGGACTGTCCTAATGGCAGTTGGTGTTGCTACAACACTGATGACATCATGGAATTCCATGAGCTCTCCAGGATACCATAGAATTTCAAGGGAAGGGACTAATGATGTCATGGGGAATAGCCTTTTCAGTCCTCCTAATTATTTCTCCAAAAATGAACCAGAATTCCAGGTTTTCTTTCCAAGATTCTCTCTTGGAATACGTAGTAAGGCATTCTGCACATCCTCCTTATAGATCCAAAATTTCCTTAGCTTAATTGGAAGTCCCATAGTACACTCCTTGTTGTGAACTGAGCTTGACTTTATAAACATTAAATAAGAATGTCTCATTCCTTTCTCCAATTCCCTTTATTCATCAGTATGAGAAGCCATGTTGGCATAAAAATTTTTGCAGAGGGATCAACTTCTTCATAACAAGTGTTTGAAAGCACATTCATGAAGAACCTACATGACTGCTTACACTGTGGGTATTGGTTCAAGGTTGCAGCCTTGGAATCCTTGTGCTTAATTTCTGAAAATTGCTCCAGGGGTCCTAGCAGATAGAAAATGGAGCCATCATGTTGCTGCAAAGTGTGATGACCTATTGAGACAGGAACCTGACATAGTGATCCATCAATAATTGAGCCCACAGGCTGAGTGTGGGGATATACTGCATCAGACACTGAAGCAGTATTAGTTGCAGGCCTCTGAGAGTCATGGTGGGATTCTCAGTGATCAGGAAAAAGAAAGGTGTCTGGAAAAATAAAGACAATAGCTGTAGTCATACTTCAGGAGGTGGAGTGACTGCCTATCATATACAAGCCCTGGGTTCAGTGACTAGGACGGCCATCACTGGAACTTTGAAGTAGAACCAGGATGATCTCAGTTCTAATGAACCTGAAAAGCTTTTGCCATTCTCATACCACTCTTTCATCTTATGGAGAAGGAAGAGAAGGTTAGGTGATCTTTCAAATCTAAGGTCCACATAGAGACCACATGTAAGTGGTCATCTGTAATATCCAATGCTGTTAGCATTGGACTATGCGTATGAGAAACCCTGACTCTTTTGTGCTGTCCCAATGTGAAGTGTCTGAGTGTCTGCCCAAACCCCACTGATCACTTTAAGGGGTAGACAGAAGCCATGTGAGATCTTGCACATCCTTCACCAAAGATTAAATCAAGATGACTCATTACAATCCTAGTTTGCTGTTGACTTCAGCTGAAACCCATTCATTTAGATTCCATTTCAGGATATATTTGATGGTCCTGTCTCTCAAATGTGTAACTTGTTATACTACCCAGGGCCGAGCTGAAACAGGACTGGATGTAGATGTATTGCTGTAAATAAGAGCTACTCTGACCAGGATCTGTGTTTTCAAAAGACTTTAGAGGGAACACTCCTCTTATTCCCTAGGTCTGTTAATGAGGTTGGACAGTCTTAACTTGGGAGAAGAAAGTTAGAGAGCCTAAAAAAAGATATCATAATACTAAGAAATAAGAAGTTTCTATATCCTTTGTTTTAATGCAGTTGAAATCACATAGACAATGATGATCCAGAGCCTAGCTATCTTGCCCTGGACTTCATATCTTAGGTGCTTTTTCAGAAATGTTTTAAAGCTGGTTTTCTTGGTTCTACTGTTTTTGGTTTCAAAATAAATTCACACACACACACACACACACACACACACACACACACACACACACACACTGTTCAGAGAGAATAAATAAGTAACAGTAATGTATGTATATGAATAAGTCTGTAGAAAATTGGGCCTAATTAAGGATTGAGAACCACGTATGTCTCCTCTGCATGGAAATAGTGAGAGGGGATTGGTACACAGCAGGCTGAGCAGCCATATTACCCCTATTAGTTGGGAAACAAGCAGAATCCAATGTCCCCATTCAAGAAGTTCCTGCTGAGGGCATGGTCTTTTTGTGATGTGTGCACCATAAATGTCATCCATGCCTCTGACCAAAGGATACAAATTTCTCCATTATTATGTGACTTTTTTATTAAATTTAAATTTCAACCAAGCTTGTTGTACATATCAATCTTAGATCCTGCACACTCCACTCCTCCCCTGTCTCTGCAACAACCCCTTATCCATCCACTTTCTGCTTCCCAGGGAGTGTGAGGCCTACATGGAATTCATTAAAGTTTGTTATATCATTTACTACAGGGCCTAAGCTCTGCCCCATGTGTCTAGTATCCCTCTATGTGGAATAGGCTCCAAAAGTTTATTCATATACTAGGGAAAATTACTGTTCCACTGCCAGAGGCTTTATAGACTGCCCAGTCCTTCTATAACACCCATATTCAGGGAGTCTGGGTAGGCCTATGCTGATTTCCTGCTATCAGTCTGGGATCCCTTAGTTTACCCTTGTTCAAGTCAGGTGTTTCTTTGGGTTTTTCCAGCTTGGTCTTTACCTGTTTGCTGATCACTACTCCCTCTCTGCAACTGGATTCCAGAAGGTCAGCTCAGTGTTTAGCTGTGAGTGTCTGCTCTGTTTCCATCATATACTTGAAGGAGGCTCTAGGATGGTATATAAGGTAGATATCAATCTCCTTATCAGGGAAGAGCATTTAAGGTAGCCTCTACACTATTGCTTTCATTATTAGTATGGCTCATCCTTGTAGGTCTTTGAACATTTCCCTAGGGCCACATTTCTCTTTCAACCTATAATGGCTCTGTTTTTTATTGTTTCTCCTTTCTTATTCTCCTCTATTCTTCCCTACTCAATCTTCCTGCTTCCTTATGTCCTAATCTCCCCTGCTTTTATCCTCTTCTCTAACTTCTAACTCTCTCTCTCCCTGCCTCTTGTGCTCCCAGTTTGCTCAAGAGATCTTGTAACTTTACTCTTCTCCCTGGGAACATATATTTCTCTCTTAGGGTCCTCTTTGTTTCCCAGCTTTTCTTGCAGTGGTGATTGAAGGCTGGGAATCTTTTTTTCTATATCTAAATGCCATATATGAAAGAGCACACTCCATGATTGTCTTTTTGTGACTGGGTTACCACTCTCAAGATGGCTTCTTTTGGAAACATACATTAGCATGTGAATTTCAACAATCTATTGTTTCCCCCACTGAGGAGTACCCCATTGTGTAAATGTACCAAATTTTCTCAATAAATTCATCAATTGACGTTGCTTCCAGGATCTGGCTGTTACAAATAATGCTGGAAGGCAAAGTTCTTCTATTTCACAAAAGACAGGAGAAGCAGCCAAAGTCAAGAATGGTGACCACCTACCATATTATTGTTACAAGAGGGATGTAGAATGCATTTGCAATATCAATCTGTGGCTTCCTCTGTCATGTTGGATCTCTGTTGGCTTTATGCAATGGCTGGAAGAGCCCAGTTGTGATGGTCATTACAATTCCCATTATGATGCATGAAGACATACCAGGAACCAATCAGAATCAGTCGGAGAACTGGATTCACAGAGAAAAATTCCTGAATCAGGATTTTAGACTTGGGATCTGAGGACCAGCTCTACCCTGTATCACCTTTCCTTCCCTTTTGTACTATGGGAACATCATAGGAGCACTGTCTCTGAAAAGACTGTGTCTGCTTCAGCCAAAAATCTCAGCAGAAGTCAATTAAGTTCACCTTTTTGCAAAAGGAGTAAAAAAGCAGGATAGACAGCCTTTGAGAATCTGCTTAGCCTACACATGATCAGGTATGGTGAGTTTGTCACCTGCCTTTCTTAGCTTAGTGCCCTATAGAAAAGATGACAATGGTGATGAAAGCACAGGGACAGGGATAACAGCGTCCTCATCAAACCCCTTGGAGGTTGGTTGCCACTGACTTCCCATCTGGATAGGGATTGTTTCTTCTCCTAGTTCCTATCTCTCTTATCCCTACCTTTTCTCTCACTTTCTCATTCTTCTTCTCCCTCTCCCACACCCTGTCCCTGCCACTCTCACTCTGAACCTCCCCCTCTTTCTCTGTCTGGTTTTCAGGGACTGGGTTTCTATATGTGGTCCAAATTGGCCTGGAACTACCTGTGTAGACCACAATCACCTGGATATCAGAGATCTGCCCATCACTGAGCACTCTTTCTCCAGAGTGCTGGGGTCAAAATTTTGTGAAGACACTGCCCAGGTATAATTCATGTCTTCTAAGGCTTTTCGCTAGGACTCTTGACTCTGACTCTACTGGGAGGGTAGGGAGGTAGATGTATTCTATGTCGATGCCAAAGAAAACTCCAGAACAGAGAGCCAAAGATTGAAACTAACCCAACAAACATTGACAACTATTGTGGTCCTAGAGTTCTCCAAGCATAGTCAGAGAACACTTCCAAGTATGGTGTGGGATATAAAGGCTATGCGTGGCTATAAAATTATGGTGGTGTGTTCTTGGTTTCAGACAGTTATATTGTGTCTAATGCATGGGCTTCTTCCATTCTAATTTTTCCTACTTTTCTTTCACTTCACTTTGATATTGATTTGAATAAGGTTTCACTATATAAATGTGGCCTGGAACTCTTTATGGAATGCAAGCTGTCATTCAACTCAAAGAGAGCTCTGCTTGCTTCTACCTCTTGAGTCCTGGGATGAAAAGCATGAAACCTCATGCATGGATTTCCTATCACCTCTCTCTCTCTCTCTCTCTCTCTCTCTCTCTCTCTCTCTCTCTCTTTCTCTCTCTCTCTCTCTCTCTCTCTCTCTCTCTCTCTCTTTCTTTCTCTTTCTCTTTCTCTTTCTCTTTCCATATTCAATCTCTTCATCTTCAACCATGTCCTTTCACATTCATATAGTTGTTTCTCTTTGGCATTTGTTAAAAGTTTTCTCTGAAAAATACTATAAATTATCATTTGCTTTGTTTTCTGTGTGAATACCCCCCAGAAGCATTGCCTGCATTTTGTGGTTTGACTCTTTTTATTTGAAGTCTTGCTTTTTTGAACTGTTGACAATAAAGGAAACAATTCTTAAGTCACCAAAATGCAGGACCCACAATTTGTTTGCTTATTTTCCTGGCCTGAGTTGTTTGGTATGGGACATGAGGTTGATAGAATTTGGTAGTTATTAGAGAGTTACAGAATTACATACAAAATAGAGTGAACAACATACCAGTTGCTTTTCTTCATTGATCTATGATTATATGTGACATGTGAAAATACATTATTTTTGATTTTTTAAAATTTAACTTGCTGCACTAAATGGAAACAAACTGTATGTGGTGCAAATGGTCTTTCCTAAATGTTTTACTGCATAAGGTTTATAATGGGCAATATTTTGCTATACACTGTCTTTGCTAAAAAAAATAAAAAAAAAAAAAAGTGTTTACATCCTTGTTTTTGCTGGATTTGAACTCAAGGCTTACCTGCCTAGGTTTCTGTTAGGCTTGATTATAAGTTTGTACTACATTACTCTTCTTTAAAAACTATTTAAATTGTTGAATTCTTTTTGAAGATTAGTGATCAGATAGTACAAAGTGAACATATAATAAAAGAGATGGTGGTTTACAATCTGTCCCTCACACATACTCTTGTTGAGATCATTAAAGTAATGAATGAATAATTCCTTTATTCCTGTTCTCAGTCCTTTATTATGAATTTGGAAGGGAAAATCATTTGGAAGAAATGTAGTTTTGTATTTATATAAATTTGAGTTCAGATCCTTACACTGAGTTCAGAAGCCTTGAGCACCTCACTTAACCTCTGATCTCATTTTTTTGTTTTTGTTTTCTTTTTTATTTCTTTTTCTTATTTTACATATCCACCCCAGTTCCTTTCCCCTTCTTTTCACCATCCCTCCCTCCCAACCTCCCATGCCCCCGACATCCCTCCCATACGATTCCCCACATCCACTCCCCATGTAGGGTGATACCTTCCAGGAGGGGACATCTAACTCTGTCAAGTCATTTGATGTAGAGACTAGGTCCTCACTCTTGCCTCCAGATTAAGGGAGTATACCTCTGTGGAGAATGTGCTCCCAAAGTCCTTTTCTGCACCAGGGATGCATCCTGTTTTTATTGTCAGAGGTCCCTTAGACTGCCCAGGCCTTCTAACTGAGACCCATGTTCAGGGGAATCTGAGTCAGTCCAATAGTGGATTGACAGCTATAGTCTGGGAGCCCATTAGCTCTTCCTCGTTCAGGTCAGCTGTCTCTCATGTTTCTGTAGCCTGTTCTTGTCCTCCCTCTTTGCATTTGAATTCCAGTTTGGCTCAGTGTTTACATGTGGGTGTCTGCTTCTGTTTCCATCAGCTACTAGATGAGGGCTCTATGATGGTGGATTAGTTAGTCATCAATCTCATTATCAGGGAAGGGCATTTATGGTAGCTTTTCCACTGGTGCTCAAATGTTACTTGGGGTAAGTCTTATCGGTTTCTGGATACTTCTCTAGATTCAGTTGTCTCTTCAAACTTTTAATGGCTCCTTCTTTTGTGGTATCTCTCTCTCTCTCTCTCTTTCTCTCTCTCTCTCTCTCTCCTCTATTTTTCACCTGATTCAATCTTCCTAGTCCCACAAACTTTTTCTTACTCCTCCTCTCTTTTTTCTATCTCCCTCTCCACTCACTGTCCCTCCTCCTCACTCCCAATATGCTCAGAAGATCTTGTCCCTTTTCCCTTCTGTGGGGGACCTGGTATGAATGTCTTAGAATCCTCCTTGTATCCTGGTTTCTCTGGCTGTGTGAATTCCAGGATGGTGATCCTTTGCTCTATGTTTAAAATCCATATATAAGTGAGTATATACCATGTTCTTCTTTTGTGACTGGATTACCTCATTCAGGATGGTTTATTCAAGTTTCATTCATTTACCTGTGATTTTTAAGATCCAGTGATTTCTTCTATAGTATTCTATTGTGCAAATGTGCCACATCTTCTTTATCCATTGTTCAGTTGAGGAACTTGTAAATTGCTTCTAGGGTCTTCCTATTACAAACAATGCTGTCACGTACACAGTTGAACACATGTCTTTGTGCATGGATGTGGATCATATGGGAGTATGCCTAAGAGGGAGATTGCCAGGTCCTATGGTAGACTGATTCTCATTGTCCTGAGGAAATGCCATATTGATCTCCAAAATGGCTTAATCCCATGAAAGACTAGTCTGGAAACCATAGTTGATATGCATAGATCATGTAGAGTAAAAAGAGGGAAGAAAAGATGTAAATAAAATCATCATTAAAAAAAACATCAAGATGGAACAACAGCTGACATATGCCTTTAATTCCAGCACTCATGACACAGACTCCAGGGTATCTCAGTGAGTTCAAGACAAGCCTGCTCTACAATGGGATTTCAAGCACCACCTAGGCTATTACACAGAGGAAACCTGCCTTGCACCCCGCCCCCTACAGATTTGTTGGAATAGTGAGATTCCCTTGGAAAAAAAAACTGATTTTTCATTTGCAAGTGGTTGTCATTTGTATTAGGGACAAGGAAGTGTGTCCATTTCTTTCTATAGCAGGACCCCATCTGCTGCACACCCAAGGCTGCTGTCTAATTCTCTGTGAGTGCTAGGATGTATCCTACCTCTCTTGCTCATATTTTTTTCACATGTGGTTCAGGTTACAGACTCTTGTCTGCTCTGATTTGAGTGCTGGGAATACTAAGCACAGTGAACATGGCTTTCCTTTTATGTTATTGGTCTCTTAACTTCAGTAAAACTGATATCCCACAGCTCTGTAGCTTCTAGGTTAGTGTGTATAATCTCTGATCAGCACACCTGTTACAATGTATACATGCATATCTGTCTGTCTATCTGTCTTATATATGACATTTGTAGCTTGAACAAAAAAGATGGATGTAGGGTTAGAAATTTTATACACAGTAACACACGTTGTCTTGTTAAACACATTATGGTTACTGAACAAGTTGCTGATGCACTTGACCACAGTCACACCTTCTCACATAAACTATCAGATCATGCCAGACCCCCTAAAACAGTGTCCCAGGTGATCCAACATTCTAAACCTCTGAAACACAGTAGCCATGCAGACTACTGCCAGGATTTCTACATCTTAGGATCCCAAACACAGTGACCCCTACCAGCAAGAAGCATTTTGGAAAGAATAATGCCCAAATTTCCAAATATTGTTCATAAATATTTGTTTTAATTTATATGGGATTGGTTATAATTGGTTAATAATCACAACCAATCTCTTTTTAAAGGTAAAAAGGGGATTATGTTATAGAAATGTATAGGTTGTTTTGGAATGGATTTTCATTTATTGATACAAATTTAAGGTCAATTTTGTGATATGTGTATCTCCTCTTGTTTAGGTCATTTAGGAAGGTAATGTATAATTTAGCACAGAGTATAGAGAGTAACCTATAATAGTCAAAACGTAAAGTTAAGTTAGTTAGGTTTTCTAGATATATAGAGATGTATTTGAGATTGGTAGGCATTCTTCAAACCTTTCAAGGACCTACCAAATATGGCATTTAAAATGGTTTAGGAATTTTCTTGATAGTGAGGCACAACTGCTCCTGGCAATACCACCTGCATCAGAAAGGAAGATGAACCTTGAAGAAACATGTTATGGAGTTTGCCTCCAATATGACAAGACTAGCCATTTGAGAAACGTACTGCTCTTGTCTGGATTGTTTGACTTTATGCTAGATAAATGGACATGCAGGACACACAGGAACATCACTGTTGATACAAGATGGATATTGCTGCAAGCTTCCTGCTTCATGGAAGAGTCTGCCAGACATTCTGCAGGACACAGAGAAAAGTGGCTGACAAATTGCCAATACAGGTAGACAGTTTAAAGTTTCCTGTTTTGCTGAGGCATCTGCCAGACACACTATGGCCTATAGGCCTAAGATGGAACATTACAGAAGAACTTCGGGTGACTGACCGGGCAGTGAGTTGTCATTTCTAGAGTTTATATATTATCCTTCTGTGGTCTTTGAAGGACTTGAAGAGAGATAGTTATGGTCATACTTTAGACTCAATAAGATAGGATAGATGATAAAATTGATAAAATATTTAAATCTTGCTAATGTTAATGGACTAAACATTGTTAACTGTGATTCTTATTTGATAACTGTCAGGTGGTATATTTAGCTATGCTAAGGTTAAAACTCTGTTTTTTATTTTAGATAAAAAAAAGATGATGGGAGATATCATTGTGTATATATGTTTATCTGATTGGTTAATAGGAAAACAAGTTAGTTGGAACTAGGAGACAAGGAGGATTCTGGAAGTAGTAGAGAGGAGTCAGCATGGAGAGACTGAAAAAGCAGAAGGCCTGCCCTTCTCTCCGGTGAGTTGAGACCACATGGAAATACTTAGATTAATACAAATGGGTTAATATTTAAGACTGAGCTAGCTGATGAGAAACTAATAACTGGCCAACAGAATTAGATATAATACAGCATCTTTGTGTGTTATTTGGTGCTGTTGTGGTCATGGGAACAGACTGGCCAGGAAAAACCTACTCTTAACATAATCCCACATCACATGATCAGACGTCTCAAGCATCATAAGAAATCATGCTGTGTCCTGGACTATGACAGTCCAGTGGATACCATAGCCTGTTGCCTATACCCAGGTGCATCCTGGCACTTATTAAGCTTACTAATCTGTGCCCAGGCCAAAAGAGGCAGGGAGGTCCAAAGGGAGTCATTCATGGCTGCATGGAAATCCTCAGAAGGCTTGGGGATATTAGTTTAATTCTCTATGAAGTTCACAGGACTCTGTGGCACATATCTAAGCCCACCAGAAACCTATGATGTGTGGTGATATATTAGTTTTCATTTGTTAAAGCTTGCCTGAAGAATCAGAAAGCAAAGTCAGACACAAGTCATAGGAGCCAGACACATACCTTTAAACCCTGTAGCCAGAAGCTAGGATGTGATGATACACACCTTTAGTCTTAGGACTCAGGGTTTGGATGCAGACAGATCTCTATGAGTTCAGTGCCACCCAGTTCTACAAAACTGATCCAGTCCAAAAGAGAAACAGCTCACATAGAGAACATCTCAGCACCTAGAATAACATACTTTTAATCCTATCATTAGGGAGGTATATAATACAGGAGCAAGGTCTCAGTTATCAGGCATTCATTGTCCAGCCATATTGAGAATAGGAATACCCCAGCCCTGTTAGAGTTCTGTAGTAGCTTAGATGATTTGCTTCCCTGATCTTCAGTTTGAACCTCAATATCTATCTCTGTGTCTTTTAGTATCCATATTAAAATGATGACATTTTTCCTGTTTTCAGAACAGGGATTCTCATTCCTGGGTACCTATTGCCACACAGAGGACCAAAGCACATTCAGTATTACCAGGAAAAATCCCTCATACACTTCACAGGGGATTCTAATTTTCCAAGGTGAGTGCAGTGGCCAAGAGGTATTCTTCTCAAAGTGGGGCTACCTGGCCTCAGTACTGGCATTGCCTGGAAACTGTGAGAATGGCAAATCAAGCCCTGCCTCACACCCCAGAGTCAAAGGCACACACACTGCCATATGTCTGGTACCACACACACCACATACAATGTGGATGCCCATGAAATACAGGTAGGTGGCACTATCTCAGCGAATTGGTAAGAAGCCAAAGAAGGGCAGAGCTGAGCTTCAGGCCATCCAGCCACAAACTGATATGGATGAGTGTGACCAGATCCTTCCAGCTGCTGCCAGGATCTTTTAGCACAGGGCATCTCATGGTCAAGTACAAAGACTTGCCACAAACTCACAGCATCTAGCCTCTCCCACAGGTCATCACCTGTGAAGACTTTTTAAATGCATGTTGAGAGCTCACACACTATTGTCCCTATCCCCAGAGTGTGATGCAGGCCACAGGTACTGCTTTTCATTTAGAGGAAGCAGAACAGCCGGGGTCCCCATCTCATTGCTACCAAGGCTCCAAGTTCAGCCTTTCCATTTAACTCAGAAAAATTAGTTTAGGTACAAAGCCTCCATGGATGTCAGTCCTCTGTTCCTCAGGAAAGTTAGGCTTGTGAGGAGTAGATGGTCAGTAGAGTAGTGGGCATGATGACTACCTGTTTTTCAAATCCTTGTTGGTATAATTGGCCAGGATTCCACACAGCTCATTTGTCTCACATGTCATGTGATGTAAGTGAATGGTGAGCTTTTCCACATTTACATCTGTTGCTCCTGCTCAATGAAGATAGATAGAAGCAATGGTGCCTTCCAAGTAGTCTCAGTTGGTATATAAAGACAAGACAATCTCTACACTTGAAGGGTATAGGATCAGAGAAGTCCCTGTTGTGTCCAAAGAAGCCCAAGGAAGAAAAAATGCTAGGGACCAAGTGAAGGCCCCACAGAGCAGGGCAACTATCCTCAAATTGGGGCCCCTGAGCTCTGTATCGGTCCTCATGCACTGTGGATAATCATGTGCATCACTCCCAAATGCAGGCCCCATTGACCTGGGAGTCATAAGCTAGCACAACCATGTGGATTTGGAGGGCAGTGTCAGCTGATATCTGATGGGATGCAGGTTAAGTCCTGTTGTCCCTAGACCTTAGCAGCACCAAGTCCTGATCACATGTGTCCAAGGCCAAGACATCTGAATGTCTGAGATTTTGGTGCATGGCCACAGGAATTTCTACTTATTCTAATTAGCATTAAATTCTCATAGAAACTAGGATTAAGTGGAGCAACACCTCAACCTCAGAGGAAGGCCTCATTAGTCACTCCTTTGCTCCTGCTGGCCTTCCTTCCCACTCAGAATGAGATTTAAGAACTTGCAGTAAAGCAGCTGCAGGCTTGATATTCATGGCTCTCCCAAACTTACCATTTACTCTGGGCCTGCTCTTAGAAACCCATAGAAGCAGCATAGGCCCGTTATCTCTAGAAGCTCCCAGATTCTGAGCCCCACTACTGGAAGGACAATCTCAAGCTCCACCTCCTCCAGGAATTTCATATTACTCTGCACAGGACTCACTTTGCTTTCCCTAGAACCATTTATTACCCCATGTTTTACACTGAGACTGAAGGTCAGCATCCTTCTGACTCTCTCTGGTCTCTCCATTATCTCTCCCAATTAGTCTTCTCAGTCTTGCTAATATATCTATGAGCATAAAAGAATACCTCACACTCACTCTGTGTTCCCACAATACTGGTGATATCACAGGGAAAGCCATGTGCTCTCCAGGATACAATAGAATGCCCAGAGAAGGGACTATTATGGTGACCAGCAGCCCTTAACTCCCTACTGACTATATCTTCTGAATTAACTGGAAGCCATACTGTTCTTTCCAGGATTATTCCCAGAAACATAAGGAAAGACCTTTGGCACCACCACATTAAAAGCCAGAGATCTCTGTCTGCTTCATTATAATATATTCATTACTTCATGTATGGGATGTTGAATACCAACTTTCAAACACATCCCAAGAAATGATTCTTCTTGAGGTCTCTAATTAGTTACATTAGAAACTAATATTTCCAGATAATTAAGTCAGAATAGTGAGGAGGACAGTTTAGTCCCCTATAGGCAACCAACTAGACTACTGTGGAGGATGGAAAACACAGATACAATATATTGGTGATGGGAGATTATGGGTGTCCTGTCATAACAAAGACAGGTCCCATAGTTGATGAAAATTTTTAAAAATTTTGGATGTATACATTCCAGCCATGATGGGAGCTAATGTGTAATCATCAACTTGGGCTCCCTGTGTGATTACTCAACACAACAGAAAATACTCTTAGGAAGTTTCAGGATCAATTCCTGCACTCATGTTTGAGAAAATCTGAATGGATATCGAGAGCTCATACACAGAGTTGCAAAGGCATTTTCAGAACATCAAATTTGTCATAATAATGGGGAGTAGATGTAGTGCGTCACTGCTATGATGCTACACCTACAGATGCATAAAGGCCACATTCCTGGATCTGGAGCCATCTGTGGCATTGCACATGCTCTTTAAAATGGGACAAAGCATAGTGAAATTACATAACATTAGGTAATGAAAAGGTCACAAAAGGAGAGATAATTGGGGTTCTTTAACCTACTAATTTCCCAAAGCAAGACTCACACTTTTGAATTTACTGAAGGTCATGAAATGTAGACCTCACCATGTTCTGTGTGGCCTGAAAATTCACCAGAAAACTTGAATGTGGCTTTAGAATTATACTTAGTGCACTCCAGAACAAAATATTGATTTGGGCCAAACTATAATACTCATATTTTGTGTCATACTGTCAATCATATTGCACCAGGTTAGGTATCTCAGTAATACCCAGTTCTAGCAGTCAAAGGAAGCAACCTCACACTACCTCATCTCAGCCAAACCTGGCACACTGAAGGATGCTAAGGAAGTGACTGACAGATGAAACTTTGCCTTGGCAGTTTCACAAAGATTTGATTTGAGGCTTCTCCCCTGTGGATGAAGTTTTCCATTCTTCCTATAGGGAGGTGGATGTCTCAGAACTTATTTGGGTTCCTCTGTCACCCTACACAAGGTGACCCAGGGAATCAACACCTAAGGCTTATTCATGGCTAAAGAGAATTTGCTTCAGAAACCTCAGAACCATCATCATTGTGCTTTCAGAAGCCTGGAGATTACTGCTAATGTGACAAGCACTCGGGTAGTTTGAGGATGTCTAAATCACTTGAATGATGCTTCAGACTCTGATACTCAGCAGATCATAGTCATCATATTCACAAGCCATCCTCACTCTAAGTCCAGAACAGACAGATATCCCTGGCTGCAATGGAGACCTGTTTGCCACCAACGGCAGAAAACTCAGATATCTCAGGGGTCACTGGAAGAAGGAGCTCTATTGGCTGTGTTATCAGGCATGAAATCCTCAGGATTTTCAAAAGCACTCCCTTTCCCTATTGTTACTGGCATAAATCCTAAAGGACTCCAGTGGGGACAATGTGCCATGATGGTACTGAAAACTCATTCATTTCTCTGTGCTTCCTTCCCCACTCAGAGTAAAAACAGACAGTTCCCAGAACAAAAGCTATAGCCTTGATAATGCATGTTTTTGTCAAAATAACTATTATGAATGTTTGATCTGAGTCAGTTCTTTAGTATCCCAGGGAAGAAACATAGGCCTATTGCTTCCCAGAATCTCCCAGTTCCTGATCTGTAACCCTGGAAGGCTCAAGATAACCACGTTAAGTAGCTCCACAGCCCCTTTCCTCTACTTACTGCATCTTCTACAGGACCACTTATTTCTCCATGTTTTCCAGTAAGTGATAGGGCCAGCTTTGTTCTTCCCCACTGTGGAATCTTCATTCTGTTCATTTTCACTCTCAAGTGGAATACTCAGTGTACACAACATGTCTATAGTTGAACTTTATAGGCACTAAAGAAATATCCTAATATCACTGGGTGCTGCTACAACATCACAGGTGATAGAAATAACACTCCAGGATAAAAAGAATATGCAGAGAAGGGACTGCTGATGTGATGGGGCACATCTTTTCTTTTCTTGCTACTTTGTATTCTCTGAACTGATCAGAAGCAGATTTTTCTTACCCAGGCAGTTTCCTTGCGACACAGGGGAAATACATATTATACCTCCTCCTTCCAAAAATAGAAATTTCCCTGATTCATTAAAATCATTTCACTACTTCACCCTTGGGGAACTGAAAATTTACTTTATAAGCACTGCCCAAGAATGGCCCTTCCCACTCTTTAATACCTATACCCAATAATATGAGACATAACCATGACAAGAAATTTTGTCAGGACAATACAGAAGATTGTTGAGTCCCCTGGGTAAACACCCAGCTTGAGAAGGCTAAGGTTGAGGGAAATTGGTCATGAGGAATTTGTTAAGTGAGCTGAGCAGGTTATGAGATATAAACTGCTCTAGAATGTTCTCTCTATTTAACTGGTTTAGTAGTGAGGGCTCTATAGAGGAACAGCTTCTATAAAATTAATCTCTATATTCTGAATGGGAATTTGATAGATTGGCTTACATGGTGTGCTCTAGCCACTCCAACAATGGTTCGTTAAGAACTGTAGGTCAACCATAGAGAAATTGCTCAGTCCCCAATGCTGGATGTCTCAGTATCTGGTTTATATGCTGTAATTGGCTTATGATTTTGTCTATCTCCCTTCTCCTAACAAAAGGGTATTACATCACTGGATTAAGAGAGAAGTTAAATGGGACCCTTCTTTTACAATTTTATGGGATGCTCTGAGGTTTGTTAATTGTTCTTTAAATGGCTGGTCAAATTCTACAATATATCTGTCAGGTCCTGGGTTTCTTTTAGTAGTGATTTTTTTTTTTATTTCTGCCTCTATAACATTGGAAGTATGGGATTCTTTACATAATTCATGATTACTTGATTTTATTTTGATAGACCATATAGACTTATAAAATATCAAAATTCAAAGAAGATTTGGCCAGGTTGTTCAAATGTAAATTTTTAAAGGGTTAAATTCCCTCATGGTTCCTTTTTCGTCCTTTCATTTATTATTTTCACTATCCTTTTCCTTTTGGTTTATTTCCCTTAAGTTGTGCCCATTTTATTAATGTCTTCAAAGAGCAACTTTTGTTTCATGTATTCTTATAGTTTTGCTTTTTTTCCACCGATTTCATCCATGATTAATGCGACATATGTATCACACCCTTTCCACAAGACTAAAAAGCCAATATGGAAATTGAGGGAGAACGATAGTAGGAGCCAGAGGTCAGGGAGTGATAGAGCAAACAGTGTCTTCTGGCCAAGAATAATATCAGCTGTGTCCACTTGTATAGTATGGAGCCAGTCGATATTCTCACATGGATTGGGAGGGTGCATGAGACCCTACTCCTAAATGATGTGCTAATAATGAATAATGACTTCTGGAAAAGGAAGAGTAGGTTTTATTTGAGCGACTGCCCCCGGAGTTATTAAAAGTAATGCACCGAATTAGACACAAAACTGGAATCAGAGAGGTAGGGAGATTTGGGAGAATAAATGGGAGGAGTTGGGGATGAAAATAATCAAAATGTATTGCATGAAATTCTCAAGGAAAAAGTAGAAATATTTTGAAGTATATTCACTTAATTGTTGATGTAAAGAAAGTCTGTACCTTGCTTGTTATCACCTGACACTGTAGATATCTCCCGGGGATTGCCCTTTTGTTTTGAGGTGTACTAATTTTATCAGAAACCCAAGGAAATGTGGATGTTTATCCCTCTCATAATGTGAGGAGCTGTGACTTAGGGTGTTGACAATTTCAGAAGGTATTCACTTTGCAAACCTACAAGGAGTGGGTTCTGGCATTTTTGTTTTCTAAGTTTTCTCGCATTCTCTAGCACAGAACCTCACTGCTGGCTAGTGGTGCAGGGTATTTCCAAGCATAATTGAGAAATGTTGCTGGTCTTGATTCATACTCTGTTCCTGTGCTTCTTGGTTTTCTGTCCCAGAAATGGTTCTCTGTACAGAAGTCTGCATTGGCTCTGGCATGAATGTTTATAAAAACTACTGTGTACCATAGAGAGCTGAGACTAAAGGCTAAGCATTTCTGGCATAGGTGTGCAGAGTTCTTGGGGCTGGTGAGGTTTTGTTTCAGGAAGTCTTAAGGCTGCTAAGACTGAAGGTTGGAGCTTAAGATGCTTCTCTCCTCACATAGTAGTGAGGCATTTGTGGTCCTGCTGTTCTCAAGCAAGGGAGGGACTCTTATGATATTTCTATCAAAGTGCTTTTGGTGTTATTATAGTTTCTGTAACCTAGGACAGAGGTTGTGACTTGGTAACAGAATGCTTACCATGCACACATGGGAGCTGGGTTCATCATTAGCACCGTAAAAAACATACATCCAACCAAACAAATGGCCAATAACCTAGAAATTTTGAATGGCAAGTCTGATTGTGTGTTATGGAACAGTTGTCCCCAGGTAGCTGAGCCTCTCTCTCTTTCTGAAGGGAAGCTGGTCAAATCCCTCTGCTCACAGTGTGATCTGACAGTACAGAACTCCACTGGTGACATCATACAGCTAATCTGCTGAGGAGATGGCTGAGATGCTGTTGCTATGGAAGGCAAAGATGAGCCTCTAGAGTTTTAAAAAATGTCGGGACAACATCAAAGGGAGATGCAGCTCATTGAGTGCTACAGTCTTCTGTGGGTCTTTATCAAAAAATTGCTACTGTTTATACTACCACACTCTGGAATTAATCATCTCTGCCTTACTAATATATTAGTAGCTTGCTACTATTGGTTGCTCTGCCTGTTTTCATCCATTAACCTATTGTTAGTTAACAGCAGATGACAATGGATAAGCTTCTGACTTTTTTCTTCTAGTGGAGTGGACTAGAGACAAGCTTTATAAAGAAGTGGTGTAGGACAAAAGGCCCATTTCATATCCTGGAGCCAGGAATATAAAGAGTAATAACTCTAAATGAAGAATAATTGGACAAGATTCTTCTGGATTTAAGTTTAGAGACTCTTGATCCAGCTCTTCCAGAAGCAGAAGATGATTTCATTGATGTGTTTTAGTTGTTTCTTGTAGTTGGAAGTCCTCAGTTGTGCATGAATCAGAAACTACTAAAACTTTGAGGAAACCCATGAGCTTAAGGAGTATTGACACACTTCCCCTCTGAAAATGTATAATTGCCTGGTTGGTCTTTGTAGTACTGAAATTGAGGCCTAAGCCAAGAGTACCCTGGGCATGGGCTCAACTATGAACAACACCTTGATCCTTGTTACACTTTCATGTTTTATTTTCAGATAAGGTCTTGCTCTATGCCCAAGTTTGTCTTGAATATGTTCTACAGATAGGCAAGCTGAGCCTTCCAAGTAGTTGAGGTTACAGGGTGATTCATGAGGCCTGACTAGAGCAATGAAAATTTTAATACAATTCTGGACTGGAGTTGAGACAGGACTAAATGGAACTATACTCAATAATCGAGTAGATCTCTTTGAATAAGGCGGGAATTCCTGAGTGGGACGATAGTGCAAGCCTGTAATCCTGTCCCTTGAGAGGGAGGAGGATCAGTAGGTAAAGGCCAACTTCCTCTACATTGTGAGCTTGAGGCCAGCCTTAGCTACCTGAGACTGTCTCAGACAAACAAAGGCAGAGAATCAGGTTGTCTGGTTTTCATTTTCACATAAACTGAGCAGTCTACAGTTTGTTAACAACGAGAGCCGCAGGTTGCTAGAAAATGACAATTTTGATGTCTGGCAAATTCCTCCAACTTTTACTCTCCCTTCCCTGTCACCAGGCATATGTAATGCCATGTCTTTTCTGAACTGAGGCAGTCTGCTTCCATGTGTTGTGATAAGGACACAGTTATCCCTGTCCCTCTACTTGCAGCCCTGTTATCTTTTCTTCTGAGCACTCAGCTAAAGATGGAGGGAGGCAAACTGTTCATCTCCTGATTATGTATAGGTTTCCTATTGCCTAAGCAGTTACTCCAAGTCTGACTATCTCCTGCTTTTTAATTATTTTACAGAGAACTGCCCTGAATTCACTTTTGGTGACCTTTTGGACTGGAGCACACACTGTCATTCCAGAGACAGTGTTCCTGGGATGTCTCCCTAGTATACATGGGAAGTAAAGGGGTGATTCAAGTTCAGCCAGGTGATAGAGGGTAGATCTTGTCCTCAGATTGTTGTTCTTTTGCTACACTTATAGGAATAAAGCTGGAGAAATGGGTGGTGGTCCCATGTGAGTGGGTTTCCAAGGTATGGGACCACGTGGGAGAGCATAGCAGGTTCCATAACAGTTGAGGGTGATAAGGCAGAGGAAAACATGCCAGGCAGATAGAGCTTAAATGAGGAGTTTATTTATAAAGGGGTGTGAGCGAGTAGGGAACATACATGGAGACACCAGGAACAGTAGAACACTAAAGAAGACAAGTAGGGAGGGAGGGAACAAAACACCAGTAGCACAGACACTGAGATTAATAATTAATAAATGGTACCTCCTGATAATGAAAATCTTATGTAAGGCAAAGAACACAGTCAACAAAAGAAAGGAAATGGAAAAAGATCTTCACCAACCACACATTTAACAGAGGGTTGAACTCCAAAGTATATGAAGAACTCAAGAAGCTAGTCACCAAATCACAAAATAATACAAATAAACAGTGAGATACAAAACTGAATAGAGAATTCTTAATTGTAGATTCTAAAATGGCAGAAAGACACTTAAGGAAGTGTTCAACTTCTTTAGCCATCAGGGAAATGCAAATCAAAACAATGTGAGATGCTCTCTTACTCCTGTCAGAGTTGCTAAAATCAAGAACACCAAAGAGAGTTTATGCTGGAGACGATGTAGAGAAAGGGGAACAGTCCTCCACCGCTGGTGTGAGTGCAAATTTGTACAGATATTTTGGAGATCAATAAGGCGGTTCCTCAGTAAAATGTAAATCAGTTTCTCACAAGATCCAGCAATTCCATTCTTGTCATATATATCCAAAATATGCACATTCATAGGAGAAGGACATCTGTTCAACTATTTGTAATTGCCAGAACCTGAAAGCAACCTAAATGCCCCTCAACAGAATTATGGTTGGAGAAAATGTGGTACATTTACACAATGGGGTAGCATTCACCTTGGGGATGGGGGGGGAACCAAAACCCAAAAACAATGAAATCTTAAAATTTGCAGGCAAATGGATGGAAATATAAGAAACCTTCCTGAGTGAGGTAACCCAGTCACAAAATGTGAAATAGTGTATATACTCACTCATGCATAGATCAAAAGGATACCAGGATGCAACCCACACTGCCTGAAAAGCTAGCAAACAAGGAGAGACATACATGGTCCTCTGATGAAGGGGAAAGAGAAAGATCTGGTCACATTTGAAGCATGGAGGGAAGGGGAGAGGGAGTTAGGAGAAAGTGAAAGGGACAAGAGGAGAGGAGAGGATACAAGAGGGAGCAGGAGATTGAATCAGGAAAAGATTAGGGGAGAGCAAGGAAAGAGATACCATGATAGAGAGGTCCATTATAGCTTTTAAGAAAAATCAGGCACTAGGGAAATGTACAGAGATCTACAAGGATGATCCCCCCAAACAATCTAAGCAATAGTGAAGAGGCTACCATAAATGCCTTCTCCTGATAATGAGATTGATTACTACCTTATATGTCTTCATCTACTAGCAGAAGGAAGCAGAAACACTGAGCAGAACCCACTTCTAAACACTGAGCCAAACTCCTGGTATCCAATTTGCACAGAAGGAGGAGTAATGAACAAAGGGGTCAAAGCAAGGCTGGAGAAACCCACAGAAACAGCTGACCTGAACAAGAGGGAGTTCATGGACCCTAGTCTGATAGCTGAGAAGCCAGCATAGGACAGACCCAGACTCCCTGAACATTGGTGTCAGTTAGGAGGACTGGACAGTATATGGGGCCTATGGTAGTGCATCAGTATTTATCCCTAGTATAAAGTTGGACTTTTCGAGCTCATTCCACATAGAGGGATACTCGGGGAGGTCCTAGGCCCTGCTCCAAATGATATGACAGATTTTGAAGATCCCCATGGAAAGCCTCACCATCCCTGAGGAGTTCTCTAAGGGGATGGGGTTTGGGAGGGAGACAGAGGAGGAGGGGAAAGTGAGGTAATTGAGTTGAAATGTAAAGCAAGCTTGTTTCAAGTTTACATAAAGTATATTATCATAAAAATGCAAATTAATGTAGAAAACATGGGTTTTTATTTTTTTAAATAAAATATTCTCCAGTTATATTTTAATATTTTATTCTTGGGTGTGTGGGATGACCTTCTCTGTAAACATGACAAGCTTGGTAGAATAAGTTTTATTGAAAAATTGCTTCTACCATATTGGACTGTAGACATGACTATAGGGAATAATCTCTCAGCCTACTGTGGGTGTGCCATCCCTACGCAAGTAAGCCTGGGTTGTTTTATAAGAAAGGGAACCGAATAAGAACAAGAACACCAGCCTGTAAGCAGGACCCCTCCATGGTCTCTGTTTACTTCCAACCATGTGTTCCTGCATTGAACTCACCCAGGGACTGTAATCTGAAAGAAATAATTTGTGTTCATATTTGCTGTTTAACAAAGTATTTAATCACAGCATCATAGCACATGTTGCTTGGCAATATTAAGGGCTTATATTGTTTTTACAATTGAGCATATTCCATATATCAAGAAAATAAAATATGTCAAGCACTCATACTGATACTTGGAGTTCAAAGTCAGGGATTTGAATTTTAAATTCCTGGTTATCAGGGACATAAGTGATAAAAGATCCACAACAGTCAAAAAACACACATATAGAAGCAGAGGCAATATAAACAATCTGT
Organism: Cricetiscus sungorus; assembly: GCA_030556225.1. NCBI lineage: Eukaryota > Metazoa > Chordata > Mammalia > Rodentia > Cricetidae > Cricetiscus > Cricetiscus sungorus. Next base: position 176,720 of record JANBXA010000119.1, on the reverse strand, counting down.
GTGGTATATCCAATGAAATTAGTATTGTGTCATTAAAAATGTAAGACTTTGTACATGGAAATAAGTTTGAATACACAGTAATGTCTGTGATTCATTCTTAATTAAAATCAGAATCAGCCAGCATCTGAGAGTAGGCCACACTGTTACAAACAGGGCTTCCAGGGGAACCTTAGGAAGTTGTTGGTCCAAGTGCTTTGTGAACTGAGATGGTGATACTGACATCAGCCATTATCTAGATGGTTAAGTAATGTTGAGTGTTGTTTGCCAGATACTCTAAGATCTGCATCTTGTCATAGTCTTGTATCAGAGCCATACAAGTCTATATACTAAGGTGGACAGAGTTCTTCCTCTAATATATGAAATTGTTATTGACAATTTCAGGGTTATTCAACAGTGGATATTTGATGATAGCTTTTGAATACAGTGCTATAGGGAAGTGGGCTTGCTCACAGAAAACTATAAACTATGTCTGACATGTGATGCTGTTCTAGCAGTGGAAGGATTTTCCCAAAGCAATACAATTTCAGATAGAGAAAACCTCAAAACATATCTCCCTAAAGAAGATGTCTACTACCTCCTTTTGTATTTAATATAGTACTTGAACTCTCAGCTGTAGTAGTAAGACAACTGGAGGCGACAAGGGGAATACAAATCTAATGGGAAAAAGTAAAAGCTTCCTTATTGTAGATGATATGATTCTACGTCTATAAAGCTAAAAATGTCAGATGTCCCTTAACGCTGATAAATACAGTCATATAGTGGAAGGATAGAAAACTAACACACCAAAGTCAGTATCTTTCCTGTATATCAATGGCAAACATACTGAGAAAGAAATCAGGAAACAGTTCCACGCACAATAGCCTTAAAATATATAGTAAGACATTGTTGGAGTAGGATATTTTAAAAACACATTATTAATAAACACAGATAGGAAGTACCCAAGAGCAAACATACATACATACAAAAACCTTTGTCACTGCTGTTTATAAAGACCTTCACAACTTAAATGAATGGCAGTTTTTAAAGTTTTGTGGATGAATAAGTAAAAAAAAGGTTTATTTTCCTAAATTTTTAATACTAATGTAATAAATGTTCAAATAGAACATATGAATGCAGTAATATGTTTTAACATGGGGCAAAGGATAATTTTAAAGAAGTAAAGAAAAGAACATCCAGAGATATTTTTAAAGAGGGAAAAGATTGGAGACATGACAAACTGGAGAGAAACATGACATATTAGACCAGAAAAAATAACTACTTGAATATACTTACATAAGCAGTGGGTATGACTGATAGAGTAAATATTGCAAAAGATTTCAATGTTCATAAATGTTGTAATTGGTGTAAAATATGTGGCTACAGGTCAATCAGAAGAACAGAACATCAGGAAATGCCTTAACGATGTGGTTAAGTATTGTGATAAAACTGAAAAAAATCAATCTGGGACACCAAAGAGTTTATTCATTTCAGAGGTTAGAATGCATCATCAGTGGAAGAAGCTAAAGCAATATCCCAAAGGAGAGCTTTGAAACCACAGGGAATGCTGCTTACTGCACTGCTTACCTTCCATTCCTCTATAGCCTAAGCTCACTTGCCTAGATATGGGCTACCCACGTTAGGCTGTGTTGTCCTCCAGCATTTAGCAATAATAAAATGCCAAAGAAGCATGCCTGCAAAGCAGTCTGGTGGATTTAATTCCACAAGAATTAGCCAAACAGACAGCCAAGATCAGCCATCCCTGCAAGCCATAAAGGGAAAAACATAAACTGCTGTTTACTATAAAGAAAAGTGACCCTCCATGAATCAAATTTCTGTGTCTGTAGTGAAATTTCATTGTAGGCAGAATAATTTCAAATGATTTATTTCATAAAATGAAATCATGTTTAGAATAATGAGTGACAATAAGCCCAAGTCACCAAAAAAAAAAATTGGTAAATTAGACAAATGAAGACCCTTATAAAGGCTGAGGGATGGCCTCAAGGAATGATTGTGAGCTGCCAGCACATATGACCATCCTGGCAGTGTTTTTGTGGAGGAGATACCATCAAAAGTCCTACCCCTTAACAGAGGTTACGTCTCAAATAGAAGCCTGAATTATGAACTGCATACCTGAGCTTACGTTCTAAAGACATGAAGGTGTTCATTCTGCATGACTTGGGGAAGACTGTAACCCCAAGAGTAACAGGTATTGCAATCATTTAAAGCATCATCAGACACATTCTGATATTCTCTCAGCCTAGATAGATGGGGAAGAGCCTAGGTTCTGCACCCAATGATGTGACAGTATTTTATGAAACACCATGGGAGGCCTCTCCCTTCCTAGGGATTGGATGGGGGTGAGTAGAGGTTAGTGCCAGGCATGGGAGAACAGGAAAGAGGGGAAAATGGGATTGGTATGTAAAATACAATTCTTTTTCATTTAAATAAATTTATTTTAAAAAGAATTAAAAAAAAAAAGCCATTGTAGGATCTAGTTCTTCTTTTCAATGGAGACCTGTTGGAAAGCTTCTCAGAGTACTCTTGTTTAACGAAATTTATTTCTCTTTCTCAGAATACAAGTGTTTAGCAAGATGTGGTCTGTAAAAAGGAGCTCAAGTACAAATTCACATGACTTAGACAACTACTCTTTCTGATATGTCCACGGTTTTTGCTGTTTTATTTTCTTCCCTTTTCTTTACGGAGTACCCATTTCCCCATATCAGAGAACTTTTGTCCAGGGTTACTACTGGACATGACATACTTCTTTGAATTGCAAATCTTTATGATGGAGATAGACCACATTCTTTTGTAACTGTGTTTCTAGCAGATCACCTCCTACCCAAGAAACCAAAGACTGGTATTTCATTCTGCTTTGCCATGCATGTCTAATTAAAACCACTAAAATATCGTAATCATAAGGCATAGCACCAACTCTAATGCTTTTGATTATCATCACTACTTGTTTTCACTCTCTATGGGAGCCATTTGCTCATGAGTATTAGTGCAGAGGGGAATAAGATTCTGATGACTATTCTTGGTTTCAAAAGTGATTAATCTGGCATCAATACCCCAAAATAGACAGCACACCTGTAGGAGAATCCTGTTGATCTTAAAATAGGAAGATCTACTTCAAGCCTGGATCTCTGAGGTAGGAATTCACACCTTTAATTCATATCTTTAATCCATTTGTCATCTGGGTCAATCCTTCTGTTGGATGCCTTTATAAGGACATGGAAAAAGGAAGCTTTTCTCTTTCTCTGCTTGCACTCACCTTGTTTGCACATCCATTTCTTCAATGGTATTAAAGCATGCATCTTTCAGTTTCCCACTGCAAGCACCTGAACATCTGGCCTTGTGGAGCAACTACTGCATTCTTGGACCTTCCATTCATAAACATCCATTGGTGGAGCAGCTAGAGCACAGCCTGTAAGTTGTTGCTGGAGTTTCTTTCAGCCAGGTCCTGCCACTTCATTCCCATATGAACACACAGAGATGCTATATTAATTATAAAACTGTTCATCAATGGCTTGGGCTTCTCATTGGCTAGCTCTGCCTTAATCACTAACCCATTACTACTAATCTATATATTTATACCAGGCCTAATCTTGTTACAGAATACTTGGCATATCTTATCCTCCTGATCTCTACATGGTGTCTCTCATGACACCCCTCTCCCCATCTTTCCCAGAATTCTCCTTGTTTTCTAGGCCTGCCTATCTTCTTGCCTCCATTGATCACACAGTGTTTTATTCATCAACCAATAAGAGAAATATATAACCTCCTCCCCAAATCACCTTTCAATGTATAGAGGCTCATTTAATAACTTTTGTTACTCTGAAGAGTCCTGACTTATGAACTAGGCACATAGAGAGGACATTATAGAACACTTTGACTCTCATAAGAGCTGAGCTCAGTAATAAATTTCCAATGGCCACCTTCCCTTAACATTCCACAGCTGTTTGTTCACTTCACAGGACTCAATACTCCTCATCCACATCATGCTGTCCTAATTCCTCAACATGTTTTATTTCTCATGTTATTGGTTATGGATATAAAGTTTGGGGAGATCCAATTTTTACAGTGTTTGGAAAGTGGGAGTTCAAATGCCCATGGGTGAAGTAGTGTAATGATTGTAATGAAGCACAGATTAATCTCTAAATTTGGAAGGAGAAGGTGATGAATGGTTTTCCTTGTCTCACAAGAGAGATGTCAGGAAAAGAGACCTCAACTTCGGGTCATTTCAGGAAGAATTAATTAGCGAGGAAGCAAAGGCCGTGCATCATGTAATCACCAGTCACTTTTCTGGACATTCTATTGTATCCTGGAGAGCTCATGGAATCCCATGATGTCACTAGTGTTGTGGCAACCTCAACTGCCATTAGGACATTTCTTCAGTGCCTATAAGGTTTACCTATAGACATGTTGTCAAGAATGAGAAATCTACTTGGGGGAGCAAGTGAACAGCATGGCAAGACCAGAGCGAAGAAGGAAGAAGGCCCTAGGTCTCATTGGAAAAGATGGAGAATTAAATGGTCTTGGTGGAGAAGACGTGAGTTCAGGGAAGGGGCTTGGGAGATTTATGGATGTGGTAGTCTAGAGCCTTCGAGGCCTAGGGCTCAGGAACTAGGAATTTCTGGAGACCCAAGAAGCCTATGCTGTCTTTTGGGTTCCTAGAGAGTAGCCCCTGATCAAGGATTCATTATGTTTAGCTCGGCAGAATCAGGATTCACAGGGCTACAGCTGCCTCATTGAGGACCCTGTAGTTTTCCCTCTGAGTGGGTAGGAGGACCAGAGGAATTAATGAGATTTCAGTACCATCACTGACCTTCACCCCCACTATAGTCCTTTAGGGTATGTACCATTAACAGTTGGGAAAACAGAGTGCCCTGGATAAGCCTGAGGTTCTCATACTGTACATCACATCCATTAGAAAGGCAGGAGCCACCAAGTCCTGCTCTTCCGGTGACCACTAAAGTTTCAGAGTTCCAAGTTGTTGATGGCACACAGATCAATCTGAGTGCTGCCAGAACCAGTGTATCTGTGCAGACAATATTCCCATCCTGCCAGCTCTGGGTGTACTTCCTGAACTGTAAGTGAGAACCTGGTAACTATGTTCTGCCCCTGCACTGGCTTCTTCATTAACATTTGAGTCTGAAGCATCAAGCAAGTGACTTTGGCATTCATATACCACCTCAGCGATTGTGATAGTAGCAATTTTCTCCTGGTTACTCAAAGCACTTGACTGAGGACTCTGAAGTCAAGGTACATCCACTCAAGCTGTGAGTAAGCCTGCCTAGGCTCTATGCTTGGTCACCTTTTGTACGGACGGAGAGAAAACCACTAACATTATGATGTCTGGGATGTGTTCTGCTGAAGATTTGGGATATTTTCTCCAGTAACTATCAGGCTTTTCTTTGTTCTGACAGCACACTCATAATCTCCCACAACACTCATATATGGTAAAAGCCTTGTTGATTCTCCACATATGCTTGTTCACATGATGGAACTGATATTTGCTCCCCACTGTCCTGACCTAAAACCCTAATTCCCTAGCAATCTTTATTTATCACATTATTAATTAGAGATCTAAAGAAATGGTGAATCATTTGCTGTGATGTGTTTGAAATAAAATCTTTAACTACCTATATATGAAGTGTTGAAATTATTCTAATAGCACACAGAGAGCTTTGTAAGGAAGAAGGTCTGAAGTTCTTCCCTTATGATTCTGGGAATGTTTTGGGAAGGTAGATATGACTTCCAGTAAATTGCAGAATAGCCAGCTAGTAGGTAAGTGACAGCTGCGATAGCTGGCCCCAATAGCCCTTTTGCTAAACATTCTAATGTATCCTGGAGAGCACACAGTATTTTCAGTGAGAGCCATGAGCTGTGTAGTCTGCAGCTGCATCACTGGGAGCTCTTTCACTTTATACTGAATGGCAAAAAAAGGGCAGGAGGAGGAATATATTGACCAATGAGATGTCCCTCTCTTGATAGGGAATTGATGCACTTCATCCTCAATGCATTTCTACAGTTTCCATGTTAATATTATGACAATAGGAAGAGAAGGACAACTCCTCTGGCCATTCTCCAAGGCATGAGGGATTTAGATGCTTTTGTCCTTGAAAAGTGTGATCAGGACTTGGTGCTGCTAAGCTCTAGGGACAACAGGCATTATCTGCACCACATCAGATATGAGCTGACATTGTCCTCCAGTTCTACATGGCTGGGTTAGCTCGAAGACCAGGGCTGGCTTAGCTTATGACTTCCAAGGCCAGGGGGACTGCAATCAGGAGTGAAGCACCAGATTATCCACAGTGCTTGGGAACTGATACAGACCTCAAAGATAGCTTCTTGTTCCTTGGGCTTCTTTGGACTCAGCATGGACTGTCCTGGCCCTATGGCATTCAAGAATACACAGAATTTATTTGTCTCTATCTATCTGCAGGGACTTCTGAGGAGGCATCATCGCAACTCTCCACCTTAACTGAACAGGAGCAGCAGATGAAAAAGGTGGAGAAACTCAGAATTCAGTTACATCATATGACATGTGCAAGAAATGAGCTGCGTGGAATCCTGGCCAATTATACACACAAGGATTTGAACAACAGGTAGTCATCATTCCCAGGGTTCTGCTGATGATCTTGACAGTATAGTACCATTCCAGGTTTACTGAGGAACAGGAAGCTGAAATTCTGGGGTTACTTGGTGTCCAAACTGATTTTCCTGTGGGCTTTTGAGATGCAATCCTTGAAGCCTTGATAGGAGTGAGCTGGGAACACAGGCTGTTCTGCTTCTCCAGACAAAATGCAGATCCTGTAGCCTGAATCACACTCTGGGGATAGGAACAGGAGTGTGAGAGCTCTAAACATGCACTTTAAGAGCTCTTGGCAGGTATGGGTCTATGGGAGAGGCTACGTGGTGTGAGATTGTGGTGAGTCTTGGTAATTGACCAGGAGAGGATTCTGTGCTGAAAGCTCTTGGCAGTAGATGGACAGACCTGGTGCCATTCATACACAGTGAATAAATGGAAGGCCTGTAGGTATGCACTGCTTCTCTGTGGTCTTCATCCTTATACTCTTAGACAATGTCACCTCTTTGAATTTCTTGGTCATCACAATTGCATGGTTTGAGTGAGTGTGTGTGTGTGTGTGTGTGTGTGTGTGTGTGTGTGTGTGTATTTCTGTGTGTGTCCATGTGTTCTTGTGAGTCTGGGTTCAGGGCCTGAGGATTTTACATTCTCACAGTTTCCAGGTGATGCACTGCTGTTGAAAAGTTAGCCCACTTTGAACAGCATGCATCCTGGACACTATGCTTGCCTTGGGGAAACGCTGAAATCCCCTGTGCAGTTTATAAAGCCATCCTGAAATTAGAACTCCTCCCTGGAATTGCTGTTTGCTGGGGTCCTCTGTGTTGCAATAGGCATAAAAATTAGAATCTCTGTTCTGAAAATAGGAAAAACATCATCATAGGGATCTGGTTGGTCTAGATATGTGACACAGTCTCCTGGGAAATTCTTACTGAGTTAACCTATAGCTCTAGACCCCACAGTGACCTCATATAGTCCTGGCTCCACCACTTTAGAAGTCCTGACTCTTATGGCTTTTGTACAGGACAGAAAGTTGCATAAGCACCAGGAGTTCCAAGCAGTTAAGTGCCAGGCTCTGGCGTCCATTGGGCTTGAATAATCCATGACACAACCTTATTCATGTAATCAATGCTGCCTCTGTTCACGGGTTTCTCTTTTCCTTGGGCCACACCCTAACCCAGGCTGAATTTTGAGCTTGAGATGCTCAATGTGGAACACAATCAGGTGATGGCCGACCTACAGAGATTGCCCACGGAGATGAGTGATGCCTTGGACAAATGCAACAAGCTGGTTGAGGAGACTGAATCCTTCAGGTCAGTGCCTAATTTCCTTTGGGAAGGATTGTTTCTGCCATTTTATGATCTGAAGCAAAGTAAAGGATCTGGTTCTAGCCTGACTGCCTCTGAGAAAATAGCCTGCCTTGTTTCCCTTGGACATGTGCCTCCTGTACTCAGTCTTCCTAATTGTGAAAACAACACAGAGGTTCTCCCATCATTGCCCACACAGCCGCAAGAGTGTTTGGATAGAAAAATGGTTGCACCATGAAGGGGATGTCTGTCAGCCTAGGGATTCAGGCACCCGACAGGGGCTTACTGAACTGGTTTCTGTAAGACCCATAGTCATGATTTATTCTTGTTGGGACTTCTGTCCTCCTTCAGATAGTGTTTGCCCTCTAGCTGCAGAGGGTTTCCCTAAGCCATGAAGAGATAAGCACAGCTGGGGACTGGAACTTTCTCTCAGAGGCACAGGATCCCTTTTGGTAACAGGGTTTTCAGAAGTAGTTTGAATCTTTCTGAAAAATTATGTGTGTCTGAATTAAGCAATTTGATTATTCTCTGGATTTGGCATGCCTCTGAGTAATTCTAGCTTGGCTACTGAGAATTCCACTCCTGGGCTGTCTAAGGACAAGACTTTGCAACACTGGTGGTATTTGGAGGCAGGGACATCAAAAGGAGACTTGGTGGATCTCACCACTTTGTGTTGGCGGTTCAGTTACTACCATGGCCAGGTCTTACGAGAATGGATTCAGCTGAAGAAAAATGTGCATATGTCAAGACTGAAGAACAGATGGCTGTGGAAGGAGCAGATTGAACTGCAAGAGTCCTGTGAGGAGGTGAAGAGGCTCTTTAAGGAGATCCATGAGAAGATCTGTGACCTCCATGCTGAGCAGCATCAGGTAGGCTGAGGCAGCAAGGGCAGTCTGCCCCCCTGTCAAGTATAAACTGAGACATCCATGTAACCATCTGCACACCCATCCAGACTACCACCCCATTCCATCTAATTGTTCACTTCTGTGCTCATTCACACGTTACTCTGGAGAGTTATTCTCTTGTAAGATACTGGGTGATTGGAAAGCCAGCACTCCTGCTCTGCTAGACGCTGTAGTCCATTAACAGATATGAGTCAAACACATATCACACTTTATGTTAGGAAGCCTGCCAGGCAGGAAACTCTTAGGGAATAACACAGAGATTTCAATGATGAGGTCAGCGGTCTGTGGCTAATGTGAATTGCGGGATTATGTGAGATCACAGGTAGAAAGCTGATTTAAAGGAAGAGAGCCCAGTGTTAATGCTAAGTGAGCCATTCTCAAAGTCTTCCTGCTCCTTCTTCTCCTCTTCTTCCTATACCTCCTCCCCCTTCTCCTTCTCCTCTTCCTCCTCCTTCTCCTTCTCCTTCTTCCTCTTCTTCTTCTCAGTAGCTTTCGTGGAGCCTGTCCTAGAACTCACTCTCTAGTTCAGGCTGGCCTGAATCTCACAGAGATCCACCTGTCTTTGTATCCCACATACTGGGATTAAAGACCTGTGCTCTCCCACCCAGCATGTTCTGTTCCTTTTGCCAATCTCTTTGTTCACACTGACAGAAACCTGAATTGTTAGTTACCCCTTTTGCTGTGAGTTTGGAGGACATTTCTCATATTCTGGAGGTGACTGGATAACCATAGATATGGGAAGATTTTAACCCACTGAAGGTTAGGGTGACAGATTTGATGCTACAAAAGAACATTTTCTCCAATCACCTCAAAACAGTCTGACTATGCTGTGTGCTCTCCTAAGGATTAATAGCAGCATTGTAGGCATAATTCAACTGTTCACTCACCATGATGTCCTCTTCAGTATTTTCAGCTTATTTTTGGTTTCTGTTGTCTGTGTATGATTGATGCAGCCGTGTGTAATAGTGTAAAATGGTGGGTATGTCTGCAGGCTACATATGAAAACTGGTATTGTAATGTCTTGTTCACTCCTGTATTCCTCTGAGTTCAGGTCTTTCAAGCAACATGAAATTTTCTGCCTTGGCTTTCTGGATGCCAGATCTCTTTGACTCCCCTCTCCTCCAATGAGCTCCTTCAGTCTTGTTTTGTCTCCAGTAATTGTTACAAGTTTCAATTACTCAGAAAGAGAGGAAGAATGTAGTAGCTTTTTGTCATTTATTTACTTTTGTTGATTTGGCATTAATGTGGTTTTAAATAAATAAAAATTTAAACAATACAGCTACTTAAAATGAAAAGTAGTCTTCTTTCCTTTCACTGCACAGAGCTAACACCACAGGAAATGTCTGGTTGGCCTCTTTGGCCTCACAACACTGATTTCCACAGTGCATCTCCTTGCTGATATTGTGCTGCAACTATATCCTGTGCATGTCTATGTTTAGCACATATTCCACTCATAGCTGTGCAGAGTACTGCATTCCAGAAAAGCACTGCAGGTGACATCACTGGGCTCCTCTGACTGACATTGGAGCTGAATTTATATTATATATACTGTAATCTGTTGAGACCTTCCTGGGAGTTGGCCATGGGTCACTTTCTTTCACCTGGGCTGTCAATGTTTAGTGACAGCTCTTTGGGGGTGTATTGCAGAGCATATGATTGGTTATTTGGAATCTGTGAGATCAGTGAGTGTCAGCAAGGATAAAGTTCACAGAAAGAAACGTTAAGTACAGCCAGGGTAGCAGAGCCTAGCTGAGTGTAAGAGCCTTGCAGACATCATAGAGGACTGACTACCTCTGCCTGCAGCAGAAAAGGTGATGCAAGGCATCAGTGCTGTCCCTGGCCATGCTAGGTACAAAAGTGTGTGTGGTGTGATGTGTATTTCTGTGCACCTGTGTGTGTATTTATGTATGTCAACTCCTCTGTGTGTGTCTGTGTGTGAAAGATGGCTATTTCTAGCAGATTAGAAAGGGTGTGTGTGTGTGTATATATATATATATATATGACCATGTGTGTGGAATTGGGTGAGGGAGGTGTGTATAACCATGTTTCCATGTTTCCTGTATATGTATTGGGGTGTTTGGGGGTCATTATATGTGCAAAAGTTTGTGTGTGTGGACTTGTATATTCCTTTGTATGTTTATCTGGACATCTGTATATTTACTTACTCATGAAACATCTTTAATGATGATAGAGAACAACTTTATTGAGAACTTGTTGTTGCCACACACTTGGAATCAAACAGATATTCTATGCTGCTGTCCACCTTTTGGCCTGTCCAACTAGCTCCCTAGAACAAATGGATAGCAAAACTGCTATAACTGAATCCTCATTGTGGACATTTTCTCATTTCCTGAGCTCATTGCTTTTGGTCCAAAGTGAGTCAGCCTGATATGAAGAGAGATATTTTGGGAGGAAGTTGCTCAGCTTGTAGAGGGTTGGGGGGGAACAGGGAAGCAGAGAACAATACCACTGAGGTGGTGAACTATCATCCTGTGGTCCTGTGCTGAGGAACATTCCTAACCTGCACATCCTAGGGAACTTCCTAAGCAGAGTTGTCTAAAGGACAAGACCCCAGAAGTCCACCTGTCTCTGCATGATGTTTACAGGTTAGGTACCTCAATGACTGAGCTGCCTGTCTCTCATGCTCACTGTGTTCTCATACCTTCCAACAAAAGTTAATCTTCTCAATAGTATCCGTGGTGATTGCTCCTGCATTAACTGGAACACTAAACATATTACTGCATTATAAAGTGCTTGTATATGTGCTTGTGTGTGTTAATGAGTTTATGGGTGTGCGACCCTCCACTGAGAACACAACCTTCTCATGCACAGGAGGAAGACAACATGGATGAAAGACTGAAGAACTTGCTGGAGCAGAAAGAGCTGGTCTCCCAGCAAAGAAACTTGGAAAAAAAGCTGCAGCATCACCAATTCAATACCTCTGCTAACAGGTAACAGCCCAAGGTGGGAGGAGCAGTTAGAACCATGTACCTGGATTCAGTCTTTCTAGGGATTTTTGCCATCTGAAAGGCTATCAGCCACAGGCAGGGAAAGAACAGTTCAGGGTATTGTGCTTGCCCAGTCATCAAGACCTTCATCAGGAAATACTATGTTTGAGTCTTAGAGTTTCTGGGGATTGTGTACCCCTTATTCCATTCTGAGCTGTCTAGTATATTGTTAGTACCAAGTCACCCCACAAATCTCCCTGTGTAGTCTTAAATCTAGTAGGGAGAGGGTTAGGTGTGAAGGACAGTGTATGCTCAGCCACTTTATTTCCCTCCAGGAAATCACATTAGAGAGAAATTTTTACCTGTGGATGAACCTGCATGCAGCACACTCCTACTGATTACAGGCTCTCTGCAGTGTGCACCCCTTTCCTGTGAAAGGATTTTTCTGGCAATAAGATTTAGTGGTTGAGGAGTTGAGCCAAGAAAGGTTTCTATGCTGTGGGAATAATCAGAGCTTAAACTGCCATGCTGTGTATGTTCCCGTAGAGGGCATAAATTCAGTTTCCCAGGTAGCTCACATTTACCTGGTGAAGTCACATTCATAAGGACATCCATATCTGTCTGACCTCTTACTCAAACATTGGAACAGTGTTAATAGCTTTCCCCAAAATAGTCTATCTGGACAATTGGAGAAATGTGCTGTTCTTTTCTTGTCAATAGTATAGTTCTCAGTTCAACATCTAGCAGATTTAAAAATAGAGAAAAAAAATTTCATGCCCATGAGTACCTTGACCCTCCTCCTTTGGAGGATGCAGAGAATGACCGCAGCTGAAAGACTGGTCATGCTGCACTGTCCATTTAAATAGAGCAGCTTCAGGCTCAATAGCCCACATATCAGGTCCCCACCAGGCCTGTTCCCTAACTGACTTCCTCCTCTAGGTCAGAAGATCTCCAATCTGAGCTGGAACAGATCACAGCACAGGAAGACAGTATCCCGCAGACAAAGCCGCTGCAGCCAGCAAAATCAGCCTCACAGGTCAGTGAGCCACCCTTGAATCCTAACCCTGGAACCATGGTGATTGGGGGGTGAGGTCTTTAGACTTTGTCTTCCTCTGTGTGAATAGCCCCTGGTTTTGTCTAGCTTATGGCCCAATCTGGCTGATTCTGGGATTCATTGCCTTTCCTTTCCTTCTCACACAGCTCTAGAAGGAAATGAGGAGGCCAAAGAAGTCACCAACAACTTGAACCCATGACATTGGCACCCTAGGACCCAGAACTCCTCAGAAGACACCCTGCAAAGCCCCAAGAGGCCATGGCTATACTAGCTTTGAAAGGGCTTTTTGCAATTCGTGACTGAATCCTACCATGTTTTCATGACTAACAAAAGTCTGTAGATCTGTGCTACAAAATATGCAGAAAGATTAAGTTAATTTTTTTTTTATTAGGTTCAGGTTAATTTTGGGGGATTTTGTTCACTTTGGGTTTTTTTTGTTTGTTTTGTTTTGTTTACATATTCTAGTTTACATTTTGAGGCTTTAATTTCACTTATTCTTTTTTTTGCTCCTGTTGTTTTGCTATTTTGCTAAGGTTATTTACTTTTTATATTGTGATCCCTGAAAGCCGCTATTCAGTAAAATGATTGTATTTTTATTAATAAAATTGTGACTGCCCATTCTAAATTGTTAAGACAAATTTCTTTGGTCAGTATTGCTCTAGGTTCTGACTTTGTTTCGCCTTAGCCCAGACAGGCTGATCTGGGTCCAACTGACTTTCCTTCTCTGATAGCAGCACTTGAGGGAAAACTGAGGGGGGCAAAGAGGCCACAGAAACCTTGATCACATAGTGTTCTCCACTCTAGAATAAAGGCTTTCTCTTCAGAAGAAGACATCCCTCTTAAAGCTGTGAACTCACCAGTGAGGCAAATAGCAACACACCTCCATGCGATCAGCCCCAATCTTTTCTATGGGTCGGTTGACTTAATTCTCCTGAAGAAAAGAAAGCATCAAAAATAAGCTTGAGATACGAAAATCTGAAACAAGAATTACTGAGAAACCCTGACATTCACCAGCATGAGCCCTCTGTGAGGAGTACAACAACATGAAGGTAGGGCTATTGGTGAATAAGAGTTTTTCTGTCAGTTCAATGTCGATGGCTTTGGCAAGCTGACTGAGGCCTCAGCCATCCACATGTGGTGGGAATTCTGTCATGGAAGAAAACTGTGTTGATATTAAATTGTTCCAGGCAAACAGATTTTTTACTCTTAAGACTAGTATCTTTGCTCATGTATGGTTTTTCACCCCTGTAACCTCAGAATCTCCTGTAACCCCATAACTCAGGTTTCTAGCCTGGGCTGCATAGTTTGATCCCAGCCAGCAAGGGCTACACAGGAGCGTTGTCTTTGAATACTGATGGTATTGCTTAACTCTTTGTATATCCATTATCATAATGGAAAATGTATACATACTGTATCCTTATTGTCATACATATCCCTACCACTAAACTATAGCTTTCTGTATACACATTTCATAAAATGATCACTTGGAATAAATTAATGAGTAATACAACTCTATTTCAATTATATCTCTCAGGAAATCCAAACATTTACTAAGGCAATATGGAAAAAAAATCATGTGCTGCTTGTCACCCAGGCCATGATACTGATGTCCTTCCTGGGCTGCTCTCAAGGGCCATGTCTTACTCCTTGGTCATGGCAGAGCTGAGGTGTCTGTGTTGATATCTGTGAGTCCTGTGACCACTGAGGGCTTGCAGCCGCCTTCAGTCTATGTCACCACCTGTGGATATGTTACTGTCAAAAAATACGTTGACAGATTTTCTCTATGTAGTCTCAGTCTCACAGGACCCGGTTCTCTCCAAGCATTCAGTTCCCCAAAAGCACTATGAAATAACTACACTGAGAATTACCATCTATTTTTATTTGTTTAGCCAATGGCTTGGGCTTCTTGCTGGCTGTCTCTCTCTTACTGGCTAATAACTGTTAATCTGTGTATCTCCTCCTGGCCTTATCATACTGGAGAATGCCCTAGCATGGTACCATTTTACAGATGCATGGCGTCTGTTCATTGTCTTTCTTTTCCAAGTCTCTATCTTCAGAATTTCTGCCTATCTAAATGTTGCCTGTCCATTAATCAAAACACCTTTATTCATTAAGCAAAAAAAAAAAAGCAATGCATATTTGCAACATACAGAAAGCCTCTTTATGTGTTGATGTCAGTGGCTTCTGTTACCACTGAAGACAGGGTAGGGATGCACAGAGTTAAGCACACCCTTCACTGGCTGCATAACTAGGAAAACTGGCTGCACCGTTTCCCAACTGCAGAACTCAGGAGAGTGTGTCCTGCATCTGGAATGAGCAGCACAGTAGAGCTAACACTTGCCAGCCATGCAGCGGAGATGTCCCTGAGAGCAATGAGAGCAGAACAGGTGAGTGTCTAAACCACTGCTTCTACCTCATGCTACAATTGGTAAGGGAAATGAACCTACCCCACCTGCACAAGTGTCACTTGTATGTGGTGGCCAAGTTGCAATCTGTGGTATAAAAACAGAAGAGGTGGGTCTTCTTCTCAATAACTGCAGCAATTGGGAGAGTGTTCCTGGCACCTCACCTGGGCAAAACAGTAGAACTTGCCCTATGTGGTCTGAGTGAGTGTGAGCCAGATGTAAGGTCATGAAAGCAGGAGGATTGGCCTCTCCTTTCTACTTGTTGCACTGAGTGAGCTAACTAGGGCAGAGCAGAAAGCTTGACCCAGTGGTGAAAATGAGGGCAAGATGGCAGACTAACTCCCCCAGCTACCACCCAGGCCCAGAACCAGGATTAAGAGATATCCCACACAAACATCCTTTTCTCATGGAATTGATGGTGCATGTGAAGGGAAGGGACATGCAGTTCCAAAGCTGCAGGTACTGTATGACTGAAGGCATCAACTGGATATCCAACAGGAGTCCCAAGGAGGGACTATTATATGTAGTAGAAGCCAGAGTTTTAAAACATTCACAAGACAAGATGTATGGACTACAGAGTGTTTTGTGTGACACACTGGAACACAGTATATACACCTTGCCAAGATATTTTTTTTTATTTTGACTTGGTTTTTCTTTTAAATTTTGCTTTGTTTACTGGAGAGGTAGGAAAAGCAGAGAGCATATTCAATGGAATGTATAGGGGAAAGAGTGGGAGTGAGGTGCATGATGTGACACTAGCAGAGAATCAACAAATTACGAAATTAGGAAAACCAGAACTATCTGCTTTGTTTTCCTTTAATTATAACATCAATGATTATCACATAGCAGACAGAAGGAATCAAAGACAGATTAGGCATTGTTTTCTTTTTTGGTATGGTTGGTCTTAAATAGGCCTTGGTATATTTTTTAAAAAGTGATTTATTTCTTATATTTATAGGTATGGGTGTTTAACCTGCTGAAGGCCTATACACTTCATGCATGCATGAAGGCCTATATACTTTATGAGAGGCCAAAAGAAAGCCTCAGATTCCACCTGAAACTGGAGTTAATGATGAATTTTAGCTGCTCTGTTGCTCCTTTGGCAGGGAAACAAATAACTCAAAATGGAAGAGCCATATAACCAGGATGTGCACTTAACTTTGTCTTGCTAGTCATGTGTGCTTTATGAGTTGGAGTAAATCATGATCAACCAAAGAGAGAGTTTTATGAGACCAAGGGAAAAATAGATGATGTAGTTTGGCTAACTGTCTTAGGATGCCAGACATCCATGGAAGGTTTTCATAGATTGAAGTTCCCACTCTAATATCACTTATTATCAGGTTTGAAACAAATCTCCCACATCTCATCCTGGATGACAATTCAGATTAGCGCCATCTAATGAAATGTAGAAGTGAGAAGACCCTTCTCATGGTAGAGGTGTGTTCAGGAATACTTTTTGATACTCCAGCTAAGCACTGTTGGGAAAAAGCTTCAGACTGACTAGCCAGAGTGGATGAAGCCTGCACAAAAGCCACATGCCTCTGGTAGAGTGCTTGTCTGTGCAAGTCCAAGGGGAGGGATTATTGATGATGCTATTTTACCACAATAAATGTCAGAATATACTAAGGATTCTTTCTTCTAAATGACTGCGTTATTCTTGTGCAGCATCAATGAACCAGATCTGACTTCTAAGACTGGCAGTGAGTCAGAGAGTTAATGTGTGGAGGAAGTAATTCCATGGATCCCCAACTGGTGCTGTCAATGCAGGGGCAAAAAGAAAACGTACCCTTTATGAATAAAGGACATATATACATACATATATGCATATATGTATGTATATATGTCCTTTATATATATGTGTGTGTATATATATATATATATATATATATACACACAGAATATCAAAAAAGATACAATGCTTATTCAATTCGATGGATGATATGATCAGCAGGAGCAATGGCTCAGAGAGAAAAAAATACTTGCTCCCATGCCTCAAGTTGAGTTCCCTCTCTGGTACTCACATGATTGATGGAAAGAACAAACATTCAACAAATTGTCCTCTGATTTCATGTGAATGGGGGTGCCCAGTCATGAACCACAAAGGCCAAGAATCTGACTTTCCATTCCTCACTAAACTTTGAATATCTCTATCTGATGCACTCATTTAATTATAGTATTGTCTGTTCCATTTGAGAGATTTGGGACTTTTGCTCTTTTACTTCAGTCACTGATATATTATAGGAACTAAGAAAACTATTACCAAAGCATCCTCTGAAGAAGAACTTAAGAGTAAAGGGACATTGGTATTTGATGCATAGCTGAGACCAAACTGCTGTAGAAAGGATTCTCTACACTCCTAGTGTATTAGGCAGAACTGTATAGAGAACAGAAGTTATAAAATGAATGTCTACATGTATACAAAGGGGATTTATTATAATGACCTTCAGGCTGTGGTCCAGCTAATAATGCCTGGATATGAATGGAAATTTCAAGAATCAAGTAATTACGCAGTCCAGAGGGGTGGATGACTCAGCTGATCCTACATGCTAGAATCCTAAAGAAGTAAGCCTAAATGCCAATGAAGGATGGAATGTGTTAACAAAGGAAGACCAAGCAGGTAAAGATGAAAAATTTCCTCTTCTATGTCCTTATATCAGCTTCGAGCAGAAGGGATTTTCCAGATATTGGGATTAAACATGTATATTAAAGGTGTGATTCCTCCCTCAAAGATCCAGATTAGAAGGGGATCATCTTCAAATTAAACAGAAATCTCCCACAGGTGTGTCCTTTATTTTTGAGTTTTGATTAGATTAGTTGTAGCCACATGGACAACCAAGAAGAGCCATCAGAGTAGCATACCCCTCTTTACTAATAGTCTGAAGCAAATGTCTCCCTTAGAGAGTTAAAGAAAGAAATGACACTGCAATCTGTTACAATATCTACTCTGCCAACTAGACCCCACTGTTTACTTAGCTCTACTACAATATTTTTTAAAATTTGATGTGACATGTTTCTCTTGAATATGGCATGCTTCCCTACTTTGTTTTTAAAAAATTTCTCTGGATGTTCCTGCTTTTTCAACTTTAGATCTTACCCTTTACTTCATTGTAGAACACTTTAAGTCAGATTATTAACTTCCAAAAAACTGGTGATTTTTTTAATTGACATTTTCTAAATCAAGACTTAGAAAAAGAAATTATAATATTGCATGTTTTAGGTGAATAAAAGTGTGTGCGTGTGTGTGTGACAGAGAGAGAGAGAGAGAGACAGAGACAGAGAGAGAGAGAGAGAGAGAGAGAGAGAGAGAAACAGAGAGAGAGACAGAGAAAGAGAAGAGAGATATGTGGGCACATAAACAACACTACTTATAACAGATTGCAATGTCCAAAAACTTTGTACTGTGGTGTAAAAACTAGGCTACAGGATTGTGGGAGAAGGATGGACCATCAGAGCATGTCCTGAGGATATCGCAAGTTTTGTAGTTCAGTCCTTTTTTGCTTTTATGTCAATGTGACACAAGCTAGCCCTATCAGATATGAAGGAGGCACATTTAAAAAAACATGCCATATGGTCAGGCTGTAGACCAGGCTGTCAGACATTTTCCTAAGTATTGGTTGATAGAGGAGTGCCCAGCTCACTGTGGGTGGGGACATGCATTGGCTTGGCATCAAAGGTTATATAACAAATCAGGTTGACCAAGCTGTAGAGATTGAGCCAGTAAGTAACACCCTCCATATGCTCTGCATCAGCTCTTGCCTTCAGGTTCCTGCAATGTTTGAATTCCAGTTATGACTTCCTTCAGCGATGAATAATAGTGATATAGAAGTATAAGCTGAATAAACCCTTTCCTACTTAATATGTTTTAGTCATGGTGTTTCAGTGCAGCCACTGAACTCTATCCAGGATACCTGTGTATTTCAGAGGACATCTTTCAGGAGTTTTATATCTACTTCTACCATGGCGAGGCAGTCTCTCTAGTTTCTGAGAAACAGTGAAGTCCAGTCCAGTTGGTCTTCCAGCTTCCAGGCAATTAATATCCAGTCTCTGCCTAACATATTTTTTTCTGTCAGAAGTAAAGGGATCACAGATGTGTGTCATCATTCTGGACTTTTAGGTGAATTCTGGAGTTGAAGTCATCTGACTTGTGCAAGCAAATTCATTTTCTACTGAGTCTTATCTCCCCAAATCTTACTGTACTTTAAAGGCAAATATCTGAAACACTAAAAAAAAATGCAGGATGCATCATGGTAAATGGATGTCTCAGAAGCAACAGGCAGATAGAAAAGAAAACTTCCTTGTCCCTCAGAAGCCCATCAGGTACCCAATCCAATGGTAATGTACTTTCTCTACCAGCACCAATAGCTACACTGAGTCTAACAGTAACCTATTATCAGTCTTACTGTCACTCAATTATGCATACCTAGTCACTTTCTTACCTTGAAGGTTATTGTTTTTGTTGTCAGGATACTCAGAAACGTTTGTCTCCGTTTTCCTCCCTTGATTGTTTTATCTGTGGTGTGTAGTTTGTGCTTTCAGGATTTTGGATTCATGTTCATGGAAAAGTCTAACATAATCGTTGTAATTCTTGAGGACTGGAGATGAATATGGTATAACAAGCACATTGTTAGCATAACTCAAGTCCACACCTGTTGGAAGATGCCATTCTGAAAATATGTTTCTCTTACTGGTTAATGAATAAGGCACTGTAGGCAAATGGTAAGGCAAGATAGGTGGTACTAGGAGACAAGAAGGATTATGGGAGATGTATTAAAGGAAAGTTCAAAATGTAGGATCAAGAGCAGTAAGAGGTCTGGACCCTCCAGAAAGATAAGACCATGTAGAAACACTTAGATTAATAGAAATGGGTTAATATTTAAGAGAGTGCTAGCCAAAAAGAAATGCTAGTAACTGGCCAACAGCATATCTGTGTGTTATTTGGGATTGTTGTGGCTCTGGGACCAGGCTGGCAGGAAAACTACTCTTAACACATACTCTGTTACTGCAGATCATGACCAAATTCAAAATTCATAAGCCTAAAAATAAAGTAACTAAAATACTTACCCTTTGAGTCTGACATTTTTACTTTGGGAATTTCAAGGTCTTACAATAATTTACATTTGAGATATTTATACATAAAGAAGATAATACATGTTATGTGTTCATATTGATAATTGGTGTTCAAAGCCAGGGCCTTGAATTTTCAATTTGTGATTTTCAGTGACAAAAGTGTTAATTGAATTACAATATTAATATTTTCAGTTTGTAGACATAACATGTACATATATTAATGCAGAAAAGGCAAAATATGATATATCTGTATTATATAACTAATGAAATTATTATTGTATTATAAAATGATGTATGTAGAATTAAGTTAGTATATACACTAATGACTTTGATCCTTGGTTAAAATCAGAGTCAGCATCTGAGACAGGGACACAATGTTTCAAATAGGACTTATAGGGGAAACTTAGGAAATAGTTGATTCAAGTTTGTGAACTGAGAGGGTGGTAATACCATTCAGCCATTATCTAGGTAGGTAAGGAGGATCTTCAATAGATATTTACAGTGACATTTGCCACATAATGGGAGTTATAATTATTACTGTGCATCTAAGCCATCCAAGTCTGTTTACTAAGGTAAGCAGAGTGCTTCCTGTAATATGTGAAATTGTTATTAACAATTATAAGACTCCTCAAGAATGGATACTTGATGATAGCTTTTAGGATGAGTGCTATAGAGAAGTGGGTTTGTTCATAAAAAATTGTAAACTATTGTATGCCACATGGAACCATTTGTGGCATGAATAACTTTTGCCTATGTAACTGACTCACTGATCTCACTGACCTGGTATTTTCAAATACAGTGAAAAGATGACTTTAATATGTAGCCATAACAAATACCTAATTCTACCTTGTTTTTCCTATAAATTATTCCATGTAGCAAAATGTACATTAGCTTTCTATAGCAAATGTTACCACTATGTGTAAACTTTAATTTAGCTATTTGTGTTGGTATATAAAGTCTTAAGATGTAAAATGATACCATGGCATATGACAGTAAATTGCTTGTCTTGTCTTCTATCTAAAATATTTTATCCTATCTTAATACTGTTATCCAAATTCATAAAGCACTCTTTAGACAGGGTTTTACATGTGTGGGTTCTGAATCCCAGGGCCTGGGATGGAAGGACACTTTCTAGGGTATTTTATACCCGATATCCTGCCTAACAAATATTTGTAGTATGATTCATAACAGCATCAAAATTACACTTATGAAGTAGTAGCAAAATAATGTCATGGTTGTGGGGTCATCATGACTTGAAACTGTACTGAGTGGTCTTAGAAAGCTCCTTATTCAGGGAGTTAAACTGAAAGTGTGTTATAACAATTACGTTGTGACAAACACTGCAACTCAAATCTAGTTCCTTCAAGGAATAGATTGATCCATAATGTCTAGAGGTTCTTCAGTTTACAAATATTTGAAAAAAAAAGACTTTACTTAACAGCCACAGAGCTGAAGTTTTCTTCTTGAGTAGCTGGTTATACTTCTAGAAAATTCCTTGATAGCTAAAAGAACAAAAACACAGATGTGGATATAGTTTTACTCCCAACACCTTTGAATTTGTAGGCGCTGCATAGAATCATACATGATAGCCTGAAATAGTACATTGAAGAAGTGTGAAAAATACACAAAAAACCACTTTTCATATTTGCTTTCTATACCTCCTTTGCAATACAGTCTAAGAAATGACACAAAAATCTCTGGATATAAGAGACTAGGGTAAAATTTTCTCGGATTAAATAGTACTGTAGGATATCTACAGATAAACTGTCCTCAAAAGGTCAGCGAATGAGTAAGATTTGAAAATTTCTGAGGTAGATCAGTAAAAACTAGAAGAGTGAATATAAGCCTTGTGGGTGAAGCAGACTGCAGAACTCAGAACTGTGAAGTGTTACTGCTCATTCAGCAGTGCAGAAGCCAGCACAGGAGTGAGCTGTGAGACCATTACTCACCTATTATCTGTGCAAAACACCTCTAGGAGGCAGCATAGAAATACCGTACAAATGAAAGAAAATGGAACCCAGACACTGGGCAATATATCTTATGGAAGAACTGGTTGAACCAGGGATAACTTAGGATTCCTAATTAGGTACGATCTTCCTGCTATTCATTGTTTCTAATATGCATGGGCACAATGTATGGAAACACCTCTGGCAAATCTCAACTCTGCCTACTCAGAATAACAGAAGGAGCCCACAAGTATTCTAGTGGATTCCCAGGCCACATACCAACCAAAAAAAATCTGAATTGGTAAGGTCAGGACCAAGATCACCCATTTTCAAAGTTCTCTTGCACACATGATTCCAATATGTAGGTGTCAATGAGGATTCCTGGAAAGAAGTTGTGTCTCCAGACAGATTGATTTGGCAAGCAGTGATGGGGAGAAGCTGGAACATTGCAGGTCAAGAGATTAATAACCATAATTTGGTGAGCCTTAGACCCTAGAAAACACAGTGCTTGTCTACTTCTATATCGAACTAATATCCTGTGATTAATAGATAAAACAATTTTCTTTAATTTTATGAAGGTAGCAGACTACTGCCTTCCAACAAACCCAAAACTAAAAATATCATCAGAGGGTATTGGAGGTTTATAGCAGATCACCACTCATCTTGCATTAGCTACCTCTGTGATGTTTCCACCAATGTGTTTAAAGGTGTCTTGATTTATGGATTTCTATATATATTGCTATAAAATTTTTTATGAAACTGCTTCCACATTGAAACAAGAAATTTGGGATAACCACTCTGTGTTCCTGGGTTATGGTCACTCAAATTTGGATCTAGAATCTATTATTTCCTTTGAGACAAGAGCTATGATTTCTTTTGTTTGTTTGTATATCAACACAGCCAAAATTCAGAACCATAGGTTTGGTCCCTGGCAACACATATTTATAATTTTACACCACCACATTGCTTTGGAAATGAGTAACAACTCAAGAAGTCATATAATCACTAAATGTACTAATAATGCCTAAAATAAAATTAAGGAAACCTCTAATGCTTTTTTTCAATTGTGAAACCATACTTACCAAACTACACCATACATATATCCACCTTCTTCTTGTTTTCTGTGTAATGCCTTCTGGAAGTGCAGAGCACAACAGCAAATTATTTTTTCTAGAGCAGGACTATGAACAGGCAGACCTTAGCTCTGTTTGGAAGCCAAAAGACATGCTGATTCAGTGCAAGCCCCAATGTACAACAGACTTCCCAGTTGATCTGGAAGAGAAAAACAGAATATTTCAGACAATAAAGTGACTTTATAGCTCCAGAAAGTCTGTGTATTGTTCACACCCTTTGACTGTTAGTATTATATTGCAGGATAGGAAAAGGTACAACAAAAAAGAAAACAACCTCTACTGGATCATAAGCAAGGTAATCTACATTGGCTAAAACCTCTGAAAGATTGTCAGTTATAATCACATACAAAAACAATGGGAAACGATTCACAAAAATCATAGCCATAGTACAGACTATGGATTAAATAAAGACATTAACAAATAAAAAGAAAAAAACTACAACTAAGCATTTGGCTTTCCAACTTGAAACTATGAAAAACACACAAAATTTGAGAATTATAAAAATACAAAATAATTGCTATTTAAGAAATACTAGCATTACTATTCAAGCACTCCCTTGGCCTACAGAGTGAGTTTCAAGATACCCAGAGCTACAGAGAGAAATCCTATCTTCAAAAACCATAAAGAATTCTGAATTCATTTTCTCATCAGATCAAAATGAGAACTACAAGAAGTCTGTATCACTTCTATTAAACCAAATGCAGCAGGCTCAGTAGGATAAATCTCAGCAGGTATGACATCCTGAGTAAGGGTGCAACACTTGAAAATGCAAATGCACTCCTTCTCTCAAGACACACTGCTTCATCACCTTGTCATTACAACCTCCTAATTTCATCGATGTTTAAGTAATATGTGCTTGTAAATTAACAATAAAATTACAATTGTCCATTCTCAGTAGCTGACAGAACAACTAGAAGGAAACAAGGATGTAGAAAACTTCAGAGACATCCAACAATCTGACTTTACCAACGCACAGAATGTGAATCAGGTCACAATTTTTCTTTTGGATAAAGCTAATGGCCAGTTACTAGTGTTTCTTATTCCTTCCCTCTGTCTCAAATATTAACTCATTTCTATTCATTTAAGTGATTCAGGGTTAGGGATGAAGAGGTGGGAAAATTGTAAGAGCCAGCAGCAGTGGATGACTCAAAATAACCAGTGTTTTCTCAATACATGTGGAGTCATGGAGACTGAGGAACCATATTCACAATCTGACCAGATTCAGTTCTGTGCAGTCCCAGGACTGAGAGGGGAAGTGGACATAGAAGCTATTGCAATTGATAGCTGCTGGCAAAGGGAAAGTTATTTTCTTCAAATAAGTGTCACTGCATATATAAACCAGGGTAGACAATCATGCCCAGGAGTGGCTTCCAACATATAATGAGCTCCAGGTTTTCTTTGCATTTTTTGCTGGTTTATTGTTAGTTTACTTTTGAAGTAAGGGAACTATTTTATTTGTTTTTTCCTTACTATCTTTTGAAAACAAAAAGAAAAAGAGGAAAGAAAAGGTTGGTGGGTAGGGAGGTAGCAAATGTCTGGGAGGCCTTTGGGAGAGAAAACATGATCAAAATAAAAAAACATCCTGAATGAGGTAATCTATACCCAGAAAGAAAAACACTCTATCTATTGCCTCATAAGTGGCTATTAGATGAAAAGCAGAGGATATTCAGGCTATACTCCACAAATCCAGAGAAGCTAGGTAAAAAGAGGGACTCTAAGAGGGACAGACATGGAAGCCCCAGGAAGGGAAAACAGTTAAGATCTCCTGGGTAAACTTGGAAGGGGAAGAAGGGAGTGGATAAGGGATGACAACATGAGGGATCAAGAAGACCAAGTTGGAGAGGACCAGATGATGAGAGCAATGAAAGAGATATCTTGATAGAGGGAGTCATTATGGGGTTGCTGAGAAACCTGTTGCTAGAGAAACTCTCAGGAATCCACAAGGAAACCCCAGCTAAGATTTCTAGCAATAATAGAGAGGGTGTCTTAAGTGACTTCCTCTTTAATCAGATTAGTGACTACTCTAATTCTCATCATAGAACCTACATCCAGTAACTGATGAAAGCAGATTTAGTGATTCACAGTCAAGCACTGGGATGAACTCCTGGAGTTGAGTTGAAGAGATGGAGGACAGATCATATGAACAAGAAGTGGGGGTGGTCAAGATCATGTTGGGTAAAACCCCAGAGACAGATGACCTGAGCTTGTAGGAGCTCACCAACTATGGGCTGACAACTGAGGAACCTGCATGGGTCTTAACTAGAACTTCTGAGTGTGGGTGAAAGCTATGTGACTGGATATGGGGGTGGGGATATGACAGTGACACCAGTATCTATCCCTGAAGAAGGACCTGGCTTTTTGGACCCCTTTTCCTATGGTAGGATACCTTGATCAGCACTAACAAGGGAGAAGATGATGGGTCAGAAGGGATGGAGGCAGGGGGCAGGAGAAGGGGAGGCAGGAGCACTGGGGTTGGTATGTAAAATGGAAAAATAAATTTAAATAAATCCCACAGGAAACCTACACTATGTCTAAAAGAGTAAACACCTCAAACCTTTCCCCTTTCTTTAACTTATCATTCACGTCATACAAATGTCCTAAGATACCACTCTGAAGAGATAAAACAAAAATAGTACCCCATTGCGCAACACAGACTTCAATCACAGTATTTCAATACTGGAGCTGCCAGACCACCCTCTCAACTATGAGAAATTGAAACTATGTACTTGAGGACATCACATGAAATATATTTCTTCCTACTAACACCTTCCCTCTCTCAGCCAGTGTAGCAAGCTATGGCATACACACAACACAATGACAATCACTTCCATAAGGCTGTTCGCCCTAGTCAGTTATAACTATATATTGTTTGAGGCTGTTGGAGTGTATTGTTAACTCTAAGAGAAGCAAGCATGAAAGTACCAGCTTACCCAGGTACCTTGGCCAGGGAAATTTATACTCAAAGTATTTAGGTTTAGTCAGGATTGTTATTCTAAAGCACATCAACTCCATTTCTAATTTTAAACATTGTAAACTTTTGTACAATTGACTTGAGTCACTGCTTCTTTCTCTACTTAGTGGAATTTGTAAAGGCAAGGGAGTGGTGTGCTACAGTCTCTGACTGTGTATTCTGCTAACATCCAGTCCAGTTCTACCTCGAGCAAACATGAGAAATGTCATAAAGCTATACATATTTTTTTCAAGGCCAGGGGAAAAAGGAAAAGTTAACCTGACTGTAACATAAACACTGTGGTGGTTTGAATTAGAATGGCCCCCATAGGTAGTGTCATTATCTAAAAGGTTAGGAGGTGTGGCCCTTTGGATTTGGGTATGGCCTCTCTGGAGGAACTGTGTCTCTGGGGGTTGGCTGTGAGGTTTCAAAAACCAAAGCCAGACCTAGAGTCTCTTTTACTGTTGACAATGGTCTAAACCTTTGAAACTGTAAGCAAGTCCCAATCAAATGTTTTACTTTATAAGAGTTGCCATGCCAACCTTCTATGTCTTCAAAAACTTAACTGATCAGAGTGGCTAAACAAAATATAGCAATTTGTAATTAATGATTAAAATGCTTTGTTATTCTATTAAAAAAACATAGTTGTCATGTTCATGGTATCTCTTCACAGCAATAGAAAACTGACTAAGACAGACACACTGTGCTAGTACTAAAATCAATTGATCTCTTGGCATTCTGTAAACTACACAACACAGCTGTACAAAATTTCTTCCTACCAAGCCACTTGGTGGAGTGAACCCAGAAGACAAGAAGACAGGTGACAGATGATGAAACAGTATAGTTTGTATCATGTTCTGTTCAAATGAAATCTTTTGAAATTTTTATATCCAGTTGTGAGTTTAGCATGGGGAATCAGTGTCATAGTATGAATGTGGAGGTCAGAGGACAGCTTTCAGGACTTAGTTCTCTCCTTCATTTGGGGGTTCTAGAGACTGAATTCAGACATCTGGAATGGAGGCAAGTGCATTTACTGAGTGAATCATCGTATACAGAAACATCATTTTAATAAACACTTTTGAAAGTCATGTATTATGTATCAAAGTTATCATTTTAGCCACCAGGAAGCAGCCACCGACACAATATTGGACAATATACAAAATTCCCTACTGTTTAATGCATTCCTAAAAGTATGTAATGGTCATACCGCTTAGAAGGAAGAGAAGAAGAAAAAAATAAAATAAGAAAAACAAACAAAAAACCCTATACACAACCCTAGAGGTTAAGTGAGTGGCTCAAGGCTTCAAATCCAGACAAAGAAAACTAAGGACTTGAACTAAAAATTTCTATAACTACAAAAGTGTATTTCTGCTAAATGGTGCTTCTTATCAGTTTCACAATGAAAGGCCAAGAAAAGCTATGAATGAATTCTTCATTCAGGAGTTTAATAATCTCAACAATGGGGAGTGGGAGGGACAGACTGCAAATTGCAATCCTTTTTACGGTGTACGATCTGGACCCTGCTTTTCTTCAAGAACAAAACTACAAATTATTTTTGAAGCTGGGAAAGATAATAAAAAAACTGTTATCTGGCCCTGGCCCTAAAGAAACACAGGCAGGTAAGCCTTGAGTTCAAAGCCACCTTACACAAGGATGTAGAGAATTTTCTAGCAAAGACAGTATATAGAAAAATACCCCCTATTACATTCCTTAAGGGAAAAAAATTCTAGGAAACACCATTTATATTGCATAGTTTTCATGTAGTGAAGCAGGTCAAATTCTAAGAAAAGCTAAAACAAAAGCATGTATTCTCACATGTTATTACAGTCCAGGGTAGGAAAGCAACTGGTGCCCTAGTCACCTGATTTTGTAGGTAATTATGTAACTCCTATTAATTTCCAATTTTTGACAACATCCTGTTCCTCACCACACCCAGCAAGGAAAGGAAAATTAAGCAAAAGGGTTGTGATTCCAGGATTCCTGTGATTTAAGAATAGTTTTCCATTGTTTCATCAGGAAAACAAAGCTGGATTTCAAGAAAAGAAGTCAAACAAACCAGAAAACCCAGGGAATGCTTCTGAAGGTTATCCACACAGAAAACAAAGCAAAATATCATTTGTAGTATTTCTCAAAGAAAACTTTTTAACTTGAATGCCAAAGTGAAACAACTGAAATTAAGCTGAAATGACCTGTCTGACATGGTCACTCTGATTCAATATGAATGACCGAATACATAAGCTAGTTTCATTTGGGAACTAAAAGTAATTATCATCGTAGCATATATCCATTCAACCAAAGCAGTGGAATGAATCCACACAGAACCTAAGAAGACAAGAGCTTAATGCAGTTTGTAAATCCCCCAGACTTGAAGGTGACCAAAAGTGACACCAATTTACATCTAAGTGTATAAACTCATCTGAACTCTTTACAGACAATGACCTTAAAAGGACTGGAGCACTTTCCTGACCACTGCAATGAAAATGTTTAAAAAATTAATAAGCGACTTCTGGAAATAAAAGGGGAAAAGGCCTTGAGGGTAGTAACCAATAAAGGTACATCTCTTTGCAATGAGCTCTCAAAATTACTTCACTGTGGAGTGGAGATCCAAACAGCAAACACTAAATGTTGCTCAGTCCAATTTTCATTATGAACTTCTGAATACTTATCAGGGTCCAGTAATGTAATGTGAGTCAACCTTCCCCTTGCAAGAAAGGATGTGAATGTGGGTTACATTTTCTGAAGGAGAACAAAATTGAGGGTTTCCCCGTCAATAGTTCTACAGGTCTAAATAGAACTAAGTGGGCAAGTCAAGCTGCTCCCCTATGGCTTGGTGGCAAGGATCTTTGCTGCATCCTACAGAAAAAGCTTGGAAAAGCCCCTGAAGGCTCCAGGTGTTTACTCCACAGGAATGCCCCAGGGAGCTCATTCCAAGGCTACAGACTGTCCAGGCAGGGAGCCTTACTGAATAATCTTCTCTCAGAGGAAAGTCTCAGCAGGAGACACTGAAGCAGGAAGCCTGAGAATGCAGATCTGATGGGGCTGGGATCAGTGCCAAGACAAACACCCAGTGGGGCTGATGCTATGCAGGAGGGTCACCCATCCTTGTCTGTCAGCAGGCCCTCTCCTCAGAATTCCAAACTGTCCTCAACTCCCTCAATTAGGTGCCTCTCTCACCTTGTGGTTTCCAGGGCTCCTGGCTGGCTTGTCCCTTCCTTGAGAGCAGAGAAGAAAATAGGCGGCCCACCTTTGGACGCCACTGCCTCAAGAAGAAAGCATTGCTGTGGGGATGGGAAGCAAACACTTAGCAGCTTTTCCTGCCACTCCCCCACGGATATGTACACAGCCCTGCCCACCTGCGCATGTGCTGCCTGAGGACCAGTAGTAGGCGGGGCAACAGCCCAACGCTAAGAATTACTATTGGATGACTTGGCTGCACATCAGGCTGTGTGAGCTTAATAAAAAGGCTTGCAACTGTTGACTCAGGAGCTAGGTTGACCTCAACTGTGATGAAAGTTGAGTGGCTGACAGCAGCTGCTGGGGAAATGCCCACCCATATTCTCCTACCCCATCATCTCCTGGAGTGCCCTTCCTCAGTGCTTCTGGTGCTTAACTAAGTCCTAGCGTTTACCACACATTGACAAAATGTACCCTTGTGTTTCATGCCCAACCAAGAAATGGATTATTCTCAGTATTCAAGGTAGAGCGATGCCATCTAGTCAAGAAGTGCTTTGGATGGGAGGCTGGCCCATTGACAGGATGAAGAGTATCACAGTGTATCTTACGATTTTGACCTACTCGATCACCATGAAGCCATTGTCTTACAGTCGCCCTGGATTTCAGAAATTGTCTACTGGCTGCAGAGAAACAAAGTATGGACATGTGGCCCGTGATGGCTCAAGAGACCATCTTAATTAGTACAAGAATTAACATCTAATCATTACTTATTTTAATGTGGTATTGACAGATAACAGGATGACCATGCTAAAGTATTTTGACTGATGTTATTTCTTTGGTGTATATAAAGTTGAAAAGTCCTTGGCAGGTATAAATGTCAAGAAATAAACATTAGGTTTGCTGTGCTGCCACAGAAAATCTGATGGTTCTCTGATGGTTCATGACGTAACGATGCACATCAAGCCTGGTGATTTAAATTGTATCTAGAAAGGAAGAAAAAGGAAATGAAAGGGAGAGTAAAGGGATTGAAAAGAAAAAAAAAACAAAAGGAATAAATCTTTTTCTCCATTCTGCATGTCCTATACACACTTTGCTGGAGATCCAAGGCACAGAGCGGACTTAAATTAGCAGGTGTTTGCATTGTATGGCTTTAAAGGTGTTTTTATGTTAGTGGCTGGAGTGGTTTGGTGCAATGGCTGTAATTTTAATGACCAGCTCAGTCTGTCTCACTTCAGTGCATTACACTGCTCTTTCCCACTCAAATACAACAGGTGCAACCAGCTGCTCTTCAGCAAGTACAGGCCTGGAATTAACTTGGCAGGGAGCTTGTTCTGAGACTTCTCTGACTCACAACTGTGGGAATAACTCAGAGCATCAAGCCCCAGCCTTTCACTCTTTTGCTTTTTCTTTGAGCTCATTCACTAAGGGTTGAGATGTTAATTGTCAGCAATCATAACTGTTTATGTGTGAAACTTGGAATTTAAAGACAATAGAAGGTCAAGGATAATGCTTCTGTTAGATTTGCTACTCATTGTGTGATATTCCTTGGCTGAATAAAAAGGCAGGAAGAAAGGATAGAGAAGAAGTGGAGACAAAGAGAGAAAGAAAGGAAAGAAAGGTGAAAGAAAGAAAGAAAGAAAGAAAGAAAGAAAGAAAGAAAGAAAGAAAGAAAGGAAGGAAGGGAGGAAGGAAGATAGGAAGAAAGAAAAAAAGAAAGAAGAAAGAAAAGTATTCTATTGGCCCAAGTTAAAACCCATTCTCTTCCACACTTTTAAATTTTTTCAAGCTCATGAAAAGACCTGTCTTGTATAAATAATAATATTAATAACAGAAAGAACATAGATATTGGATTCATCATATCTGAATAATTGTGTATACATAGGCAATTGGTGACAGGATGCCACATAGCCCAGGCTTGCTGGAACTTAGCATGTAGTTCTGGATAACCTAGAACTTCTGATTGTACTGCACCTACAACTTGAGTGCTGGGATTCTAAGCAAGACGCATCACGACTGGTTTCATAGATTTCATGGGATTTAACTGAAGGCTTTGTTCATGTTATAAAAGCACTCTACCAAGTGAACTACATTCCCAACCCCTCACAATCAAGTTGTTTAATCACTCTAGGCCTGTTACACCTTTACTACTGTAAGAGTTACAATGACATTTACCCATAGGGTTGAAGCTATGGCTAGAAAAGTTACAATATTTAGTGCTTGATATGTGAGAAAGTATTTAAAAACAGTAGATATTCACACAGGTAGTAAACATTACTACCACTTTTATTAAGACTCCCTTTGAAGCAGTGAGATTGTAGCCTCACAAAGCAGACTGAAGATGAAAATGCCATGCTTCTGCATGGTAGCAGATTCTTCCAGGCTCCTCTTGAGTTGAGATTGACGTGTATCTATTTCCTTGTTATTTGGATCCCAAGATGTCACTTGGGCTTTGACAATACACAAAGCAGGCAATTTCACAAAGAAGTAGGAAATAAACCTGGGTACTGAGTAAGGAACAGAGAGTAGAGAAAAGGGAGTCTCTATCATGCCCACCAGCTTACCCATTTACTAAGGGAATCACCTCAAATAAAGAATGTAAAGAATTGTACTTTGTTCTTCTTTCTGTATCTACATTTGCTGTGATGATTAACAGAATTCTCAGGAATAAAGTGTCTTTCTCACATAAGTACTTTTGAAAATACCACCTCAGTGTTGGATGTTTTAGCTCATGGCTGTAACTGCAGCACTTGAACCACTGTGGTAACTTGGCAACTCATTGAGTTCCAGGCCAGCCTGGGCTAAACAGTAAGACTGTGCCTCAAAAATACAAAGCATAACAAAAAACAAACAAACAACCAAACAAAAACAAAACAAAACAAAAACCCAAAAACAACACACCAAATGGCCCTCTATGTTAAAGAAAATTGAAATATATCAAGTTAAAGTGGAGTATGACATATAATTTCAAGCAATATCATACTGCCAGTTTCAAGTCTGAGTTTCACTACTGTCTGCCTTGTTTTGTCATCTGCAAAATGGGTGAATAACTTCTATAATAATCTATACTTATTGCATAAATTTTAAGAGAAATAAATCTGATTACACACTTAAGAACATTCTTGAGATGTAGTCGAGAAAACTATTAATATTTTTTATACATAAAAAATCATGTTGAGACAATAATAGAGACAAGATGAGAAGTGTGCATGCAGTGAGATTATCACAAAGACAAAAAATCCTGAGAACCTAATTTAAAAGGAGAAATGTTTTGCATTATCTCATGGTTGTGCATGTTTCATGGATGGTTACTTGGTCCTGTTGCTGTCGTTCTATGGTGAGACAAACTACCATGCAAGGAGAAAGTGGTAAAACAGAGCTGCCCATTCTCTGGTGCATGGAAGAAAGGTGTGGCTTTGTAACAGGGTCCCTGACCTAAGTGTTTCCAACATCCTTACTTTGTACCAATAGCTGGAACAACTGTTCAAAGTCTGGGCTGACCCCGTGGAGATGTTCCTGAGACACTCAGAAACAGAGCATAAATAGAAGAAGTAGCTCTCACAGGAAATAGGGGAAAAATCCAGAAAGAACTTGAGCAGATGTCCTTATCTGGCCTGCAAACACACCCACTAATGAACGCATCTTTTCTCCTCTCTCTCTCTCTCTCTCTCTCTCTCTCTCTCTCTCTCTCTCTCTCCCTCTCTCCCTCTCTCTGTCTCCCTCTCTCCCTCTCTCTCTCTCCCTCTCTCCCTCTCTCTCTCACACACACACATACATACATACATACATACATACATACATACATACACACACACACAGAGAGATAGAGAGACAGTAAGAGAGAGAGTTAGAGAGAGAGAACCCCAGAAATCATACATTAAAGGAAGAAAATAAAGAGGAGGTCACGATGAATGAACAGTTGAATTTGACTATGCACATTAGGTGTTTCAACTGAGCTCCACAACACTGCTATGCATACCCTGGGAACTAAAAATTTCTAGGGGTGCACACAGCTTACTCAAATTCTTTGGAGGGGATTGGAGATAATGTTCTCTTCAAGGCTCAAATCCGTCACCTCAAACTTCAGCCTCTTAAAGGTCTCCCACATCCATGGTCCATCCAACCAGCTCCAGACTGGATGCTCAAGGATGGAACATCTGTCTAGAATGACCATCAGAAAACAAGGCTGACTAGGTGAAAGATTATGTCAGTGTGAACCAAGAGTTGATCAAAAGGAGAAGGATACTTTGGGGTGCAAGAAGAAAAGAGAAGACCACTTGCCCCTAAAATGCTGACAATGGGAAACACTTAATTGGCATTGGCACTGGGCTCCAGCCTTTGTAAATTACATTCTACCTGTGATCTCATATGAAACATGCAAAGAAAAAGAGCCACAGGCCACCAACGTCATCCATGAAAATTCTGTGCTATTCCCTAGGTAGCTTCCTGCACAGCAGCTCTCCTGATAAGATGACATGTAGAGGTGTGACATGTGATGTACCCATCTTCCTCAATTGACTGTAGATTTTAGCAGAGTAGGAAAATTTGCTTGCCAATCAACCAGTTTCCTGCAAGAGGATAACTCTCCAGAGAAACTAGTGAATGATCACAGAAGTGAACAAGTGGATGGTATGTGGGTGAGAGTCACAATAGGTGGGTGGATGGTTACATGGGTGTCTCTATGTTTATTCTTCACATCTGAGCTCTCTGCCCCTGCTGCATCAGCCTACATAATGCTACTCAGCACAGGGCTCAAAGATCTTCTCATGGATCTCCTTAAAGACTCCCTTCTCCTGCTCACTGGACTCTTGTAGTGACATCTGCTCCTCCCTCAACTTTCTGATCTCCAGTCTCAACACAGGGACATTGTTTATCAGCTGAATCAAATATCGTATGACCATGCTGTGGAGGGTACTGAACCAGCATCCAAAAATGTTAAGCCCCACCCAGCCTCCATTTGTCATCCCTACCTCCAAATAGCACCAGCCCTAGAAAGTCCCAGGCCCCCAGAGAGCCCAAGACTGTACTTAAAGTAGCCAAGCCAGCATCACTCAGAGAGAGGCCAAAACCATAGTATAACCAAATTCCAGAAAGATTCAAACTACTTCTGAAAACTCTGACCCAAAAGCAAATTGTGCCTCTGAGAACAGGATGTAGCCTCTACTTGTGCTTAATTGTTCTTGGTATTTGGGAAAGCAACAGCAGGTAGAGAAAAAAAAGTCTCTGAAAGAGGGCAAAAATCCCAACTAGAATAAATTCTGTCTACTCATTTATTCTGTGAATCTTCTGCCAGGGTCCCTGGGCTTCCAGACTCCCATTCATGATGCAAACCATTTTTCTATCTAAGAGCTCCTGAGGCTGTCAGGATAATGATGGGAGGACCTTGGTGTTTTTCTCACAATTAGCAAAACTGAATCTAGGAGGCAAAAGTCCCAGAGAAACAAGGCAGGCTGCTTGCTATGAAGTAGACAGGGGAGAACCAAACCCTCACAATGGGTTAAGGACAAAAAGTAACAGAATCACCCCACACACATACAAGCTAAATTGGACACTTATATGTAGGATTCATTCTCCTCAATCAGCCCTTGCTTTTGTCCAAGGCGTCACTGATCTCCACGGGTAGTTTCTGAAGGTCTCACATCACCTGGGTATGCTATATTTTGAGCATCTCAATTTCAAAATTCAGCCTGTGGTAGGGCATGGCCCCAGAAGAAAAGAACCCCTTGAATGTTGCTGGAGTTTCATGTTCTGCCAGTTCCTGGTGCCACTTTAGCCACCCCCCCCAAACACACAACACTTATTTTAATTACTAAAATGTAGGCTGATGGCTATGGCTTCTTACTGGATAACTCTCTGTTAATTATTAAACCATTTCTATTAATCTAAGTATCCATGTGGTTGTGTATTACCAGAGTTGGGTTGGACCTATTACTCTTTTTTCAGCTACATGGCTACTCTTCCTGGTCTCTCTTTGCCTATCTTTCCCAGAATTCTCCTTGTCTCTTACCCTCCCTAATTTCCTCCTTTGGTTGACCAAACAGTGTTTTATCCATCAACCAATATAAGAAACATATATACAGAAGAATATCACACATCTCATAAACACAGGTCTCAAGGATCATAAGAAATCAGGCTGTGACATGGACAATGACAGTCCAGTGGATGCCACACCCTGGCACCTATACCCTGGTGCCTCCTGACACTTATTAAGCTTACTAATCTGTGCCGAGGCCATAAGAGGCAGGGGTTCCAAACACAGTTATTCACAGCTGCATCGACACCCTCAGAAGGCCTGGTGCTATTAGATTAATTCTCTATGGAGTTTATTGGAGTCTGTGCCACATATCGGGCCCATCAGAAACCTATGATGTGTGGTAATATTTGAGTTTGTATTCATTAAAACTTGCCTGAGTATTCAGAAAGCAAAGTCAGACACAAGCCATAGAAGCAATACACCCAGCAGCCAGAAGCTAGGAGGTGATGGTACACACCTTTAATCTTAAGGACTCAGGGTTAAGAGGTAAACAGATCTCTGTGAGTTTTAGGCCATCCAGTTCTACAAGATTGATCCACTCCTAAGTAGAAACAGCTCACACAAAGTTGATCTCAGCACCTGGGATTACATGCAGTTAATCCCAGCACAAGACAAGAACAAGGTCTCAGTATCAGACATTCATTTTTCAGCATAGGAATACTACAGCCCCATTAGAGGAGAAAGCTCTGTAGTAGTTTGGATGCTTTGCTACCCTGATCTTCCCTTTGAATGCCAATATCTAACTCTGGGTCTTTTATTATCCATGTTCAAATGATGACATTTCTCCTGTTTTCAGAACAGGGTTTCTAATTTCTGGATGTCTATTGCCACACAGAGGACAAGAACACATTCAATATTTCCAGAAAGAAGTCCTTTATACACTTCACATGGGGATTCCAAGTTTTCACTAAGGTGAGAAGTTCTGCTCAAAATAGGGCTTCCTGGCCTCAGCACTGGCATCCCCTGGAAAATGGGAGAATGGCAAGTCAGGCTTTGCCTCAGAACCCAGACTCCCAGGCACACAAACTCCCATATGTCCTCTATCTCACACACCACATACAATGATGATTTCCATAAAGTACAGAGAGGTGGCACTGTCTCAGAGTATATGGAAGAAACCAGAGAGGGGCAATGATGAGCTTCAGGCCTTCCAGCCACAAAGTGAGATGGATGAATGTGACCAGGACCCTCCAGCTGCTGCCAGAGCTTTCATCACATGAGCATCTCATGATCAAGTACAAAGACTCACCACAAACATACAGCTCCTAGTCTCTCCACAGGTCAAAACCTGTGAAGATGTCTTTAAATGCACATTGAAAGTTCACACACTACAGTGCCCATTCCCAGAGTGTGATATAGGACACAAGTTCTGCTTTTCATTTAGAAGAAGCAGAACAGCCCCTGTCCTCCATCTCATTGCTACTCAGGCTCCAAGTTTGGCCTATTCAATTAACTCAGGAAAATTAATTTATCCACGAAGACTCCATGGATGTTCAGTCTTCTGTTCCTCAGGAAAGCTCACCATGACATTGTGGAGAGTAGATGGTTAGTAGAGAACAGGGCATGATGACTACCTGTTGTTCAAATCCCTGTTGGTATAATTGGCCAGGATTCCACATAGCTCATTTGTCTCACATGTCATATTACATCATAAGGACCTTCGTTACCACCTCATTACAAATCCAGAATTTTCTCTCTGCTTCATTAGAATATATTCATTACTTCATGTATGGGATGTTGAACACTCACGTTCAAACACATCCTGGAAAAATGATTTATACTGTTATTGAGCTCTCTAATCAATAACATTACAACTCAATCTTTTTAGATAATTAGGTCAGGATGGGGAGGAGGACAGTTTAGCCCCCTGTAGGCAACCAGCATGTTGTAGAGGATCCACAAGGAGGTTGCAGCATGTTGGTGATGGGAGATTGTGGGTGTCCTGTCAAAACTAAGACAAGTCCCATATTGATGAAAATTGTCAAAAACTTTAGAAGAATACATTCCAGCCATGTTAAGTTAGCAAATGTGCGATCATCAACTGGGGCTCTCCTCTGTGTGATCACTCAACATAACAGAAAATACTCTCATGAAGAGTGATGATCCATTTCTGCACTCGAGTTTGAGGAAATCTGAATGGATATGGAGATCCCTTACATAGAGATGCACAGGCATTTTCAGAAAATCAAATTTTTCATAATAATGGGGCAAGGATATAGTGTGTCACCTACAGATACACAAGCTCTTGGGAATTGGGTCATTGCACAAGCTCTTGGGAATTGGGACAAAGCATGCTGAAATTACATAACATCAGGTAATGAAAAAGTCACAAAAGGAGAGATAATTGGGGTGTTTTACCCTACAAATTTCCCAGAGAATCACTTCACACTTCTGAATTTACTGAAGGTCATGAAATAAAGACCGAGCACCATGTTCATTGTACTGAAAATTCACCAGAAGACTTGACTGTTGCTTCAGAAGTATACTTACTGGACTGGATTTGGGCCAAACTGTATGAATTTATATGTTATGTCACACTGACAACCATATTGGACAAGGATAGGTATCTCTGTAATACTCAGTTCTAGAAGTCAAAGGAAGATACCTGTACTACACACTACCTCATCTTAGTCAAACCTGACATACTGAAGTATGCTAAGGAAGTTACTGACAGATGAAACTTTGCCTTGGCAGTTTTTGAAAAATGAGACTTGGGCTTCTCCTTCATGGATGTAAGTTCTCCATTCTTCCAATAGGGAGGTGGATGTCTCAGAAATTACTTGGTTTCCTCTGTCACCCTGCACAAGGTGTCTCAGGGAATAGACACCCTAAGGCTTATTTATTCATAGCTACAGAAAATTTTACTTCAGAAACCTCAGAGCCCTCAGCTGTGTACTTTCAGAAGCCTGGATTTAATGGCTAATGTCACAAGATAGTGTGAGGGAGGATGTCTAAATCCCTTGCATGATGCTTCATATTCTCATGCTAATGGAGGAGCAGAACATAGACACCAGATTCAAAAAGCCATAGTCACCCTCAGCCCAGGAAAAAAGAGGTCTCTTGGTGAAATGGAGACCTATTTGCCACCAATGTCAGAAAACTCAGATACTTAAGGGGCCACTGGATGAAGGATAACTTGCTATCTCAGCCCTGCTAGTGGCTGTGTTGCCTAGCATGACAACCTCAGGTTTTTCCAGAGCACTCTCTTTCCCTATTGTTACTGGCATATAACCTAAAGGACTCCAGTGGGGCAAAGTGCAGTGATGGTACTGAAACCTCATTAATTCCTCTGTGTTTCCTTTCTGACTCATAGTGAAAGCAGAGGGTCCCCAGAACAAAGTCTGCAGCCTTGCCAATTCATATCAATATCAAATTAACCATTATGAATGTTTGATCTGAGTCAGTTCTTTAGGAACCCAGGGAATCACAGATAGGCCCATTGCTTCCCAGAATCTCCCAGTTCCTGAGCCATAGTCCTGGAAGGCTCAAGCTCACCACATCTAGAAGTTCCACAGCCCCTTTCCTCAACTCACTCCATCTTCCACAGGACTACTTATTTCTCCATGTTTTCCAGTAAGTCCTGGGGACAGCTTTGTTTTTCCTAACTGTGTTCTCCCCATGCTGTCCATTTTCTCTCCCAAGTAGAATCCCCAATGTGAACAACATGTCTATAGGTGAACCTTGTGGGCACTGAAGAAATGTCCTAATGGCATTGGAGGATGCTGGTACAACATCACAGGAGACAGAAAAAACTCTCCAGACTACAAAGAAAGTCCAGAGAAGGGACTGCTGATGTGATGGGGCACATCTTTTGAGTTCTTGCTACTTAGTTCTCTCTGTAGTGACCAGAAGCAGATGTTTCTTTTCCAGGAGTCTCTCTTGGGACACAGGGGAAAGACAGATTTTACCTCCTCCTTTCAAAGCTAGAAATTTCTCTAATGCATTAGAATTGTTTCACTACTTCACCCTTGGAGAGTTGAACACTCACTTTATAATCACTGTCCAAGAATGACCCTTCCACCTCTTTAATATTTATACCCAATAATATGAGAAATAAAGCATGACAAGAAATTAGGTCAGGGTGATACAGAAGATTGTTCTGTCCCCTGAAGTGAACACACACCTTGGGTAGGCTAAGGTTGAGGAAAATTGGTCATTAGCAATTTGTTAAGTTTGCTGAGATTGTTATGAGACCAAACTGCTCTAGAATGTCATGTCTGCTTACATGGTTTAGTAGTGAGAGTTCTATAGAAGAACAGAGTCTATAAAATTAAACATGGAATGAGAATTTGTTAGAATGGCTTACTCAGAGTGCTCTAGATAATCCAACAATTGTTGGATATGAATGGTAAGTCAAACATTGAGAAGCTGCTCAGTCCCCAATGCTGGATGTCTCAGCATCTGCTGTGTATGCTGTAATTGACTCATATTTTTATCTGTCTGTTTATCTCCCTTCTCTTAACAATATGGTATTATACCACTGACTTAAAAGAGAAGTTAAATGAAACCCTTCTTTTATAATTTTATGGAATGGTCTGAGGCGGGTTAATTTTTCTTTAAATATCTTGTCAAATTCTACCATGAATCTGTCCGGCACTGTGTTTCTTTCAGCAGTGAATTATTTTTATTCCTACCTCTATAACATTGGTTAGTATGGGACTGTTTACATAACTATGATATCTTCATTTGATTTTGATAGACCATATAGATCTAGAAAATAAGAAATATCAAAGAATATTTGCCTAGGTTGGTAGAATGTAAAGTTTTAAATATTGAATTCCCCCATAGCTCCTTTTTCCTCCTTTTCTTTCTTATTTTACTATCCTGTTCCTTTTGGTTTATTTGGCATAAGTTGTGCCCATCTTGTTAATGTTTTCAAAGAGCAACTTTTGCTTCCTATATCTTTATATTTTTGCCCCTTTTCACTGATTTTATCTATGATTGATAGGACATATGTATCACACCCTTTCCACAAGGCTCAAAAGACAACATAGTAAAAGGAGCAGACAGATCATAGGAGCCAGAGGTCAGGAAGATTACAACAAACAATGCCATCTGGCCATGACTAATACCAGCTGTGGTCACTAGTATAGTATCAAGCTATTCGACATTCTCTCACAGAGTGGGAGGATGCATGAGACCCTACCTCTAAATGATGAGCTAAGAATGAATAATGGCTTCTGGAAAAGGGAGAGTAGGTTTTATTTCAATGTCTGCCCCTGGAGTCATTAAAAGTAATTTATGGAAGAAGGAACAAAGCTGGAATCAGATGTGTAGGGGTGGATTTGGGGAGAATAAATGGGAGGAGTTGGGGATAAAAATGGTCAAAATGTATTCCATGAAATTCTCAAGGAATAAGTAAAAATGTTTTGAATTAATTGTTGATGTAAAGAAAGTCTGTACCTTGTTTGCTTTCACCTGATGCTGTAGACATCTCCTAGGGATTGCCCTTTGTTTTGAGTGTACTATATTTGTCAGAAACCCAAGGAACTGTGGATGATTTTTTCTCTCATAATGTTAGGAGCTGTTACTTAGGGTGTTGACAAATGCAGTAGGAATTCACTTTGCAAACCTACAAGGAGTGGGTTCTGGCAAGTTTGCTTTCTAAGTTTTCTCATATTCTCTAGGACAGAGCCACACTTTTGGTTAGTTGTGCAGTGTATTTTCCAGCATAGTTGAGAAATGATTGCTTTTCTTGATTCATAGTCTGTTCCTGTGTTTCTTTATCCTTTGTCCCAAAAAGTTTCCTTCTATGGAAGTTTGCAATGGCTCTGTCTTCAATGTTTATACAAACTAGTGTGTACCATAGAAAGCTGAGTCCAAAGACTAAGCATCCCTGGAAAATGTGCGCACAGTTTTTGGGGCTGGTAAAGTTTTGTTGTAGGAAGACTTAAGGCTGCTAAGACTGAATGTAGGAGCTTAATCTGCTTCTCTCCTCAAAGACTAGTGAGGCATTTGTGGCCCTGGTGTTCTCAGGCAAGGGAGAGACTCTTATGAAATTTCTAATAGAGTGCTTTGATGATATTAGTGTTTTTGTAACCTAGGACTGAGGATGTGACTTGCTAACAGAATGCTTACCTAGCACACATGTGGCCCTGGCTTTATCACTAGCACCATAAACAAACACACAAACAAATAAACAAATGACCCATAACCTTGATATTTTGAATGGCAAGTCTGATTGTCATTCATATGTGTTAGAAACAGTTTTCCTCAGGCAGCTGAGCTTCCTCCTCTTCTTGCAAGGAAGGCTGGTCAAATCCCTGGAAGACCTGTGCTCACTGTATGATCAGACAGTACAGAACTCTACTTGTGACATCATACAGCTCATCTGCTGAGGAGATGACTAAGATGCTGTGGCCATGGAAGGCAAAGATGAACCTCTAGTGTTTAAAAGGCGTCTGGACAACATCAAAGTGAGATGCAGTGCACTGAGAACTACATCTTCTGGTGGGCTTTGCTGTAGGTGTTGGTACTGTTTGTAGTACCACATTCCCCAATTAATTATCTCTGCCTTACTACTAGATTAGTATCTTGCTATTATTAGTTACTATGACTTTTTTCATACATGAACCTATTTTTAGTTCACATCAGATGCCAAATATAAGGCTCTGACTTTTCTTTTCTAGTAAAACTAGAACTAGAGACAAGCTTTATAAAGAAGGGTTGTTGGACAAATGGTTCATTTCTTATCCTGGAGCCAGGAATATGAATAGGAATCATTCCTTTTGAAGAGTAATCGGACAAGATTCATCTGGATTTCAGGTGAGGGACTGTTGATCCAGCTCTTCTAGCAGCAGAAGGTGATTTGCACAGAGGTGTTTTAGTTGTTTCTTGTAGTTGGAAGCCGTCAGTTGTGAATGAGTCAGAAACCACTAAAATCTTGAGGAAACACATGAGCTTGAAGAATATTGACTCACTTCTCCTCTGGAGATGATTAACTGCCTGGTTGGTCTTTGCAGTGCAGAAGTAGAGCCCTAAGCCAAGAATATGCTGGGCAAGGGCTCTACTATGACCAAAACCGTGAATCTTTGTTACACTTTCACATTTGCAGGTAAGGTCTTGCTCAAAATTGGCCTTGAAAATGTTCTACATAGTGGCAAGGTTTGACCATGTGTTCAACATGCTGGACCTTCCAAGTATCTGAGGTTACAGGGAGATCCATGAGGCCTGGCTACAGCAATGAAATTTTTAATATAACTCTGTCCTGCAGTTGAGTCAGGAAGCAATGGAACTATACTCAGTAATTACAGTGGAAGTTTTTGAATAAGGTGAGAATTCATGAGTGGGATGATAGTACAAGCATGTAATCCTGTCCCTTGAGAGGGAGGAGGATCAGGAGTTCTCTACATTGTGAGCTTGAGGCCAGCCTTAGCTACCTGAGGCTTTCTCAGACAAACAAACAAAGGTAGAGAATCACTGGTTTCATTGTCTGGTTTCATTTCAATGCAAATAGTGGAGTCTAGAGTTTGTTAGTGAAGAGAGCCACAGGTCACTAGAAAATGACTATTTTGGTTTCTGGCTAATTCTTCAACTCTGTTTTTTTTCCTTCCCCCCTCACCAAGCATATGGAAGTCAAAGTCTTTTCTGAACTCAGGCAGTCTGCTTCCAAGTGTTGTGATAAGGACACAGTTATCCCTGTCCCTGTTCTTCCAGCCCCATTATCATCTTTTCTCCTGAGCACTCAGTTAAGGATGGAGGGAGTAAAACTCACCATCTCCTGATTATGTGTAGGTTTCCTACTGCTGTAAGTAGTTACTCCAAGGCAGAATATCCCTGCTTTTTAATAATGTTACAGAGAACTGACCTGAATTCATTTCTGGTGACCTGTTTGGCTAGAGAACACACTGTCATTCCAGAGACAGTGTTCCTGGGATGTCTCCCAAGTATACATGGGAATAAAGGGGTGATTCATGTTCAGCCAGGTGATAGAGGATAGAGCTGGTCCTCTGGTTGTTGTTCTTTAGCTACAGTTATAGAAATAAACCTTCAGAAGTGGGTGTGGTTTTTTTTTTATGAGTGAATGAAGCTTAGTGTCTCTGATGGTTTTGGTCTAGCCCCTTGAAGTGATCAATGGATTTTGGCACAGGCCCTGTCTCTTTGTACTGGGACAGCATCAGGGAAAGTCAGATTGTCACAGGACCAGTCCTGTGCTAGCATCATTAGATATTACTCAGTAGTTTATGTGGTCAAACCCACTTTGATGTGATCTCCATGTGGACCTGAGGACAGGGAAGAGCAAAGCCCTCAGATGAGAAAGATCACCCCACCTTGCAATCCTCCTACCTAAGCTGAAAGAATCATAGACGAATGGCAAGTGGTTTCCATTAGAAAGAACTGGAAAGAGAGGCCATAGATAGAGGGTATGTTTCTCCTTTATTTGTTGAGACAGCATCTCATGTCTGTGAAATTATCCTCACACTGGCTTTTCTGGTTCACCTTGAGCAGCTTGGATCATACTGCTTCTACTTCAAAAGTGCTATGATTACCACTGGGGCTCCAAATCCAGAGAAAACAGCACTCTTCTCTGAACCCAGGGCTTGTATATGGTAGGCTGTCACTCTGGCATCTGAGTTATGACTACAGCTTTTATTTTTTATTTTTCCACTATTGTTTCTATTTCTCAACAAGAAAGAATCTCACTATAACTCACAGGGGCCTGCTACTAATACTGTTTTCATGTCTCATTTAGAGTGGGAACCACCACACTCAGCCTGAGTGCTTGGTCTCTTGGCTGATCCACTATTTCAGGTTCCTCTGCCAATTTATCATCACAATTTTACAGCATCCTGGTTGCTGCATTCTCTGTTTGCAAAGGAATCCTGGGTCAGTTTTCTAAAGCTAATTACATGGATTCCATGACTGTACTCTTGTCCTAAATTCCATGATATAACCAGTCATGCAATCTGTCCTGAATGTGCTTTCATTCATTTGTCCTTGGGGAAGGTTAGC
Source organism: Cricetiscus sungorus (assembly GCA_030556225.1). Classification (NCBI taxonomy): domain Eukaryota; kingdom Metazoa; phylum Chordata; class Mammalia; order Rodentia; family Cricetidae; genus Cricetiscus; species Cricetiscus sungorus. Next base: position 132,283 of record JANBXA010000119.1, on the reverse strand, counting down.
TTTCTTTCTCTATATTCATCATAAGGTGGTCTCACAGTAGCTTTCAATTGCTCATATTAATTAATAGGGGATTTTGAGGAAGGAATGAGACATTCTTCTATAAGGTTTAGAAAGGCTACTTCAGATACCTTCATGGCTAGTACTATGATGCTTCCAATCAAAGTAAGGAAACCCTGGCACTGGAAGTAGGAAGTATTGCATGCCTTACCACATATTCCAAGAGACAATAGTGGAAATGGAAGCTGGGATTCTGGTTCATTTAGGGAGAAAAAATTAGCAGGGCTGAAAAGGCTATTCATTGTGACATCAGCAGTCCATTCCATGGGTATTCAATGGTATCTTATTGTTCTCATGTCATGCAATGATGTCACCAATATTGTACAAATACCAGCTGCCCTTAGTACAATCCTTCAGTTCTTCTTGGTTATATCAGTAGCCATGATGTCAAGGCTTAAGTCTCTGCTTGGAAGAGAAAATGGAGTACATCCAGAGGCCAGACAAAAGCAGAAAGAAGTTGTTGTTAGGTCCCAAAATAAAACAGTAATAAATAAGCGTCCCTAGCAAAAGCACAGCAGGTGGTAGGCAGGAGTTTGGGAGGCTCCTGGAAGAGATGGGCATAAGCTGGAACTTCTACTAATGGAGTAGAGCATCTAGAGCATCTGATAAGCAAATTAACATCCCTGCTTCTTATAATTACTGATAGTCCATGATTCCAAAACTTTAGTTGTCTGTTCTCTATGCCAGGGCCAGGCAAGGCCAAGGGGTTATGCTGGGAGCACCTAGATTTTACATTTAGTAAAAGCCCTTTAGTAGGGCTTGTGGGTGTAATGTCTGGACAGTGGAGAGAATCACCAGAAGGAGAGGGAACAATGTATTTCCAGCTTAGGGCAGGCATCACTGTACTTCACCCACAGCAGTTTACTTCAGTTGTAGTGCATGTCTGATACTAGTCACATGAAGAGAAAAGTACACCTGCCTATTATGTCCTCAAGATGTACAGCAGAATTCCTCTGGCCATGTGTCCCCAACAGTGGTATCCTTAGGGTTATGAATTAGCAGTTGAAGGGGCAGGCAATATTCTTTAAAAAAAAAAAAAAAACCAAACAACTGCCAGAGCCATGGGACCAGGGCAGAGAATGGCTCCTTCATGCAAGCTTGGTTCTTTTGGACCATCAGTGTGGTGGGGTGACTTGGTGAATCTTTTGAGCATGTTATACATGTCTGACTATTTAATCACTGTTTACAGGCCTCAAATGAAGAAGAAGGATATCTGGGCTCCTCAAAACTCCTCAGTGCTTATACACTGTGCAATTTTTCTCTAGGCTTCCAAAAGCCTATGTATGATTCAGGGGTATGGACAAGGTCACTTCTTGAGCCACTGTGAAGAAGCCTAAAGACATAGTCTCTGTGTTCACCTGAAGCATGTGAAGGAAGGCAGAGGAGACACCCAACTACTTACAAAGCCACAACATTACAAAGTATTTATAGAGATCCACAGAGAAGACATCTGATCAGGCCCCAAATGTTTTTATTTTTACTGGGATCCAGACATGATCTTTCTATTTTACCTCAGGGAGGTGTGACCTAGTTGTATGCCTTGTCACTATGCAAATTCATTTGAGATCTTCCATGCACTGGGCCTGCTATGGAGCCATCATGCCAGCCAATGCTCCTCACCAAAAAAAAAATATTTGCAGAAGGAAATAGAGAGGCTGTATACAGAGTTGTAGCTGATGACCAGTCAAAGAAATGAGCTGTGAGATCACCTGCTCTTCATCAGTGAAATAACTTTTGACAACAGGTATCCAGCCTTTTGGAACCCACAGGGTTGTCACCAATATCACCCTCACCTGCTGTCTTTTATGATCCTTGTTTCCCCAGTGACACCTGACCTAAGTTTGTGGGAGATCATGGAATCTGGACTAAGTCTTAGAGAGCCACCAATTGACTCACCTAGGTCATCTGCATGTGTGACAGACTTGTATTTTGGTCTTTTTGTAGGACTTCTAGCAGAGAGATCAGGACCTGTCCATGGAGTGTTGCTGGGTTTGAGGAACCATTTTCAAAATCAGATTCCCTTGACTAGCCCAGATGCAAGGCAAGAAGCTCTGTTCTTTGCTCAACCAATGGTGGATTAACTCTTTCTAAGTGGAGATAAAGGAGGAGAGGAATGTTGGCAACATAGGAAACTGGGTGTAGATGGGGGAACTTAGAGGACAGCACATTGGAGAAACTCATGCTGGTATGTAAATAAATATAAAATATGCTTTTTAAATAAAATAAATTAAGATTATGAAAAAAGGTCTTATATACTAGGAGACTGTACCTCCACAGTGACTTTGGACATGCCTCATGTCATCTATTCTTCTCAGAGGAGAAGCAGACTTGAAGTTTCATAGGAAGTGGGATGGGGCCTCTAACTGTTCTTCTTTCTTCAAATGAAAACCGCAGGCTCTCGTCTCAGTCATACAACTCAGGCATAGAGGGAGTAATGTGGAGTTCCCTGCATGCATTTGGAAAGTTCCTGACAGGTGGTGACTTTTGGAAATATTATCTGCTGTGAGTTGAGTCTTTGATCTTGCCTGGCAGGTGACTATGCTGGAAGCTCTTGGTAGCAACTAGACAGGCATGGTTCCACTTTGTCCTTCGCAGTGTGGCACAGGGTGTCTTGGGATTTTTCCCTGTTTACTTAATTATCTCTCTCTTCCTCTCTCTGTGCCTCTCTGTGTCTCTCTGTCTCTCTCTCATGTCTGTCTGTCTCTCTCTCTTGTGTCTCGTGTGTGTGTGTGTGTGTGTGTGTGTGTGTGTGTGTGTGTGTGTATTCACTCCTATTCTCCTCATCTTCCTGCCCCTATCTCTCCCTCTTGCCCCCTTTTCTTTCTCTCTCATGGATGTGTGTATGGTCATGCATCATTCACAGGTTTGTCCCTCAACAATTTGTGAGTGAGCGAGAGCTCTTTGGTGGGTGGTGAGGGTGTGGGTAGCATGTGACTTTCTTCTTCCTGCCTTCTTCCAAATGTGCTGTCTTCACTTTTCCAGCCTTTACTTCACAGTGACAGGAACCCTCAGTAGCAGGCTTTAAGACCTGTCTTCTATAAGTGGTGCTGGACATTTCTCTCATTCATTACAATGCCTTCTGGGTTTGGATGGCCAGCTGGAAGTTTGTGAAAAGCTGATGTTTGAGGGTGGGAAATCTGGGCCTTCCAGGAAAAATTCTCTAACTAGCTCAACAAAATCAAGCCAAGAAAATCATCACAATTTTCACAGTAGTATAAGACCCATGGGAGGATGGCTGAGATGTGAGATTACCCTATACGTACGTGTAAGTATGGTTTTTCTCTTTTACTTACTTACTGATTAATTAATTAATTAATTTATTTATTTATTTATTTTTGTAGTAAACATGTAAGTCGGCCACGTCTAACAGAATAGATAAGGATGACATAGGCAAATGAATGACACAATTACAGGAGTCAGCTGTGTTTGTAGCTGGTGATATAGAGATAAACATATGTTGTGAAGTAAATAAGCCTAGTATAAATATAACCTGAGTAAAAGAACAACTGGCTATTCGCCATGAAGCAGTAGAGAGAACACTCACAGACTCTCTTACCTGAAAAATACGAATAGCCAAACACTGTGACCCTCAACACAGACATGGAGCCTTATTCCTGAAAGCAGCCGGAAACCATATCGAAATGCGAACCTCAAAGCCTCCACTCAGGTCGTATAACTCATTATTTGGTGTGATGTTCAATTAATTGAGATATGTTATGTGGTTCTCCTGGACCAATTGGTTGCTACTTGGATTTTTATGTATTCTTGCCATTAAGATCTTTCTGTACGTTGTGTGGATTGAAGTGTTCATTAAAGCTAATTCAAAACCAACAGCCCGTGTCAGTCTGTCCTTTCGGTATCCAGAGTCAGTGATTCTGATTCCAACCATAAAATCACATTCCTCACTCTGTGTTCTCGAAATTTTTCTTGTTTTACTTATCCATCCCAGTTCCCTCTCCATCACTCCCTTCCTCACTTCAACACTCCCATGCCACTTGACCACCCTTCCATCCCATCCCACTCACCCCGCTTTGCACTCCACATGCAGTGTGATGCTATTTTGGGGGCATCATCTAAATCTGTCAAGTACTTTGGAGTGGGGACTTGCCCTCCCCCCCTCTAGTTTAAGGGAGTATCCCTACATAGGTAACACGCTCCCAAAGTCCTTTTGTGCACCAGAGATACATCCTGGTTCCATTGCCAGAAGTCCCTTAGACTGCCCAGGCTTTCTAACTGAGACCCATGTTCAGGAGTTCTGAATCAGTCCAATGATAGATTCCCAGCTATCAGTCTGGTAGCCCATTAGCTCCTCCTTGTTCAGGTCAGCTGTCTCTATGTGTTTCTGTAGCCTGGTCTTGTCCTCCATCTCTGCTTGTGGCTTTCAGTTCCGCTCAGTGTTTAGCTGTGGGTGTCTGCTTCTGTTACCATCAGCTACTAGATGAGGGCTCTATGATGGTGGATAAATTAGTCATCAATCTCATTATCAGGGAAGGGCATTTATGGTAGACTTTCCACTGTTGCTTAAATTGTTAGTTGGGGTCAGTCTTGTAAGTCTGTGGTCATTTCTCTAGAGTCAGTTTTCCCTTCAAACCTATAATGGCTCCCTGTTTTATGTTATCTTTCTCTCTTTTTCTCATGTCTATTCCTCCTCTTACTCAATCTTCTTAGTCCCACTTGCTTTTTTTTTTCCTCCTCCTCTCTTTCTTCTAGCTCCCTCTCCACTCACTGCACTGGCCTCCTTACTCCCAATATGCTCCTGAGATCTTGTTCCTTTCTTCTTCTGTGAGGGACCTTGTTGGAATCTCTTAGAATCTTTCTTGTATCCTAGTGGTGTGAATTATAGGCTGGTGATCTTTCGTTCTAAGTCTGAAATCCATATATGAGTGAGGTCATACCTTGTTCCTCTTTTTGTGACTGGGTTACCTCATTCAGGATGGTTTCTTCACGTTCCATCCATTTACATGGGAATTTCAAAATTCTATTGTTTTTTGTTTTATTTTGTTTGTTTTTTCCATAGACTAGAATTGCCTTGTGTAATTGTGCCATATCTTCTTTATACATTCTTCAATTGAGTGGCATCTAGGTTGCTGCTACAAACATAGTTGAACAGATGTCTCTGTTGTATGGATGTGGATTATTTGGGTATATGCCTAATAGGGGGATTGCTGGGTCCTGTGGTAGACTGTTTCCCATTTTCCTGAAGAACCGCCATACTGATCTCCGAAATTGCTGTACAAGTTTGCAGTCCACCAGCAGTGGAGGAGTGTACTCCATTTTCACATCTTCTTCAGCATAAGTTGTCATTGGTGTTTCTAATTTAAGCCATTCTGGCAGGAATACGATGGTATCTCAGAGTTGTTTTGATTTGCATTTCCATGATAGCTAATGATGTTGAGCACTTCCCTAAGTGTCTTTCAGCCTTTTTTATTTCCTCTGTTGAGAATTCTTTCTTCAGTACTGTACCCCATTTTTAAATAGGATTATTTGGAGTTTTGGTGACTAGTTTCTTCATTTCTTTGTATATTGTGGAGATCAGCCTTCTGTCAGATGTAGGAATGGTGAAGATCTTTCCCTAGTCTGTGGATTGCCATTTGGCCTTAACCTTTGCCTTACAGAAGCTTCTCAGTTTGAGCAGGTCCCATTTATTAATTGTCCATCTCAGTGTCTGTGTTACTGGGTTTATGTTCAGGAAATGGTCTCCTGTACCAATTTGTTCAAGGGTACCTCCCACTTTCTTTCTAAGAGATTCAGTGTGGTTGGATTTATGTTAAGTTTTTTGGTCTATTAGGACTTGAGTTATGTGCATGGTGATAGACATGGGTCTATCTGCAGTCTTCTACACACTATCATCCATTTGTACCAGCACCAGTTGTTGAAAATTCTTTCTCCTCCCATTGTATACTTTTAGCTGTTTTGTCAAAAATCATGTGTTCATAGTTGTTTGGTTAAATATCAAAATTTTTGATTCAATTCCATTGGTCTGTCTAATTTTGTGCCTATACCAGGCTGTTTACAGGAATATAGCTCTTAGTAGAGCTTGATGCTGGAGATGGTGATGCCTCCTGAAGTTCCATTATTGTACAGGGTTTTTTGACTATCCTGGTTCTTTTGTTTTTTCATATAAATTGATTATTATCCTTTAAAGTTCAGTGAAGAATTGTGCTAGGATTTTGATGGGGATAGCATTGAATCTGTAGATTGCTTTTGGTAAGATTGCCATATTTACTATCTTTTTCCTACCTATCTAAGAGCATGGGAGATCTTTCCACTTTCTGGTATCTTCTTTAGCTTCTTTCTTTAAAGAAACAAAGTTTGTGCTTTATAGGTCTTTCACTTTTTTGGTAAGTATTACCACAAAATACTTTATGTTGTTTATGTCTATTGTAAAGAGTAATGTTTCTCTGATTACTTTCTTAGCCCCTTTGTTCTCTGTATATAGTAGGGCTACTGAATTTTTTTGTTTTGAGTTTACCTTGTATCCTGATAGTTTGTTGAAGGTGTTTATCAGCTATAGGTGTTCCCTTATAAAGTTTTTTAGGTTGTTTATGTAAACTATCATATCATCTGCAAATAGTGACAGTTTTACTTCTTCCTTTTCAATTTGTATTCCCAATATTTCCTTGTTTTCTTATTGCTTTCGCTAGAACATTAAGATCAATATTGAAGAGATATGGAGAAAGAAGGCAGCCTTGTTTTGTACCTGATTTTAGAAGAACTGCCTTCAGCTTCTCTCCATTCAGTTTGATGTTGGCTGTTTGTTACTGTATATTATTTTTTCTGTTTAGGTATGTTCTTGCTATCCATTATCTCTCCAAGACCTTTATCATGAAAGTGTGTTGAATTTTGTCAAAGATTTTTTTTCAGCTTCTTCTGAGATAATCATGGGGTTTTTATTTTTCAGTTTGTTTAAATGGTGGATCATATTGATAGATTTTCATATGATGAAGCATCCTGGCAGCCCAGGGATGAAGACTAGTTGGTCATGTTGTATGATTTCTCTGATGTGTTCCTGGATTTGATTTGCCAGTATTTTATTGAGTATTTTTGCATTAATGTTAATGATGGATATTGGTATTTAGTTCTCTTTTTCAGTTGTGTCTTTGTGTGCCTTGAGAACCAAGGTAATTGTGACCTCGTAAGACGAGTGTGGTAATAAACCTTATGGTTCTATTATGTGGAACAATTTGAGGAGTATTGGTATTATCTCATTTTTGAATTTCTGATAGAAACCTGCACTGATGCCATCAGGCCCTGGGATTTTTTTGGTTGGGAGGGTTTTGATGACTGCCTCTATTTCATAAAGGGTTATAGGTGTATGTCACTTGCTTATTTGTTTTTGATTTAATTTTGGTATGTGATATTTATCCGGAAATTTGTCCATTTCCTCGAATTTTCAAATTTTGGGGAGTACAGGTTTTCAAAGTTTGTCCTGAAAATTGTATGGAGTTCCTCAGTGTCCATTGTTATGTGTCCCTTTTCATTTCTGATTTTGTTAATTTGCATGTTCTGTCTCTGCTTCTTCATTAGTTTGGATAAAGTTTTGTCTACCTTATTGATTTTCTCAAAAAAATACAACCTTTGATGCATTAATTTTTTGTATTTTTTTTCCTGGTTCTGTGTTATTGATTTCAGGCCTCAAATTGATTATGTCCTCATGTCCCCTCCTCTGGAGTGAGTTTGTTTCTTTTTTTCTAAGGTTTTCAGTTCTGTTGTCAATTCTCTAATGTGACTATTCTTAGTTTTCTTCATATGGGCACTTAGTACATTGAACTTCCCTCCGTAGAACTGCTTTCAAGGTTTCCCATAAGTTCAGGTATGTTGTGCCCTCATTCTCTTTGAATTTTTGGAGGTCCTTAATTTCTTTCTTTATTTCTTCTTTTACCCAGCTATTGTGCAATTGTGTGTTGTTCAGTTTCCATGAGTTTGTAAATTTTCTGTGATTTGTGTTGTTGTTGAACTACAACTTTATAGCACGTTGGTCTGATAAGATACAGAGGACTTATCCAATATATTTGTATGTGTTGAGGTTTGTTTAGTTAAGTTGGGGAGTATGTGGTTAACTTTAGGGAAGGTTCGATATGGAGCAGAGCAGAAGGTATACTCTTTTGTGCTTTGTTGGAATGTTCTATAGATGTCTATTTAACCCAATTGAGATGTAACTTCTGTTAGTTCTTTTTGTTTCTTACTTAAGTTTCTGTCTGATGGTCCTGTCTAGCAGTGAGAATAGGGTGTTGAATTCTACAATGAGTTTGTGAGTTTTTTTTTGTGTGTGTGTGTGTGAATTTTGGGTTTTTGTAGCATTTCTTTTATGAATGTGGGAGCCTTTGTATTTGTGTCATAGGTGTTCAGAATTTAGACTTTGTGCTGACAGATTTCTCCTGTGATGAATACAAAATGTCCATCTTCATCTCTTTTGAATGATATTGGTTTGAAGTCTAACTTGTTAAATATTAGGATAGCTACACCTTCTTGATTCTTGTGTCCATGTGAACCCTTTAGCCTGAGGTTATGTTTGACTCTGAAGCTTAGATGTGTTTCTTGTATTCAGCAGAAATGTGGATTCTGTCTTTGTATTCATTCTATTAGCCTGTGTCTTTTTATCAGCTAGATGAGACCATTAATGTTGACAGAAATTAGGGATTGTTAATGTTTGTCTGTTTTAGATTTGTTGTTGGCAGAGGCATTGTGAATATATTTGATCTGCTTTATGCTTGGGTTCTGGTGAAGTGAGATTATCTATTGCTTATGTCTTTGTGCATGTTGTAAACTTCCTTGCTTTGGGGTTTTCTTTACAGAAATTTCTGTAGGGCTGAATTCGTAGATACATATTTTGAAAATCTGGCTTTGTCATTAAATATCTTGTTTTCTCAGTCTATAGTGATTGAGAGTTTTGCTGGGTGTAGTAGCCTGGGCTGGCATATGTGGACTCTTAGTACTTTTAGAACACCTATCCAGAACCTTCTGGCCTTGAGAGTTTCCATCTAGAAAGCAGGTGTAATTTTAATAGGTCTGCCTTTATATGTTACCACGCCATTTTCCTTAGCTGCTCTTAATATTCTTTCTTTATTTTGTATGTTAGGTGTTTTGATTATTATGTGTTGAGTGGTCATTTTTCTTTGGTCCAGTCTATTTGGTGTTCGGTATGCTTCTTGTACTTTCATGGACATGTCCTTCTTCAGATTGGGAAAGTTTTCTTCAATGATTGTGTTGAATATGTTTTCTGCACCATTGAGCTGGGCTTCTTCACCTTCTTCTATGCCTGTTATTCTTAGGTTTTACCTTTTCACAGTGTCCCACCTATCCTGGATGTTTTGTGTTAAGGATTTGTTAGACTTAAGATTTTCTTTGGTAGATGAATCTATTTCTTTTATTTTATCTTCAGCACCTAAGATTCTCTCTTGGCTCTCTTGTATTCTGATGGTTATGCTTGGGCCTGCATTCCCGATCAGGCCTCTGGTGTGGTAGTACATCCTGCATGTGTGAATTGACCTGAGGACACCACTAAATTTCATGTCAGTCTTTCCCTTAATCAGTGTTTCCTACTTCCCTGGATGCTGACTCTTTTACTAGCCATGTTGACCAGCAAGCTATTGGGACATTTGATATGTATTTTTGTAGAGAGCCGCATAGTGCCATGCCTTAAAGTGGCCTTACACCTTCCTGCTGGTGAAGACTCTCTGGGTAATAAAGCCCTTAATTGGTTAAGTCTGTTCAGCCTGTCTGCTTCCTCATTAGAGTAGCCTATCTGCAGGGTCCACGTGGCTCACTGGGGTTGGTTAGGTCAAGGGTATTTAAGCCTGTGCAGGGGACCCTCCCCCTCTCTCTCTCTCTCTCTTTCTCTCTCTCTCCCTCCCTGCGGGCCAGAAGCAACATGTTTAAAGGATCCTGATTAAAACTGCATGAAGAAGATCTACCCGGAGTCTCGTCTTCCTTGCTGGCAAGGACAGGCGTGTACAGATGGTGGCCCATACCAGGAATTTTTCAGTTCAGAACTTCTTGCAGTCAGGGCAGGTAAGGTAAGTTGGGACCAAAATTAAGGCCCTCGGTAAAGAGGCAATGAGGTCTCCGGTTAGGAGCTATAAAGTTCCAGGTAAGTTGGGACTGAGTTAAAGACTGTAGGGGAAAAATCGGCAATAAAGTCTCAGGCATTGAGCGAGTGGTTGTAACAAACCAAAAGTAAAAATTTATAAGATGGGGACTTCTCAGTCTCATCCAATTTTTCTGGCTCTTCAGGAGCTACTTTTGTCAAAGAAACTTAAAATAAAGAAAAGCACACTAGAAAGATTCCTGAGAGAATGCGATGCCATTGCACCTTAGTTCGCAGTTTCGGGAGACCTCACGCTAGCATGCTGGGACAAATTAGGCAGGGATCTTGACTTTGCTTGGGAACAAGGGATGCTAAAGTCTGGAGTCAGACCTGTTTGGAAGTTAGTGCGTAGCTGTATCGAAGACAAGAGGTACTGTAAAGAGGCGATAGAAAAAGGGAAAGCTGCACTAGAAATGTTGCAAGAAGAAAGATCAGAAGGTGTTGAGAGCACAGGGGAATCAGGTACGGACGAAAAAGATTCTGAGGAAGAATTGCAAGCCCTCATAGAAAAGGTTCAGAAACAATCCCTTAAGGGGCAGAGGGGGAAGGGAGAGGAGAAATGGCTACATGGGGAGGGGAGGGACCCTCCTGGAACAATGCCTTCGGGGCCTTCTCCTGATCACAGTGAGGAAGGGCGGGGCCCAGGTACAGGGCGTTCCTTTTGCCCTGAGGTCTGGAAAGCCATATGAAATGACTTAAGTCTTGAACAAGTAAATCAGATTGCCATAAAAGCATGGAAGTCATTACCCAATAAGGGAGAGGTGAATGGTAACCTCACTAAGATACTACAAGGCCCCATAAAACCATTTTCAGATTTTGTGGCCTGTTTGGTAGAGGCTGCAGAGAGAGATTTTGGCATTACAGCAGCCATAGTTACAGCTATCTCTTTTGCAGTTGTGGGTTCAATCACGGCTGCTGTGGCTATGAGCACATCAGTGCAAACAGCCTCTAAGCTAAATGAGTTGTCCAAGAATATGGCTACTGCCTTGGATACTCAATCCACAATGGTGCTCAACAAAAAGGAGGTTTAATGATTGTAAACCAAAGAATTGATCTAATGCAGGAGCAAATAGATACCTTGTGGTACCTGGCCCAATTGGGATAGAAAATGAAATATCCAGGCTTGTGTGTTACCAGCATTCAGTATAAGAAGTTTACACATGCTGCTAATTTGTCACAATAGTTGTCTAGCTATCTTTTAGGAAATTGGTCTGCTGACTTTGATGACCCGATGACACAGCTGCAAGTGGCCATCTTTGCAGTGAATTCGACACGTATGGATGCGGGACTGGCTTCTGGATTGCCATCGTGGTTCCTGTTGCCATGGATCATCTGAAAGAGTGGGCGGGAATGGGAGCCATGGCTGTCCTCTTGTTGCTTATCTCCTTCATGGGCCTGTGGTGCCTTTGCAAGATGAGGTTTGCTCAGAAGTGGTATGTAGCTATGGTTGTCCAGGCATTTACAGCCATTGGGGCAAGACAGTCTCCCCAAGCATGGCTCACAATCATGAACAAGTATTGATCCTTCACGCTCAGGTTGTATGGCTTAGCACTGCACTCCGAGTTAGCTCTGGAAGTAACAAATCCAAGAAGGGCAATTCTGGTTGCATGTGGGTTGGTGTCTGAGGCCCCACCTTCAGGAAAAAGATGCCGGACAAGTGTGGCACTGACTTGGCTGACGACCAGGATTCAGGGTCATTACAATGTCCACTGCTTTACTGGAGACCAGACCACTACCCTTTCCTGTTGCATTATTAAAATAAAAAGGGGGAACTGTAGAGAGCCACATAGTGCCACGCCTTAAAGTGGCACTGGCTTCTGCCTTACACCTTCCCACTGGTGAAGACTTTCTCGGTAAACAAGCCCTTAATTGGTTAAGTTTGTTCAGCCTGTCTGCATCCGCATTAGAGTAGCCTATCTGTAGGGTCCACGTGGCTCACTGGGGTTGGTTAGCTCAAGGGTATTTAAGCCTGTACAGGGGTCCCCTCCCCCCTCTCTCTCTTCCTCTCTCTCTCCCTCCCTGCGGGCCAGAAGCAACATGTTTAAAGGATCCTGATTAAAACTGCATGAAGTCGCGTCTTCCTTGCTGGTGAGGGCAGGCGCGTAAATATTTTAACTTGTATAATAGTGTGTAACCCACCTTAAGAAGACAATCTCCTAATGAACAGGAACTCAAGAGATTAGAGGAAAGCCTAGATTTCCTACAAAAGGAGAAGGAGATGATCATTCAGACAAAGAATTTCGCAGAAAATCTGCAACATCACTTTGTTGTCTCCAAGATGAGGTAGAAGCCTAGGCTGGTGTGAAGAGTTAGAGCCAAGTATGTCCCCAGTATTTGGGATCTGAATTATCTATAGGATTTCTCTCACATGCATGGGTCTCAAAACCAGGGAAAGACAACCTCAGAGAAATGTGCTGGTACACCCAAAAAGAACCCAGAAAATTATATGTTTGATATCTGTGTGTCTGTAGAATTGAGTCTTCCTTCCTGTCTTTTGATTTCTCTATGTTCTAGCAGGAGTTTCTTGAACCGACAGACATTTGCCTTCTGCAGCCTCCCAAGTTTTGGGATATGAGTGTGGGCATCAGCAGGCATGATTAAATTATAATTTTTATTTAGGTACATCGCCTGTAGAGAAGAGATACTCACCTTTGCACACTGCTCTCTACATCACAGACCCATTTCCTGTATAATATGTTCACTTGGTAGAGTAGGTTAAGGAGTTTCTAGGTTGAAACCCACAGATGCCTCAGCTACAGGCAAGATCAGAAGCTTCTTGGTAGTGTTCTGTCACAGTCTTCCAAATAGAAGACAATTCCCAACACTAGTCCTAGGGCCATCAGAAATTTCTGTTTGGTCCCAGGTAGGGCCAGTGTTCACAGGGACACATCTCAGGAAATGCTTCTCGATCATAGCACCCTATATTTTGTGTGTTGTTTATGTTCAAGGTGCCTCTTAGATATGAGAATTGAGGTAGATTAATGTCCTTGTTCAGATTCCCAGTATAAAAGACTGTATTATATCTATGTATAAAATGATGTGGTCAATCAATTCTCATAATGTGAAACTAGTATATTGCTCATATGCTATTTGTTAATATGGTGTTGCTACTTTCAAAATGATGTGCCTGACCTGTAGGAAACGGTCCTATTCTTTCTAGTAAAAGGTTATAACACCAGAGCTTAGTTTGTGTCAACATATGTATGTGTTTAAGCCTAGGAAAAGTTACAAGTCCAGATACTCTGTGATCCTGATTCTTTGGGGGTACCAACAATGACTTCAGGCAAAACATCAATATTAACTCTCCAGCTAAGCTGAGGCCTAGGGAGGGAGGGGCTTGGCAGCTGACTTAGCAGGTTCACACCTGGCCTGAATCTTAACTGTGTTCCTCCCCATGCACACAAAACCACAGCCTGAGCTGGAACAGGACACAGCCCAGGATGAGAGTGTCACTTGCAGAAGGAGCTGCTACAGCAAGAGCCCCATACCCTGCAAGTACTGAGCTTCTGAGATGTGAGAGAGGAATTGATGCACCCATCTTGAAAAACCTGAGAACATTTGTGACTTCCTTGCAAGGCCAGCCACAGGCTGTAGGTCTGTGCCTTTCAATCTGTATCAGGAGAATGCTGCTTATCTTAATTTTCCTTTAGTTTTTGTTTTAGATTTGTGCATTTTGTTATACTTTTGCTATTTTGATGTTTTCTTTTGTTTTTGTTAATGTTTTTCATAGTTAGTTAAGGCTATTCAATGCTTGTATTGATGGCCAATTTAAAGTACCTTCTGAAAAAAATGTATTTTTATGAATAAAAGAACAATTTGTAACTCTTGATACTTAACCCCATTTTTTTATTCAGGTGTGTTGTCCCACTCCTATACACCCACAGATCACATGTATACGTGGATCTCTGCAAGTTACATGTAGCATGGGTGTCATAGTTTCCTGCCTACCAGGACACATGGGTGATTGGTGGCCTTGAGTGTGGACACAATAACTTAGTCCATGGATACACACTTTAGGATGGAATCTGTATGCATTCTGTATCAACACTGCTATGCATTTAGCTGCACCTATTATATGACACCTCATAGACACATTTTTATGAATTGGTCAGAAGGACCAAATTACTGAGAAATATATATACCCATATTGGTTGATACACTCGAGCAATGAAATCAATCAAAAAAATAAATCACTTTATAATATAAATGTGAAAATCTTGAGCTAACTGCTTCTGTTTTTCTTTTAATACAGCGTGAGTGATAAACACCCAAGTCACTTTGGAAAATAACTTTTTACAACCACCTTTGCTCGTGATATTGCAAATGCCCCACATGCTTGCAGATCTCACAGAGACAAGAAGAGGGCAATGGATTCATTGTTATTTTTTTTTTTTAATTTTACATATCAATCCCAGTACCCTCTCCCTTCCCTCTTTTCCTCTCTCACACCCTCTCATGACCCTGACCACCCTCTCCTCCCATTCCCCCAATCCACATGTAGGGCGATGCCCTCCAGGAGGGGTCATCTACATCTGTCAAGTCATTTGGAGTAGGAACCATGACTTCTCTCCTGCCTCTAGGTTAAGGGAGTATCCCTCCATGGGGGTGTGCCCTCAAAGTCCTTTTGTGCACCAGGAAAACATCCTGGATCCACTGTCTGAGGGCCCTTAGAATGCTCAGGCCTTCTAGCTGAGACCTATGTTCAGGGCATCTAAGTCAGTCCCATGCTGGATTCCTAGCTATCAGTCTGGGGCCCATTAGCTCCTCCTTGTTCAGGTCAGCTGACTCTATGTGTTTCTGCAGTGTGATCCATTGTCTTAAATGGTTGTTAGGGTTCACATGAGAGAGCAGCAAATGCTTTTAACCTTTGAGACATCTGTTCATCTTCTGCTCCTTGCTTTTGTCCTTCAATCCCTAGGTGCTCCATTAGTTAGCCTGGATCACCCATAAGTGTAGTTACAATTTTGAAGTCATTTTTCTCATGCTACACATTAGTTTAAAGATATATATATATATATATATATATATATATATATATATATATATATGTGTGTGTGTGTGTGTGTGTGTGTGTGTGTGTGTATATATGTGTGTGTGTGTGTGTGTGTGTGTGTTTAGAAGTAGGTGGCTGAGCCTCCAGCCTGAGAATCTGTGATGTGCAAGGAGAGCTGTGTGTCACTTTCACTGAAGAACTGTGAATCTTCCATCTTCCTTGTTATTTAACACTCAACTAATGGCTAACAGGAGTGAAAGGCCTTCACCTGGGAACTGCTGATACCATGAGAAATAGTCAAATGAATGCCCTCATAAGTGCAGATCAGAACTGAAGTTCCTCCTTCCCAGACTGTCAGAGATTGGGAACTTTATCTCATCTGCTTCTGGTCATGTCTCTCCTTCTGCTGGCTACTAACCTCTGGGCAGAGAAATAACAAATGTCATTAATGTACCGAGGTCTGCAATTTCTTTTTATGGTTTCAGCATTCATGATGTTGTCTGGTGTCCTAGATCTCCCATGCCTCCACATTAATACCCCATCCTGGGGTTTCTCCTCCATGACTCACAGCCTTCTTGAAAGGCTAGGACTACAAAAGATGCTTTTAGGATCTTGCCTATTCTCCCTAGACTGAAGCTTGGGCATAATGCAGGGAGACTTTTATCTCCCTCCAAACACAGACTGCAACCTAGTTCTTTCCACAGGCTTCATCCCTCACAAACACTTGTTATAAAGCTATTTCTGACATGGGAAGCACCTCCCTGTTTTTCTCAAATTTAGTATTGCTGAAAATAGAGTCTTTGTGAATCAGAAATCCCTCCTCATAATTCTACCATTTTACACTGATGATAGAAATGTGTGTTGATATAGCCGAAAAGAATAGCAGTGTGGATTTTCTGAAAGATATAAAGAAATAAAAGAGATAGAGAATGTGAGAGATGGAGGGAGAGAGAGAGAGACAGACAGACAGACACACACACACACACACACACAGAAAACACTCAAGTAAGCAATGATCCACTTAAGAACATTTATCCTGCATAACTGATGTCATCATGTAAGAGAGAGGTCTGCATGAGTGTTTATTACTGAGTCATGACTAAAAGATGTAGCCCAAGAATGAATGAAATATTGTGCCTGAAGGAACAGGATAATGCTGAACCACAATTTTAAATGGACTTGAGCCATCTATAGAAAAAAATGGATGGTATTGAAAGAGATGAAGAGACAAACAACACATATGTGTTCTCCTATGTGAAAATTTAAAACAGAAGAACGTAGGCAATGAAATGAAAGAAAAGATGTTTTGAAAATAGAAGCTATACAAATGAGTAAGTTGAAGGGGCATAAATACAGGAGAATAGGAGAGAAACATAGAGGACGAACACAAGATAAATTAAAAAGATATCAATATGAGTACATTTATTAAAATATTATATGTAATCTACTAATTTGTGCAATTAATGTGTGCTGAGAATTATAAAATTAAAGAAAGGATTAAATGAAAATTTTCTCCATTGTAGAAGCTTATACACAAACATACATTAAAAAGAGTTAAGATGGAGTTACTCTGTTATAAAAAAAGAATAGCCCTACTACACACCACAGGATAACAAATGGAAATGCCCTTGTCAGGATAGGGTTGTCTCTTCTGGTGCTTTAAATGGTTTGCTCATTTTGTTGAAATAAACGTAATGACCACATTAAACTTAGGGATGAACAAATTTATTGGGTTTACATTTCTGATCACTGAAGTTAACCTAGTCAGGAATTCAAACTGGAACCGAGGCAGTAAATATAAATGAAACCTTCTTACTGTCTTGATCCCCTCAGCTTGATCATCTTGTTTTCATACAAATCAGGATATTCTGCTCAGGGTTGACAAGGCTCCTAGAGGGCTGGATCCTCTTTTGTCATTTGTTAATGAAGAAAATGTCCACAAACAATTATAAGATATAAAAGTCTTGGATTAAGGTATCTCTAGTTGGTATAAAATTTCATAAATTAATCATCACAACTGATTCTTTGTCAACCTGACACATAAAAACAGCATTATTGAAACATAATCTTTCCTGTCTTGTTTATCCCCAATATCTTATTTTAGTATCACAATATAAAGCAAAGGATAACTTTAAAATAACCATTTTTTCCTACACAATAGAGTATTACTTATCTGTTTAATATAATGACTTCATGAAAATTTCTGGCAAATAGATGGAACTATAAAAGATAATCCTGAATGAGCTAACCTAGACCCAGAAACAAAACTAGGTATGTATGCATTTATGAGTAGATATTAACTATTGAGCAGTTTGAGTGTAATTGACCAACATAATCTCCAAGGGAGTGGTACTAAGTAGCAGTTGTGGCCTTATTGGAATAGATGTGATCATGTTATAGGAAGTGGGACATTGACGAGTCAGGCTTCGAGATCTCATGTATGCTCAAAGCTCAACCACTGAGTCAGTATACTTCCTGTCCCCTTCTGATCAAGATGTATCTAGCACCATAGTGCCGTGCTCCCTGCCATGATAAAAAAGAAATGAACATCTGAAGAGTAAGTAAGCCATGCCAATCAAAAGTTTTCCTTCTAAGAGTTGCCATGATCATGGTGTCTTTTCTCTGTAATTGAAACCTTAAGACAGCCAAAACTAGAGAATAACCATGCTACAATCCACTGACATGGACAGCAGGAAGATTCTGGTCAAACCTGCTACAGGTAAAAACTGAGAAATTTCTGATAGTACCAGGAAGAATGTATAATTTAAAAAAACCATCAATGGTGAGAGATTCTGATAATATATAGAGTAATGGTTGATTTCAAACAAATTCACTGTTTTCTCTGACGTTTTCATTTTCTATTATAACCAGTTATTTAATATAAGAACTTCAAAACTGAAAAATTAAACTAGTTTTCAGAAGTTCCTTGTATTACCTGAATGCCTAACTGCCTACTGTATGGGAGTAGTCGGGTAACTTTCATGACCCACACTGTTCTAACATTGACTCTAGTCTCATCACACAAGAAAAAAAATCTGAAGCCCACCAAAGATGCCTGTGTGTCTGGATAAAACAGTGAAGGAAAGGTTGGATACTGCTATGGGACCCATTAGAGAAGATCCTGACGTAGGAGACTGCTAGTGCTTCAAACAATGAGTAGATTTTTCAGTTGAAATGATATATGGCACAGTTCTAGACACAGGTCATATCTGTGTGGCTGGAGATTACACCAACTGCACCGAAATTGTATATTAGAGAAGGGAATGTGGCACCAGCCCTGAAGGAAAGCATTTTGTTCACTTAAAATTCCTATTTTCAACACTATGGCCCAGGATAAACAGATATAACATAGGTAAATGGCCCAATAAATAATAAATGCATGTATTTATTCTCTAATGAAACATAGGAGCTAATTTAGTTATTTTAAACAATAATCTCCGGGTTATTCAGGACGGTGTGGAAGAGCCACAGACATCACCCCACTGTGATGCAGCACTGCCCTTGTGTGGACAACTAGAAAGGTGTTTATTCAACATGTCCCCAGCTGAGAAGCCCATGCCTTAAAGAAAGACAAAAAAATCTCTCTCAGAAGCCCATAATTGTGAGATGCAAAGAGAGTTTTCTCTTTGTTGAAGTCATCTTAGCTATTAGTTTTCTTTTGTTCCCACTCTAGTCTTTATTAATATATAATTATATTTCAATAACTTCTCTGTTTTTAAAATGGGAGAATCCTTCATGAGGAATGAGGAAATGTCAGTACTTATTATTCAGTTAGGATTCATAAAACAAGCAGATGACTCTATTTGACACAAGTCATACCTTTTTGGCCTCTTACATAGAACACTTATACATTTGGTGATTATTAAGCCATAAACATTCTTTTTAATGAATATTTTAGTATTGCCTTAGGTCTTGAGAGTATAATATAATCACATCAATTCTTTTATTCTTTTCTTCCTCTCTAAGACTCCCATATAATGCCCTTTGCTCTCTTTCAGATTTTTGTCTGTTCTTTCCTTAATCATTGTTACATATGTATGCATATACGGGTTTATTGCTAAATACACAAATAAAAATTATTTAGTCTATATTATACCATTTGTAATTGTATATTATACCATTTGTATGTTTTCTAGGCTGACCAATCAGTAATGGGCAACCAGTTGATGTGTTCTTCTCTAGGAAATGCTATTTATCACACTACTAGCATTCCTTAGGTGCCAGCACTTGTCTAGGACTGAAGCTCTGTATACTGTCCTCCACTCAGTACAGCATGTCTATTCTTGTTGGTCAAGTCCAGCTCTTGTTCAGGCAGTCATGTTGGTGAGTCCTCATAGGTGTAGCTTCTCACATTCTTAGGAGACACAGTTTCACAGCAAACTCCCTAATATGGCACTTATCATATTCACTTTCCTATATTTCCTGAGCCTTAGGTGCAGGAATTAAATTGTAGACATGGGCATGGGTCTAAACTTCAGAATTCTGCATCTTGACAAGTAGTGGTTTCTGAAATGGTCACCATCTGCCAGTAAAGTCATGATTCTTGGAGAAGCTACAACCTCCACTTCATTAAACCCGGACAACCCCCAACTACGTTCTAATTATTTCTCTGTATCCTATACACATTCCTTGCGCAAGGTCTGCTTATTAGATTCATTCATTCTCCACCACTTAGGGAGAGAACAGAATATTGTTGGTGAATTTAAATCAGTAAAGTTTGTAAGACATCTCGGTTGAGATAAATTCCATGACTTGGTTTTCTGGAGGTGTTTGTGAGAGGACTTCCACTTAGGGAGAGAGCAGTATTCCTGTAGTACAAAGCCAAGCCTGGGTCTAGCAATGACTTTCATACTATTTTTTTTCAGAAAATGCACAGATACCTAGGTTTCTAGGAATTAGCCCTGAGAATTGTTGCTGATTTTGAGAATGCTAGGTATACCCCAGTGAGAGAAGACATACAACCCTCCCTCACAGGGCCACTCCTCTCATCCATCTTGCACCGTGTTTTGTGTGCAGCTTCTTTCAATGTCTCCCTCACAGCACAGTAGCACAGGCAAGAGTCTGACAGCTGCACTGAGGACTTCTGCAGGTGGAAGCAGCTGCGTCTCTTATGGAGAGTGGCATGGAACCCTTGCTACTCTGTCCTCTTGTTGTCTGTGAGGCTCTTCAGGAGCATCTGAGTGTCTTTGTTGAAATATTATGCATATAGAAAAGGTAAATATCAGAGTAAAAAGTCAGATAGGGCAGTTCATCATCACAGGCAACCCATCTGTGACAGTACCCAGGTCTTCTGTCTGGGTCCCTGAGTTTCCATCGCTCCTTCCTGAAAATCCATAATAAATAAGAAAAGTAGGAGGCATCACATTGATATATGAAAAAGGAAAAGACTCCCATAGCTGTTGACATGATCACCGCTTAGGTAAACATAACTCACCTAGTATCAAGAGGAGCAACAGGACTGAGCAGGTATCAGGAAGCATGTTCACAGAAGACAGTGACACTTGGTTTTTGAGTTCACCAAACTCACAGGACAAGTCTCTCACCCATATTATAATTCCTCACTCACAAACAAGGTCCTCGTTCTGCACAATGACAGTCTGTCATGTGAAGCCACCACCTGATGAGACATTAACCACATATGAAGAGGCAGCGCTATCTGCTGGTATTCCTTCAACCTGCACCACAGATGCCTGCACAACACTGAATATTCTTCAAACCTCACCCAAAGAAGGCAGGTCTCACTCCACAGTGGATGCCCAAAATCACCAGGTCTACTGAACTATATGATCCTATCATAATCTGTATGACAAATATGCATATATTAATATTACATTAATGTTGTATTTTAATTGTATATATACACACATAACAATGATACAAATATATCTACTTATTCTCATTTTATTAGTTCTTAAGGAATGTTATGTAATGAATTTTGATTATATTCATTTCATCCTATACACATGCTAGACCCTTCCACTCTTCTCTACAAAACCAATCCAGCATGCTTTAAAATAAACATCTCAAGCTTCGTATTACAGTTTGTAGTGCACATATAATTCTGGATGTGTGACTCATTAGAGAGGGGTATATGTACACAGGACTGCACCAATGAAAAAATCTAAACCTCTTTCCTAGCAGGTTTTCTTTAGCTAATGGTGGCAATTTCCACTTTCCCTTGGCTTGATGGAATTGATTCTGGCCTTTGCTGTCAATGTCTGTGCGGTCATGTGTGTGGCTGGCCAGAAAACAATGTCTCCTTGTAGCTATCCTATACCAATGGCTCCTACATCCTTTACCCCACTTCTTCTTCAGTGTCCTCTGTCCTTGGGAGGAGATGCCCCACCTAGGGTTGAATGATCTGCAGTCTCTTCATCTCTGTAGCTCAGTGTGGTCTGGTTCTCTGTGACAATCACCACATTCTGCAACCAGGAAAATGGAATGCCAAACTATATTTCAACTTCCAGAATAATTTTTAAAAATGAAAGGAGAAAACTGTTCAAAATTGTTTCACTCATGAAGCTAACTGTCATTTTTGTGTTTTTAATATCTATGCAATAGTTGGCACTTCTCAACTAATCACTGACAAATGCTGCACAGGAAGGCCTGTGACACAGGATGTGGAAGGGGCTCAGGGCGCTGCAGCAGGTTTGCGGACTTGGCTGCAGGTACCTGGGGAACAGTGTGTGTCTGTGACACTGAAGTACATGATAGAGTCTCCAGGCTGGGTATCTGTGATGTGCAGGGAGAAGACTTTGGCTTTCTTATCTAGGAAAGCTGTCAGCCTTTGGTCCCACTTTCTTTCCATAGTTGATCAAATGTCAATAATGAGCTTATGATGCTCTCCTGGTCCTTGCTTCTACCAAAGAAATTGGTATGAGGTACTGTCTACATAATTGCAATTGATAACAGTGCTGGCTCCATCCTGGACAATCAAGGTGGAAGGAAGTTCTCCACCTACTCTCCTTGGCTCATCCCTATGAAGAGAGATTGAAATAAAGGGAAATATCACATCATCATTTTGCAGGATTATCTTTTTCTACAGTAACTAGGGAACCCTGAATACAATGGAGTTCCTCCTGGATATCTCCGAAATATTCATGGAATATGTTGTAGTCCCAAAATCTTAACTCACCATCCAGCACAGGAACAAGAATAAAGTGGGAGCATATTTCTTCCTTGTTCTTTCAATTAAATTAAGGTCCAATTTATATCATAATGACTAGCAGGTCAGCTACAGCTTCCAGGGTGTTGTTCTTTCTCAGTAATAATTCTACCTCTTGAGTCATCCTCTCAGCCACTGAGAAAAAGACTTTGCCTTAAGCCTGCACAACCAGCATACAAGAAAGTGAATTATCTGCATATTCTCCTGCAGCTGTGGTATGCTACAAACTTGTGGTTGCATCCTTAACCAGGGAGGCCTCCGCTTAAGTGTTCTCAGAAGCCTTAGAGATTAGAAGAAGGCTTAGAGATTTAAATAAAAGACAAGTCAACTGGTCATTTTTGCAACAGGAATGCTGGAATGCTGAATGCCTAATGGTGAATGCTGAATGCAGTTTATTGAGGGGAAGGAGCTGGCTTCTATACTGACTCACAGCACAGTGGAAAACAATCAAGAGTCAAGTGTGCATGTTCTTGAGCTTATTTCCTCCCTAGCATATGTGTGTTAGCAAATCAAGGGGAGTACCAAGAGCTAATCTGGTGCAAGGTGTTTCAACTAAAACTGCAGAATGTTCCAGTCAACAGCACAGGCTTGTTCAAAGTGTCTGGGGGGTCCATTCAGGGCCCTACATATCCTTAGCCATGTGACTTTCTTGTCTTCTCCCTCTTTCTTCATTCATTGAGGACTGGGCAGAATCTTGCTGTATTTCCTTTCCTCCCTCACCCCCTTTCCATTGTGTCCAATGCCAGAAGATACTCTACAGGAATGGCAACAGGTTCCTAGGATGCACATATTTCATTTTCACTCTCCTGCCTGCAGGAATTGCCATTTCCTCAGTGTCACCCCCAGACATGTAGCAGGCTACATGCAGAGTTCTGTCCTTGCTCCTCTTCTCCATTCCCCACGGACTTTACCAAATCTTGCTTAGGAAACAGCTGCCCTCATTTAGTTTTATTTCCTAAATTTATAATTTCCAGTATTATCTCAGGTTGTTTTTCCTTTAGTAATTCTATTTCTATTTGCATGCCTTGAATTGTTTTCTTCAATTTATTCCTGTTTGTTCTGAATCCCCTCAGCATCCCTCTAGTCCATCCCCTTTCCTTCATGTCACCCTCCAATGACAAAAACACTTTCCATCCACAGTGAACACTCTGCCAGGAACTCATGGGTTATTCACACTGTCCTCCCTGTCCTCCATCACAATCTCTCCATTCTCATGCTCAGCCTGGTAACAGTCTGCTTACTGGTCCCTTCCTCAACTTCATTCACTGGACACTGCAACCCTTGGTGCAGACTCAGGTTCCTAATCCCTTTCATCCCCATCTCTCCACAGAACCTCTGCCTTACTGCAACCTACTTCAGGATACTCTCTTCACACCTCACCACCAACTTCTTGTGGATCCTACCTCTAAGTGTGAACAAGATCTCAGTATGCTACTCAAGCCTCTCTTAGCTTTATCTCCTCACCACATCTACTTTTTTTTTCTGCCACACATTAGCCTACAGAAGCACTTCTGATGGGAGATGTTATTCTGTATATATGTTTCTCATACTGGTTAATAAAGCACTGTGGCCAATAGAAAACTAGATAGGCGGGGCTAGGAGACTAGGAGGAAGAAAGAGGAAGTAGAAGGCGGAGTCGACATGTAGCCCAGGGAGGAAGGAGGACGCCAGCCGCGGCTCCCCGATAAGACGACCACGTGGAAATACTTAGATAAGTAGAAATGGGTTAATAATTAAGACAGAGCTAGCCCATAAACAGTAATGGTAACTGGCCAACAGGATTGTATCAAATACAGAGTCTCTGAGTGTTATTTGGGGCTGGCGCGGCTGTGGGCCCAGACTGGCGGACTGGCGGAAACATACACACTACACACTTCCACCAGGCAATAAGAACCATACTTCACTAAGATTCAGAGAGCTCAACAGAAAATGAGAAAGTAAACACTCACTAAACAAAGAGAGCACAGAGAGATACACAACCATCTATATCCCAGACGCACAGAAACACAAGCATTAATAACCAAGAAAATAAGGCTTCACCAAAAATCACTAACATTATTACAACAGATCCTGGAATACAATAGAGCCAAATATTGAAACAAAGAGATCAAAAATCGATATTATAACCTTGGCCAAGGATCCTAAAGAGGATATGAATAAACAACAAAGTTTTTTTAAAAAATTGAGAAACAGTGGGGGAAAAATGAAGGAAAAAACCCTTCAAGACATGCCAGTAGAAATATAATTACTAAAGAAAAACACCTGAGGAAAAACAGGAAATTAAAATTTTACGAAGTCGCATCACAGTCTCAAATGTGAACTTCACCAAGAGAGTAGATGACACAGAAAAAGTAATCTCAGGTATTTCAGACAAATATTTATTCATCATGGAAAAGGGTTAACTCTAAAAAGATCAGAAATAAAACACGGTAAAAAAAAAAAAAAAAAAAAAAACTCATCCTAATAGCCTTAAAAGGATAAAATATCTGGCATAAACTCTAACTGTGCAGGTAAAATAATTGTAAATGTACATTTTATAACATGAAAGAAAGACAAAGAAGAAATCAACAATCACAATATTTACCATGCACAGAATTGGTAGAAATAATTCAGACAAATCAGCCATTTTACCAGAAGTATTTGTCAGATTTAATGCAATCTCTATCAAAATACGAACACAATTTTTCACATAAATTATAAAAATACAATAATTTATTTTTCTTTATATGGAAGTATAAACAACTCAACCAAGAACAAGAATAATTCTATAACTTCTTGAGATAACATTACCCATATTTTGAGTTTTATTACATAATTGTAGTCAGAAAAACATCATGGTATTAGAAGAAAAAAGCAGACATGCTGATGAATGGAAAATAACTGAAGACCTACGCATAAGTCCACAAACCTACAAATATCTCATTTGATTAAGATGTCAGAAATACACAGCAGTAAAAAGTCATCATCTTCAACAAATAGTGTTGGTCTAACTTGTTAAACAATACAAATAGAATAATTTATCACCCTGTTCAAACTCAGTCCAAATGGATCAAAGACCTCAGCATACCTCCAGATACTCTGAATTTAATAAAAGAAAAGTGTGGAATAGTCTTGAACTCATTGGCACAAGAAAAGATTTTCTGAATCTTTTCACAAAAAACATAGTACCTGGAAAAATTATAAATATAATGAACATCATAAAATTGAAAAACTTATATATGGGCAAAAGATATCACCATTTGAACAAAGTGACAGTTTACAGAAAGGGAAAACATCATGACCAACTATATCTGATAAAGGGCTAATATATTTTTTATAATACATATAGAAAATTAAGAGGACTAAAGTGGGGATATTTTGTTTATGCTTTAAAAATGATAAAGCTTTCTTGAAGATCTGAGTGCAAAACTAGCCAATTGTTAGCCAAAGTGTCCAGGCAGTAGGGACACACACTGTTAATTCTAGCACTCAGAAGGCAGAGACAGGTGAATATCTGTGAGTTCAAGACCACTGTGTGCTAACAAGATTAATCCAGTCTAAAAGAAAAACAGTCAGACAAGCAGTGATGGCTCACACCTTTAATACCAGTACTTGGTAGTTATAGGCCTTTAATCCCAGCACTAGGGGCTGGAGAAGAGTGATATGCCTGGTGGACAGAGGAATATAAGGTGAGAGGAGCCTGAAGCTCATAGCATTCGGTCTAAGAATTCATAGGGACAGGATCCTTCCTTTGTTCTGATGATTCACTAGAGCTAAGAGGTCTCTCTTGTGGCAGCCTTCTTTATTTCTGTCTTGTCAGCATTTACCCCAATATCCGACACTTAGCTTTCATTATTAAGACCTATTAGAACTCATGCTATAGACTAAATATCAAGAAAATAAATAACACAATTAAAAATTCGAACAGATGTAAAAAGTTCTTGAAAGATGTCACATTAGTGGTTCAGAAACATTTAAAGAAATGTTCAATATTCTTAGTCATTAAAAAAACTGCAATTTTAAGTAGCTATGAGATCTCATTTTACACCTGTCAGAATGGCTATAATGGCTATAATAAAACAAATAATATTCTGTGTTGGTGAGGTATTGAGGTATAGTATGAGAGGGCACTCATCACTATAAAAGAGCTTGCAAACATTACAACAAACATGTTAATAAGTTTTGTAGTTCCTCATGAATATGGGAATAGCTCTATGTCAATATTGAGCTATCCCAATTTTGACTATACTCATCAGGCTCTATACTCAACAACAGAGACCCTTGCTCACCTCATTGCAGTTCTAATTGCAATAGCCAGACATTGAAATCATTCTTGGTACCCATCAAGAGATGGATAGAAAATAAAAAATGTTGTATATTTCCACAAGGAAATATTGTTTAGGTATGATGTCAGGAAACTAAGAAGCAAATAGATGGATCTAGGGAAAATAATCCTGAGTGACGTAACCAAGACCCAAAGACAAATATAGTATGTATCCTCTTATGTGAATATTAGCTTTTAAGCATTCAATAGGCTTGCTACAATATGTATTTCATCTGAAATTAAAAATAGAGCAGGAGATTATGGGGGATGGAAGGACACCCTCAGTAGGGGGTGGGAATAGAATAGATAGTAAAGGAGACAAAGTGGGAAGTGAACAGGTGGATTAAACACAAAGGATGAGGGAAGATAGGATAAGGGAAAGATACGGGGAAAGACAGCCAAAACTCAGCTTCTTCTGAGAGGTCATATGGAAATGTACTAAAGTGTGTGTGTGTGTGTGTGTGTGTAATGTGTAAAATGATTAAATATATATATGAACAAATAAATAAAATATGTACATGAATGAATGAAATCACCAAAAATATGAGACAAAGCAACACCTAGATATCTCTTACCAATAAATAAAACCAACAGTGCCAAGAATAGGTGTCATTTAACTGAGTTTTTAGCAAAACGGACAACATGGAAATACTCAGACAAATCAGGATATTGTCAATCAGACTATTCATTACTCTCCACAAAGCGATAGACAGGCACTCTTGTTGAAGACAATACGTACAAGCCTCATTGAACATGGAAAAATAAAGCTGGTACTTACCTATAGCTTTAAGCCCCTTGGATTAGTGTTCACTCCACAGGCTGGTACTCTGAATGCTACCAAAAGAGTAAGACAAACACCAACCACCACTGGAGATAATTTGATCTCATATTAAGTACTGGTGCAAAAAATGACACGAATGATATTGGACTGGTCAACCACTTTCTGAATGGATTTACATCCCTTTCAATGAGATGGAATGCCTGATACTGCTCCAGGGACCAAGAACCTAAGACTAGATATGCTGTGGGCCTTAGGGAAACCCACATATTACTATTCTCCTAAAGATATGTAGCAATCTAATGACTTCTAATGCCTTTCTGATAAACCCATAGATCAATGCCTTGTTCGGTTGTCACCGGGAAAGTCTCTGCTTGCAGTAGAGTGGACCAAACACATTGACCCACAACTCCCCATCTGGAGGACACAGAGAGAATGAGAGACCTTGGAACACCTAGTCCCAAATGAAAAATGTGTTTATCAAACTTCTCTCTGAGGAGCTCAGAGAATGTTATAAAAGAGGAAGCAAAAAGATTATACAAGCCAGTGGAGATGGAAGAAAATAAGGAAATAATGCCCACCAGATACAAGAAGACTGGCTCATCAAGATGGTGGCAAGAGGCATAAGACCTGCATAATTCCAATACATATAGGGTCCTAGTGCTATGAGTGGAAATTGGGCATGATCTTTATTTCTAACTAAGAAACTACCACCAACTGATAATCTCTGACAAATGAAAATTTAGTTTCTACCAACAGATTTTTACTGGGTATACAAACCCTGCTTTAAGGGCAAGTCTTAAACCCGCAGCAGATGGACAAATCAAATGAACTCAATCATATATTTAGAGGTCTTTTTGGGGGGTATTTAGATAGGGTTTCTCTCTTTGTATTGGAACCTGTCCTGCAACGAGCACTTTAGATCAGTCTGGCCTCAAACTCACAGAGATCCTTGTGCCACTACTTCCCTGCCTTTGCCTCCCAAGTGCTGGCACAAAAGGCATGCACCACCAACACCCAGCTTAGAGGTCTTTTTGTCTCATAAGCTTTATCTGTGAATTATTTAACATATTGGTTGCTGCCTTATATATCATGGTTTCTATTATTGCTTTTTTATGGATTTTTGGGTGTGCATGTGTCTTTCCATGTGTATGTGCTGCTCATGCATTTTATTTCTCCCTATTTGTTCATTCTATTCTGTTTGGTTTGTTTACTTACTCATTTGTTTTTTAAAAAGAAAGAGAAAGTGTTGGGAAGTTAGATATTTAAGGACTAGGGGTGGATATTGAAGGAGATGTAGGGAAAACAGTTTTCCATTATAACAAATAAAATAATTCTACTTTCAATTAAAAAAAAAATAAGGAACAAGAGGAATAGCAGTGGGTCAGCCTGAGTATTTTTTGTTATAAATGGCCCAGGTTTTTGAGCTCTTGTTTCTATTAGATAAATTCTACCATGTCCTTCCAGATCCACCATGCAAAATTAAAATGGTTGATTTTCCATGAGGAGTCTGCTTCTGCAAGAATAAGATGGAGACACAATGCTAAGGGAGAAATGGTTTTGTTGTTGTTGTTGTTGTTGTTGTTTTTGTTCACTTTCATTTATCATCTAATTTTATTTAGTTTATTTTATTTCATATGCATTGTTTTTTTTTTTTTTGTTTGTTTTTTTTTTTTTTTGTCTGCATGTATATCTGTATGAGGGTGTCTTCTTCCCTGGAACTGGAGTTGCAACTGTTGTGAGATGGCATGTGGTTTCTGGGAATTAAACTCTTGTCCTCTAGAAGAACAGCCAGTTTTCTTGACTACTGAGATACCTTCCCAACTCCTTATCTAATCATTTTATAATAGAATTTTGCACATTGTTTCATCTTTGTAGAGGAATTAGATGAGGAGATTTTATAAATACTTCTGACTTTCAAATTCTTTATGCCACTTAACACAGAAAACACCTATAGTGTACAGCCAGGTACAGAGTGGTAGGGGACTGGGGAGAAACTGTCTCATAATACGGAAACCTAAGACCAAGCATATATTCAGTCCTCTAGTATGCCTGACATTTCCCTGACAGGTCCCTGAAAAATTACATATGAGTCTATCTGACTTCCATCCTTCCATAACATAAATGAATTATAAGTAGAACATTGTGGAGATTACATTTATAGCCAAATAAAATAAAAATAATTTTGGTAAAAATATTGATCATGGGTGGTGTGATAAGGTGGTGGACTGGATAGCCAGGGCAGAGATAAGAAGGATGCTCCTTTAGGAGACTCTGTTTTATCATTATATCTAAAACACTTTTCTTGTAAGAAACACATACTCACAACAACTTGTAGAACCTGAGTATGGCAGCAAGTTTATTAACATATGCATCAAAAGTCACATTGACAGCCTCATTCTGATAGCTTTCTGGAGTTAAGTTTCCTCTTTCCACAGCTACTTAGAGGGCACAAATTCTCAACAGAGTTAGTGATAAAGTTTGTGGGACTTGATATAAAACAGAAAATTGTTTTCTCTCTCCAGATTCAGAAATTAGTGTCCTAGATTATTATAGAAGACAACAGAATTTCTACTGAGGTAAAACTGCCTTACAAACTGAAAAGTCAGCATTGTGATTCATATAAAAATATCAGGCAGGGTGTGCTGTCACCTAGTAGCCGCTGTTATTTGCCTTCTTTAGGGAGATTTGTGGGAGTCTGAGTGTGTGAGGATGGCTCTAGGAAGACAGAGTGTTGGCCAGGACTGAACCAGGAGTGGTGGCTACTGTAGAAAAGGGACTGCAGCTGTTTGCAAAGCTTGGTTTATGAGGGAAAGACAGTGAAAGAATTCAAGACAACACCTAATATAAACTGGAAAGAAGTTGTCAAAGTTGACCCAGATTACCTGCCACTTCAAGAAGAGTTGACAGATAATTTATCAATCGCCTTACTGAATGTAGATAAATGAACTAAAAGATGAAGATGAAGCAAACATGACACATATATTCAGAATTACTCAGTTTCTGATGAAGGAGAAAGCACAAGAAAGAGAGCTGACTTTGTAGAATTTGGACAGGCTAGAGAAGCACAAGCAAAACATGAATGTCAAGGAAACGCAAAAGTAATAAGATTGAAAAATGAACTAGAGATGCCTCAGCAGTCTGCAAGTAGATGCAATACCCAGTTATAATGTGATAAAGTTCACCAACTTGAAAAAAGATATAAAGTTAAAGAATGTAGAAAAAGAATTTGAAAAAGAAGTAATTCAATGTACAATTGGCTCTTTGAATTAAGAGGCTGAGAATGGAAACAACAATTTAGAAGTAAGAATGAACAGTTTGTCAGGACATTGCTGACCACCAGAACTAATGGATTCACAGAAAAAAAATCAATTTTGATCAGATAGAGGAGAAGAAAGTGACAACTGGTCACAGTTGGCTGTAAATAAAAAAACAGATAGATAAATAAATAGGGTGAACTTCAGGACTTGATGGAAGCTAATGAGAAAATATGAACATTAGAACCAAGAAATGGGAAAAAAAATCTAGAAGAGTTAGTACAGGAAAGGGAGATGACTGTTGCCTTTGATAGGATGAAAGCTAATGAACACTTGGCTGATACTATTGTGGATCAGATTTTAAAAAGGATGTGCACAGACAAACTAAGTGAGAGTAATGAGTTTCCAGAACTTGTTTGGCCCCAAATAAACACACGAAGACATACTAATTATGGAACGGTTGGTCGG
Source organism: Cricetiscus sungorus (assembly GCA_030556225.1). Lineage (NCBI taxonomy): Eukaryota > Metazoa > Chordata > Mammalia > Rodentia > Cricetidae > Cricetiscus > Cricetiscus sungorus. The sequence goes on along the minus strand of JANBXA010000119.1, from coordinate 101,175 downwards.
TGGGTTGGGCTTAATATTGTATAGCTTTGTCTTAATTATTAACCCATTACTACTAACCTAATTATTTACATGTGGTCTTATGTTACCTGAGAAGTGTCTGGACTCCTCATTACTGTGGCAGCTACATGTCATCTTCTACATTTCTCAGAATTCTCCTCATTTCCTAGCCCTGCCTAGCTAACTTGTGGTTTATTCATTAACTAATAGGAGAACCATATATATGGAAGGACAACCCCATCCTCTCCTCTTTTGTGTCTAAATAAACGGTTTTAACTTTAATATAGTCAAATTATATAAAACAAAACAATTATTAAGTAAGAACTCCATTTACAATACTTAGTCCCTTAACATTTAGCAAGATTTAAAGAGAGTATTCTATCATCTATCCTATCTTGTGAGTCTAAAGTCCTATATGTGACTTATGCATTTCATAACTAAGGAAAATTATAACCATATATGTCTTCAATTTCATTAAAGACCACAGAAGGATGATATATAAACTCTAGAATTGACAGACACATCTTGTTGCCTGTTCAGTCACCAAAATTTCCTCTGTAACATTGGAGCATCCATCATCAGCCCATAGGCCACAGTGTGTCTAGACAGAAATCTCAGTAAAGCAGGGAATTTTAAACTACCTCAGCTGTATTGGTAATTTGTTAGTCTGTGTCCTGCAGAATGTCTGGCAGACTTTTCCATGAAGCAGGAATCCATCTTGTTTTGCAAGTTGAGCAGTCACTTTTCTATGGGTCCTGCATATCCAGTTTATACACTATACAGTCAAAACAGTCCAGGCAAGAACAGTTTCTTGCCCAAACACTCATCTTGCCATGTGGATTCAAGCTGTATAACAAGTTTCTTTGATGCCATCTTACTCTTTGAAGTAATTGGGATTGCCAGGAGCAGTTTTATCTCACCACTGTCATAAAAAGAAAAACAAAACAAAACAAAACAAAAAAAAACACTAAGCCATTTTAAATGCCATATCCATATTCTGATGGTCTTTGAAATGTTCTCTATTCATGTTGACCTTAAATATGTACTAATAAATGAAAATGCATATCAATGTAAAGGATTCATTCCTACATCATATTACCCCCCTTTTTTTTTTTTTTTTTAGGAGATTGGTTGTGATCATTAACCATTTATAATCAACCTCATTTAAATAAAAGCAAACATTTATAAAAATTATTTGGGAATTTGGACATCGTTCATTCCAAACTGCTTCCTACTGGTTGGGGGCTATGTCAATAGCATGCGATCCTGATTAAACACAGAATCCTGGTCAAATCCTGACTGTAGTATTCTGCAAGACTCCGTTGTCCCAGCTATATTGAGTGTTGGATCACCTGAGCCACTGCGTCAGGGGTTCTTGCTTAATCAAAACATATTAGTCTGGAAGGAATACATAGCTTTTCATTTTTGTGGAAACAAGAAGAAAATCTCTTTTCAAAGTAACAAGTCTTAAATTTAGACTTCAAGGCATTCTCAAAATATATAAATCAAATTAACCCAGCAGCATTTCTATTCAAATGTATTTTAGCAGTTGTTGCTCCTTCCTTAGCAATCAAAACATTCAAAGACAACACAATAGCATGTAGTATCCAGAATTTCTGTATATTTTCCATCTTCATGTGACTTTTTTATTACCCTATTTACCATATTTACTTTTATTTTTTTCATTTTTTGAGACAGGGTTTCTCTGTGTACTCTTGCTTGTCTTGGAATTCACTATGCAAACCAGGCTGACCTTGAACTCACAGAGATTTGCTTGCCTCTGCTTCCCAAGTGCTCAGATAAAAGGCATGCAGCACCACACCCAGCTACTCTATTTCTTCTTTTCCCATTACTTTTCTCTCCCAAGCCTACATACATTTTTAAACACACTCAAAAATTTAATTCATCTGAATCTGTCTTTACTGTGTATTGCTACATTTTTCTATCCTGGAGTCTTTTGTCTGCTAAACAGCATGGCAAAAGGAGCCATGAGGCAGTTTTTGTGCCTTATGCTGAGGCAGAAAGCCAAGCTGGTGTTAGAGAAGCTGCTTCAGCCTCTGCTTCTGTCTAGCAAAAAGAGAGCACCAGAAAAGAACTGCTACTAACAAGCAAGCCTCTCTCTGTTCTTTGATGTTTAAGCCCTTTTATGCTTTGTCACTTTCTACAAGGAAATTTATTCAACCCACATTGACACCATTTCATTACAAGTTCCACAAGGATGCCCACTTATTCATGTGGGTGGGGTGTGCAGTAATACAACACAAAACCTAAGACATCTAGCTTTCCATTCCCCACTCACCCTTGAATCTCTCCATCTGATGCACTCATGTGACTGTAGGCTTATTTCATGAACTGGAACCTATACCTGGCAAAGTTGAGATGAGCAAAAGCTGACATTAATTAGCACAAGGACATATGGTAAAACCAAAGCCATTGGTCCAAAAAATAAAGTAACACTAAGATGGCTTCTAATGGTATTCTGCTATATCCATAGATTGGTGCCTTATTTACCCATAATCAGAGAGATTTCCTCCTTCTGCAAATAGGAACAAATACAGTGTGGTACTTTGAAAGTAACTGGCCCCCATAAGCTGGCAGGGATTGTCACTATAGAGAAGTACAGCCTTTTAGAAGGTAGAGTATCTTTGTGGGGACAGTTTTTGAGGACTCTTCTGCTTAATTTTCCATCAGTGTCATATACCCCTTCCTATTGCCTTCTAATCAAGTTGTAGACAGAACCATGTCTGCTGTACAGCACCATGCTCCCCACTATGATGATAATGGACTGTGCTACTCCCGTCATTGAGGAACTTGCAGCCAAATAGGAGGGCCTGCATCCAATATGTGGCATCAAGATATTCCAGTCATTGACGTCTCCATATTTGAAAGAACCGGGTCCTCTGTTCTTTGAGTCCTGTGGAATCAAGTCCTTGCTTGGGGGGATTAGAATCTGCACTGTCACCATCTTCAACAGGTTACTTAGAGGAGCCCTGTTCCTTTTCTAAAAGCTGATAGTAGTGTACAGAAATAGGTTTTTTGAGCATGGAATTAATTTGAATTTCAATCATTCGAGTTAATTTCTGGAATGCCCAAGGTTCAAAAGTCAGCAGCAGCAAAAATCCCACAAATGGTACCGGGAGAGAAGGAAGGAGGGTAGAAAGCCAAGGGGAGATGGAAACCATTTTTTGTACCATCTTTCTTGTTGTTCTGCCTCTCTCTCTCTCTCTCTCTCTCTCTCTCTCTCTCTCTCTCTCTCTCTCTCTTTCTAATCCTTCTCTAATTTTTCTCATACTGTCCTTTACTACTCCTGTCTTGCTAGTATAAAAGCAACATTGCTACTTAAGGGCAGCACAGAGACCTTCATGATGCAAGAACAGGAAATCAAGTCCCTCCTATTTTGGAGAACGACTTCTGCCAGAGAATCAAGGGAGTATGCGAGGTCGTCTATCCCCTTCTGAAGTCGCTGAACATCTTTGTCAATAGATGAGCATAGTTCAGAATACCTGTTGCTGGATAGAACAAGGGAGGAAATGCCTGTCCCCACTCCAGCGGCACCAATACACAGGAGAAGAGAGATGCTGAGGGCATAAATATGCTCTCTGAGCTGCCTAGGGAGGACAGAGACTTACCTTTCCTCCCATAAGGGAAGGAAGACATTAGGGTGATAGTAAAGCAGGCAAGGCAAATGATTAAAATACAAAAGGCAGCTGTGGCCAGGCAGGGGGTGAGGCCATGAGTACCTGACCACCAAGCATGGTTGGGAGGGACAATGTAAATGTGAGGTAAGTTGGGAGAAACAGTTGTGTTACAAAGATGGCTACATTGTGGAGCTTCAGAAGTAGAAATGCATAGCCTGAGGCCAGATACCTGAGTAACAGAGATTCCATGAGTGGAATCTGTATGCTATCTGCAATGATGAGAATTGTTGGAATAAGCCAAATCTCCCAAAATGGCTATCCCTTCATATAAAAAAAGGAGAAGAATAATAGAATAGCCAAAACTCCTCCATGAGCTCTGGGGATATCATTGTCTGGTATCTGGACCTCCTGGTGTTGTAAATTATAGGTCACTGAAGGTGAGCAGGATATCTGCTAAGGGAAATGCAGGTAGAGATAAGCAGGTTGTTAGCAGGGGAAGAGGTCTCAGGAGTTGCTAAATAACTGAATAAGGAGTTTACTAAGTAACCTGACTGCAATCTTGTAAGCCCTAAACTCTACTTCTCAGGATGTTGGGGAGGGGAGAAGCTAGATCAGGACTGAAAGTAGCTATCTTTTAACTCTTTGGGCTAATCTAAGAAAAAGCTGGCAATCTCTAAGGCTTATGCCAAGATCACTTCTGGCAATTCCTCCATTTTTTTCTTTTTTTAAGTAAGAAGTTGGGCTATTGACATTATGTCACCACAAGTGGGAGCAGGGATCCTGTTCCCCCTAGATAGTTATGTTACATGTATCTTAAAGCAAGCTAACCCAGCCTTCATAGTCAAGATTGCTCATGCCTTCCAAGCCACAGTGCCTTTATGAGAAGGGAAGAGTTTTTTTTTTTTTTTGACATCAACCTTCATGCAACCAGGTATACTCCCATGAAGCCCAGGAAGGGTAGGCACCTTTGGTGGCCTCTTTATTGCACTCATAGATGCACCTAGGTGTTTTAGTTTGTCATTAGCAGAAGGAGGCTTCCCTGGGAAGTGGCCCCCTAGGTTGTGGGTTGTCACCTTTCTAAAGGCTCACCATGACCACATACCTAGAGGTCAAGCCTGTGACAGTGTACTTGGACAGGCTTTGTCATTAGGAAGTAGACATATAATGTTGGCAGATAACATTAAACTCTTAATGGCCTAAGGGCCTAAGCAAACAGTCTTTAAAAGCCAGCAAGGGATAAGGGAGTAGGGTGGTAATGAGGCTGGTTCCTATTCTCGCAGCTCCCTTCTTTTTTTCTAGCCCTTCTCTGACCTAGGCCATACTGTCTCTAGTCACTCCTTTGTGATCTGTATAGAAGTAACATTCCTTCTTGAGTGTTGCACAAATTCCACCTTGTTGTAAATACAATAGGATTAAGGCTTGCCTGTTCTAGACAATGACCCCTGAGAGAGACTGAGGGAGAGAGTGGGAGAGAGAGAGAGAGAGAGAGAGAGAGAGAGAGAGAGAGAGAGAGAGAGAGAGAGAGAGAGAGAGAGAGAGAGAGAGAGAGAGAGAGAGAGAGAGAGAGAAAGGAAAAGAGAGAGAGAGAGAGAGAGAGAGAGAGAGAGAGAGAGAGAGAAAGAGAGAGAGAGAGAGAGAGAGAGAGTAAGAGAGAGAGAAGGTAATTATGCTCCCGAGATCTCAGGTCTGATTTCCTCTGTTCTAAGCATCTCACCAAAAGATCTGGCAGTCATTGGGCCTCATTTTCTTACTGCAAGAAAACACCAACATGCCCTCGATCCCCTTCAACCCCATAATAGGACAGAGTTGGATCTTTTTCATATTCTTGTGCATGGATTTTTTTCATTTGACATGAGTAAAAGTCTCTTAAGTTCCATCATATCAGAATCTGTCCTCCACAGATTTCTCAAGGACATCCACATTTAAAAATTCTTAAATGAAGAGTGCATGATTTAAAGCATCATGTGGAGACTGGGAACAAGACTTCTTTCTCCTTATAAGTTGCATTTTTTAAGGAGCTATGAGCATGCTCCATAATTTCTTGCCCTTGAGGATTATAAAAAATACCTGTTATGTGTTTAATTTTTTATTGTGCACAGTGTTGAAATGCTTTACTAGTATATCCAGATCCATTGTCTGTCTTTATAATTTGTCGGAACTACCAAGTAAGCAAGACATTTTAAACAGTGACTTATCACAGGCTTAAGGCTTCTCCAGTTTGTCCAGTGGCCATTAAGAGCCTGAATATGTATCAACTGTCACATGTACATACTTTAGTCTACCAAGTTTTGCAGTATGTGTAACATCCATTTGCCATAAATGATCAGGAGGCAGGCCTGAGTTACCTGTAACTCCTATATTAGTTACAGGTAAATATTGTGGGCACACATCACATTGTTTGAAAATTTGTTGAGCAGTTTATATAGTTAAACCAAACTGCATTCTTAGATTATTACTATTTTGATGATGAAAGCTGTATGACTGCTGAGCTAATTTTCCTATCAGCAAGTGGGTTTATAAAGTTTGAATGAGATCTTATATGACCCACAAAGCACAGTGAATAACTTTAAAGTGAATGGCACTTTGAATTTGCTCAAACAGCATTTTAACCTAATTGTTATTAGTTCCAAAATGGAACTATCACTAATACTTTAAGAGCTCTGGAAACATAATGACTATCAATGTATAAGTTAAATGAATTACTTATTAGAAGCTGAAAAAGTAGTGCAACAGCTTGTAAGTCAACTATCTAAGCTGAAGATGAATCTGTCTGTACTACATATTCTTTTCCCGTTAGAAAAACCATCAGGAGAAACTAACAGCATTTTTTACAGGATTACTCCATACAATTTTAGGAAATACAAAAGGTTGTATTAGTATAAATTGTAACAGTCTATGAACTGGAAACTGATCATCAATTTTTCCAAAAACTTAGCAAAAGCTCACGGACCAAATATTATAATTAATAAAAGCTTGAAAACTTAGGCCCTAAATCTAGAGAGAGGGAACTTCTAATGATAAAATAAGGTTAACTCCTTAAGTCAGGAGTGCTATGGCTGGTGCCTGAGCCCACTCTCAGATAAGGGGAGGTAACACCCTCACCATCTAAGTAAACATTCCTTTGCCGGTTAATTGGTGGTTGTAAGGGTTTTGAAATAACTATTAACTTTCTATTTGGGATAGGAAACATGTATTATGCTTGGTTCTCTAGCAAAATATCTCTTAGACTCCACACAACATTTTGTACGATACAAGCTACTATTTTAAAATAAGGATTTAGCACTTTGGTTGAGGAAACCAAAGTAATGTAAATGGAACCATAACAATAGTCCCTTGCCATAAGAAAGAAGTCAGACTATGTTTTGTGAAAAGCACATAAGCCTCCCATGGTTTTGCATACTCAATATAGCAGATCTGTTGATGTTGGATTGTATTCTCCAATTGTAGGAGAACTTGTCTACCCTCTTTATTTAGCTGTCCTGGTGACTTGGGTTCACTGTCTCCTATAAGGATATGGCTTAAAGGTTTTAAATTGCCAGTAGATGCTTTTAAAAAGGCCATAACCATTGGATATTTCCCAATAATTTCTGAAATTCATTTAATGATCATAAGCTATCTTTAATTTTTAATATTTGAGGCTTAATTTCTTTAGGATGCAACATAAGTCACAAATACTTTTGAAAATTTTTCTGCTCTGTCCTGTAAAGCTTTCTGTTGCTGACAATGTCTCATTTGCATTTTCACTGACACCTTTCTAGGTGGGGGGCCTGACAGGGCTGAAGTTCCCTGAGGCATTTTTTTCAATAGCCTTTCTCAAATCTTATATTGACCTATATTCTTTCAATTTCTTTTTTAACCATCAAAATTTAGGAAGATTTTAGTATTCTCTCCTCTGTTAAACTTTTTAAAATCATTCATACAGATTTCTCTGGCTCTCAGGCCATTTTGGCTTTTGCCATTTCCTAAGGACTGCTGTCTCTTTTTAACATATCTCAAGCAATGCAAATAGTATTTTTTGTTAAGATGTACACACTCATAATCACACTCCATACATTTGTGTGGCCACACCATACATACATGCATACATCTTTGAGCCCTTTTTTTCTAAAGATTAGTTTGTTGAAATAATACATCCTTAACTGAACTCTCTTGTAATGCGGCTGATATTTAAACTCTTTACATGAAACTCAAATTCCTCTTTCTCGAAAGGAGTACTTGGAAGTCCCTAAGGAACTTCACCTCCTGGGATAAGGATTGACTCATTATTATTGAACAGATAGCAGGAGAACTCACCAGGAATTGGCATGCTCATGAGCAGTGAGGACATATTCCAACTCGCCTTCCTGCAGCTCACAGGTCTGCAGGTCAGGCTCTCTTCTTAGTGCATGCTACAGATGTTTCTTCTTTAGGGTTGGGGACTCCGTTCCATATATGCCCTCCCTCAACTCCCACATTGGGCACTACTCGTCCTGACCCATTGTTGGGGGGGGTAGTTATTCGTGGGTCGAGATGGGCTAGAACCTGAAAATAATGGAAGAGAGAGAAGGAACAAGACCAAGCAATGGATTTGTCAAAGTCTAACTTTATTAGTCATAAAGAGGAGTTTTTAAATCAAATACAGAGGAAATGGGGAGGGGTAGCTTCTGTTGACTCTGGGGTTCCCAGACCATAGACATCTGTTTATTTTAGTTCCTGACGCCTGGTTCATCTCAGTTCCAGGCACCTGGTTTATCTCAGTTCCTGGGATGGGTGGAACAGGCTGCTTATTAAGCACTTTCCTGTTTTACCAAGATAGGGCTCAATTAGTGTTTTAAGGTGTGAACAACTCTGCAAGAGGATGTGACTCAAGACTGGATCCCAACAAGATGCTGTGGTATCAATCATACAACTGAGGAATAGAGGCAGTAATGTATAGGTTCCAAGCATGCATTTGGAAAGGCACTGACAAATGGTGGATTGTGGGAGATATGTGCCATTAGTTTGTGGTGAGACTTTGAAATTTCCTGGCAAGTGATTGTGTGCTGGTAGCTCTTAGTAGGAGTTGGACAGGCATGGTTTCACTTGGTCCTTCCCAGTGTGGAACAGGAAATATTGGGACACTTGACAGTTCCTTTCTAGTTTTGTGCCTTAGACCACGGTGTTCCATGAATTTCTTTAGAATCTGATTGTGGGTACTCTCCCCTCTCTGTGTCTCCTCAACTTTCTTCCTTCTTTCTTTCCCTTTTTCCTTCCTTCCTTCCTCCCTTCCTTCCTTCCTTCCACTTTCCTTCCTTTACTTCTTCCTTTCTTCCTCATTTCTGTCTCTTTCTCTCTCTCCATCTTTCTCTCTCTTTCTCTCCATGTCTCCAACTCTCTCCTCCCACAGATCTTTATACATACATATGCAATTTAATGAGTCCCCAAACAATCTGGGAGCCAGGGCTATGTGAAGGGGCCTAAGGGTTTGCCTGTATCAATTTATAGGATATGATACTGCTGAGTTCTGAGAGCCCCACTTTATGCATCAATGCTCTTGTCCTTAATTCTCACCATAGTTACACCTAGCAATCCCTGGGGACGTTTGTATAGCTTTCCGGATATAGGGTCACAACACATGAAATATATGCTTTATGAGAAACTGAAGTTGGAACATAAACAGGTGGGAAATAAAGATCTTTAAGAATGATAACACCGAACATCAGAAAAGTTGTCAGCTGACCAAGGAGAGAGTCTTCTATTTGTAAGTGCTCATCTTGGCATAGACTTATTAGCTGAGGAATGAGATTCTCTCTGTGTTATGATTTCTCTTGACTGAAAAGTCTAATCCTTTTGTTCTATTCCTTCTGCTCCTCAGGAAGGAGTTGTACCATGCTACAATTGGACTTGTGCCTCTTGGACTCAGTTATCTAAGTGTGACAGATACTGTTAGCCACTGCCACCACTGTGCTAGAGTCCTAGGATCTTCTATGTAGAACAGTGACTTGCACTGTGAATGGAATGCCAGTCAGCCTTAGGCTTCTGGAAGTCAGATTCAGGCTTTAAAGAACTTGTGGATGCAGAACCTGTAGATACTTATCTTGGGTAATATTTCCACACTTTGAGGGTACTTGCCAAGTCTTCCTAATGTTTCCACTTACCATGGTCCATTATGGACAATTAGGGGAATTCACCTTCTATTGAAAGTACATGAATCCTTATTGGATATAAGGGTGTTTCTTAGTAGTTTGATAATTTGTAGAATTAGATCTTCTCTCATTCTGATCTCCTGAGTACAGCTGTCATGGCTGTATCAGAATCTGGCTATGTCTTTCTGGAAACATGGGTCCTTTTGGCTAGGTGGTTCCTGGAGGTAGGGGTAGCAGGAGGAAGCTCACAGAATCTTACTATACAGAGTGTGTCTCTACAGGTCTGCACAGCTGACTCCTGATTAAAGACATTCAGCATAAAAAGAAGGTGGACATGCTGAGGCAGGAGAAAAAGAAAGTACAGGAGAAGTAGGACCTGCTGAAACACCACGTGGAGGACTTAAACTTGATCTAAACAAACCAAGAAGAGATGCGTGATGTGAAAATCCAGCAACAACAGGTAAGGGATAGGGAGATGGTATAGATGAAGGTCGGCAGCAATTGGACATTTGACTGCCTGTACTTTGACACATTATATTATTCATTCATGCTCCGTGCCAGTTATCTACTCATGCCATCCAGGTATTCAATTCAGTGTCTATGTTCAATTACTTCAGGGATGTCAGCCTCTTATGAAACTGAATTATTGGGAAACCATTTCTCTTGCTCTGCTTGAACCTGCAGTTCAGTGAAGTGGATTGATCAGTAATATATCACACATGTACTTGTCATTATGATAGTTAGGATTCTTTTTCTTTTTCCTCTCCCCCTCCTCATCCTACTCCTTCTTTTTTTTTCAATACAAGTTTAGTCTGTCTGTTTAGGAAATCACTTTGTAAACCAGGCTGACCTCAACTTCACAGACATCTACCTGATTTTGCTTCAAGATGCTAGGATTAGTGGCATGAGCCATCTTCACCCCAGGATAGTTAGGATTTTAAGCACAGAGTTGTGAGTGAGTTCTGGATCCTGGGACTCATTTGAATAACAAGGCTGTTGTGACATCACAGTGAGAACCAGTTTGCAAGGAAGAGAACCTCATCCAAGTTCAAAATGTCTGCTTTTCAGAGTCAATGATTTTGGTGGCATGTGACTTTTCCGGCTCTTCCTGCTTCCAACAGTTTTCTCTTCACTTTGCCCAGCTGTGGCTTCAGAGCAACAGAAGTCTCAGTAGCAGGGTCAGCCCTGTGTTCTCTAAGTGGTGCTAGACAGTTATCCCATCCAGGACAGTATAGTCTGGGGATTACTGAGTGATCATCTGGGATCTTTAGATAAACTTGTTTTGGGAGGTGGGGATTTGGCTCTTTGAGGAAAAAATTCTCTCAGTACCTCAAAATGATATACCCATGAAATTGCACTGTTTTCCACTGAAGAACTAGGCCCCATGGACTGAAGGCTGAGTTGTAAGACTGTACTGAAAATGTTGAATTTGTATAAACTCTATAGCCAATTTGCCATTATATTTCTAACTCTCTATTCTCTTGTTTCTTTCTCCTTCCTTCTCACTTCTCTCTCTCTCTCTCTCTCTCTCTCTCTCTTCTGTGTGTGTATGTGTGTGTGTGTGTGTGTGTGAGAGAGAGAGAGAGAGAGAGAGAGAGCGAGAGAGAGAGAGGGAGAGAGGAAGAGAGAGAAATACATATTCATAGATAGATACAAAAATAGATATATAAATTGACAGTGAGTGAGTGAGTGAGTGAGTAAGGGAGAGGAAGATAGTCTATATCTCTGTGTAGTTTAAGACTGTGAGTGTAGTAGCATATCATGCATGTGTACATATTTCTGAAGACACCACTGGAGTTCATGTTATCTTCCTCTTAATTCAGGGTTTCCTACTTCCCTGAATTCCGACTCTTATACGTACTAGCCATGCTGACCAGCATGCTCTTGGGATCATTTGTATGTGTTTGCAATTGTATGACATTGTGTAATCCTCTTTAAGAACACAATCATCTAATAAGCAGGATCTCAAGAGATTGGAGGAAATACTTGAAGTCCTACTGAAGCAGAAGGAGATGGTCATTCAGACAAAGGAACTCTCAGAAAAGTTGCACCATTACTTTGATGTCTCCCAGATGAGGTAAGAGCCCTGTCGTGGCCAAAAGTTAGAGCCTAGAGTGGCCCTTGTACCTGGGAACTGTATTATTTATGGGCTTGCTCTCACATGCATGGCTGTAAGCCACAGCCAGGAAAAGGTAACCTTAGAGAAATTTGCAATTCATTCAACAAGAGCATCCATCCAGAAAAGAATATGTTTGATATCAGTGTGTCTATAGATTTGAGTCTTCATTCCTTCCTTCTGACATCTATATATTCTGACAAGTATTTTCTTGAACTGACAGTGATTTGTTTTCCTCAGCCTCCCAAATTTTGGGATTGAGTGTGTGCTTCACCAGGCATGATAATTTATTTAGAAACCTCCCCTATAGAGAAGACATACTCAACTTTGAAGACTGCTTTCTGCATCACTGAGCCATTTCCTGTGCAGATTGTTCTCCTGGTAGAGTAAGTTTTGGACTTTCCAGGGTGAAACTACAGATGTGTACACTACCTCCTTGGTACTGTTCTCTCACTGTCTTCCAAAGGTAGTCTGGATGTTGATTCCCAGATCTAGTACTAAGTCTATCACAAGTTTCTGTTTGATCCCAGCCAGGGCCAGGGTTCATAGCAACACATCTCAGGAAATGCGTCTCTATCATGACAGGATCTATCTTTTATTCTATTCATGTTCAAGGTGCCTCCTGGATAAGAGAATTGATGCAGGGCTGAATTATGTCTATGTATAAAATGATGTGGTCAATCAATTCTGTCATGTGTAACTTGAATACTGCTCTTATGCTGTGTACTATTGTATTAATTTACTGTTGTTATTTACACAATAATATGCTTAAACTGTGGGAGAAGATGCTATTCTTTCTAGTAACAAGTAAATTTGTTAAGGCTAGTCACTGTTTTAATGAGTGCCATTTTAAAATTTGTTTTTGATTAAAATGATTTTTATCAATACACAAGCAACCTGCCACTTTTCACACTTGACTCCACAATCTTTATTCACGTATTGTGTCACACTCCTATATATCAACAGATCACATGTATCTGAGAATCTCTTCAAGTTCCAGGCAGCATGGGAGACATACTTAGTTCTCTTCCAGCCAGGACACACAGGAAATGGTGTCTTTCAGTGTGGCTAGCAAAACCTAGTCCATGGATATGCACTTATGATGAAATCAGTGTCTATTCTGTGTCTACGCTGCTATGATTTTTGCTACACATAACATAAGGTACTCTATAGTGTCATGTCTCCTTATCAGGGAATGACAATTAAGAAATCCTCTCCACTGTTTCTCTGAATATCAGTCTGGGTCATCCTTGCAGTTCTCTGGAAGTTTGTACAATTGCTCTTATATATTCATCTTCCTTGTGCCACAAGTCCTCCTTTCCCTTTCTCTTCTTTTCAACTCCCTCTCCACTCACTGCCCCCATCCCCCACAACCAAAAATCTCAGGAGAGCTTGTTCCTTTCCTCTTCTGTGAGGAACCTTGTATGAATCACTTAGGTTACTCTTTGTATCCTAGTTACTGTGATGGTGTGAATTATAGGCTGGCGATCCTTTGCTCTATGTCTAAAATCCAAATATGTGTGAGGACATACCATGTTCTTTTTTTTGTGTGACTGGGTTACATCACTCAAGATGGTTTCTGCATGTTCCATCCATTTGCCTGCGAATTTCAAGATTCCATTGTTTTTTTCCCACTGAGTAGTATTCCATTTTGTCAATGTACCACATCTTCTTAATTTATTCTTCCGTTTCGGGCATCTAGGTTTCTTTCAGGTTCTTGCTGTTACAAATAATGATGCTGTGAACATAGTTGAACAGATGTCTTTGTTTTATGGATGTGGATCATTATGTATATGTTTAAAAGTGGAATTGTCATGTCCTTTGATAGACTGATTTCCATTTTCCTGAGGAACCACCATTCTGGTCTCCAAAATGACTTGTACATTTGCACTCCCACATTCTCTCCAGCATGAGCTATCATTGGTGTTTCTAGTTTTAGCCACACTGAAACAGTAAGATGGCACCTCAGAGTTGTTTTGATTTGCATTTCTCTGAAGGCTAAGGATGTTGAACATTCTCTTTCATTCATGTTGGATTCCTCTATTGAGAATTCTCTATTCTGATCTTTACCCCAATTTTTAGTATAGTCACTTGGTGTTTTGGTGACTGACTAGTTTCTTGAGTTATTTGTATATTTTAAATATCAGCCCACTGACAGAGGTGGGTTTGGTGAAGATCTTTTCCCAGTCTGTGTGGTGTTCTTTGATATTGTCAACTTTGTCATTTGCCTTACAGAAGCTTCTCAGTTTGAGGAGGTCCCATTTATTAATTGTCAATCTCAGTGTCTGTGATTCTAGTGTTATGGCCTAGAAGTTGTCTCCTGTACCAATTTGTTCAAGGGTACCTCCAACTTTCTTTTCTAAGAGGTTCAGTGTGGCTAAATTTAGGTTGATGTCTTTGATCCATTTGGAATTGAGTTTTGTGCATGGTGATAGACCATCCAGTTGTACCAGCACCATTTTTTGAAGATGCTTTCCTCTTCCCATTGTATTCTTTTAGTTGATTTGTCAAAAATTATGTGTTCATATGTGTGAGAGTTAATATCAAGATTTTTGATTCAATTCCATTCACCTACCTTTTCATTTTTTGTGTCAATACCAAGCTGTTTTCAGGACTCTAGCTCTATAGTAAAGCTTGAACTTGGACATGGCGATGCCTCCTGAAGTTCCTTTATTGTTCAGGGTTGTTTTGTCTATCCTGAGACTTTTGTTTGTCCATAAAAAGCTGAGTATTAACCTTTCAACATCAGGAAGAATTGTCCTGGGATTTTGATGTGGATTGTATTGACTCTGTAGATTGCATTTGACAAGATTGCCATTTTACTATGTTTATCTTGCCTATCCTAGACCATGGAAGATCTTTCCCTTTTCTGGTGTTTTCTTTATTTTCTTTCTTTAATGACTCAACTTACTTGCTATATAGGTCTGTAATTTGTTTGATAAGATTACCCCAAGTTATTTTCTGTTGTTTTTGCTATTGCAACGGGTGATGTTTCTATGATTTCTTTCTCAGCCCCTTTATTGTCTCTGTATAGTAGGGCTACTCCGTGTATGTGAGTGTGTGTGTGTGTTTGTGTGTGTGTGTGTGTGTGTGTGTGTGTGTGTGTGTGATAATCTTCTATCCTGCCAGTTTGCTGAAGGTGTTTATCAACTGTAGGAATTCCTTATTTTCATCTCTTCTCCTATTTTTACTCAACAGGATCTTTCCATATACATTATGACCTTCAGTCTTGTCTTTCATGGATTTCCTGAATGTGCTATCAAATGGGTTTCTGCATCTATATTTATTTCTTGTGCATTTTCTTGGATGTTTTCCTTGTTTCTTTGTTTTTCCTATTGTGATGTTTTAAGTGTTGGTGTATTTTATTACATTTTATTTTATTATCCATTAGAAGCTAGTTGATTATCTAATGAGAGACAGAAAGTAGTGAATACAGAAGGAAGTAATGTGTGGTAGAGCTGAGAGGGATGAAGGTCAGGGGAAATCATAATCAGGATATATAATGGAAGAAAAAAATATTTTCAATAAGGGGGGGGGAAAGACACTTCTTAGCCTTGTGAGTGACAAGAGTGACAGGAATATAAGGGAAGGTATATTATCCTTGATAGGCACATGAAACATGTGTATCTCAAATCAGGGTTCTAGTGTCTACCTGTATAGTTCATATTAGAGATTGTATTTTTTTTTCAGTTAGTTATAGAAGCAAAAACTCCCAGTCATTTTCAAAAGTTGTTTCAGTAAGCAAATAAAAGGAGACAGGGCTAAAATGATAGTATACTTTATTGTCTAGGACAATGGGTAAGGGTGACAAGATCATTATTGTACTGAGAAAATTACTACGTAAATACATAAACACAGAATAGGTGGGGGCTTACTGCAGACAAAGACCACAGAAGAAGAATCTGATCCAAGCTGGTCTACAGACTCCACATGTAAATGGAGTCAGTTTTCCTTTAGAATACAAAATAGAGATGCAAATGGATCCACAATAAACACATACAGAAAACACAGAGGAGATGTACATGATTTAATTAACTGAATAGGATTCAGGAGATTTTTAAAAGCTGTTTTCACAATTAGTTATTATTGGTGATGATGACAATGATGATGATTATCATATCAAAATCATCCAAATGTCAACTTTTTAATTTTTTTTTTTATTTTTTTACATGTCTATCCCAGGTCCCTCACCCTCCCTCTTTTCCTTTCTTCCACCCTCTCATGCCCCCTGAACACTGTCTCTTCCCATCCCCCGCTCCCACTTCACATGTAGGGTGATGACCTCCAGCAGGGAACTGCTCTCCAGTCTCCAGGTTAAGGGACTATCTCTCCATGGGGGATGTGTCTCCAAAGTCCTTTAGTGCACCAGGAATACATCCTGGTTCCACTGTCGGAGGTCCCTTAAACTGCTCAGGTCTAAGCTGAGACCCATGTTAAGGGAGTCTGAGTCAGTCCCATACTGGATTCCCAGCTATCAGTCTGGGGGCCATTAACTCCTCCTTGTTCAAGTCAGCTGTCTCTATGTGTTTCTATAGCCTGGTCTTGTTCACCCTCTCTGCATCTAAATTCAAGTTCAGCTCTGTGTTTAGTTGTGGGTGTCTGCTTCTGTTTCCATCAGCTACTAGATGAGGGCTCTATGATGGTTGATAAGTTAGTCATCAATCTCATTATCAGGGAAGGACATTTATGGTAACCTTTCCACTGTTGCTCAAATTGTTAGTGGGAGTCAACTTGTAGGTCTCTGGACATTTTTTTAGGTTCAGTTTTCTCTTCAAACCTGTAATGGCTCCCTCTTATGGTCTCTCTCTCTCTCTCTCTCTCTCTCTCTCTCTCCCTCTCTCTCTCTCTCTTTCCCTCTCTCTCTCTCTCTCTCTCCCTCTCTCTCCCTATTTCTCTCAGCTATTCCTCCCCTGACTCAATTATCCTAGTCCCATGTATTTTACTCTCCTCCCCTTCTCTTTCTCCAAATTCACAGATCAATTCTAAAATCATGTGCTTCCTCTTTACTTCACAACATAATTTAAAATAATAGCAATACACAAATCTTGTTGTAATATGTAACAAAAGTCAATCAGATGTCTCAGGTATTTGTTTACATAAATTTTACATGATCTATAACATGTGTATAAATTATAGAATAATATAAATGGCAAGGCATTCTCTAGAGATAGGGTTGTAGGATCCAGAATTAGAGTGTATAACTGGTACCAAATCCAAGAGTTTGCATATGCATTTCAATGAAATTCAATATGTCTACAATAGACTTCAACTTCTCAGTAACATAACTGCTACACATCAGTAAATTATTTATCTCTTTACGCTTTCAACTTGCAACTTAAAAAAAAAAAAATCAGGCTTCAAGCTAACATACATAAAATCCCCAACTAATTCAATATAAAGAAAAGCACTTCTCTAGACTTATTAACACTAGTCATTCTGGGGAAGTCCTAAAATACTTCTTGTTTATTCACAACAAAATCCTAGTAAAAACATTAGTGAACTAACAACATATCAGTTTGAAATCTGATATTCACACTTGTCTGCTCAAGCACCATGAACACCTCCACCCCATCCTATTTGGGGCCTGAACTCATACTATTACTATAAGAAAAGTAAAGAGCACTCAGGTTAGCCTTCACAAATGCAATGTTCTGCCCTGAGCCTACTTTGGAACCACAACATCTGGTTTCTTATTTGAGAGGTAATACAATACCTTCCATGAATCCACATCACTGTAACATTTTCAAACCTCAATGGGAATTACAAAATCAACCGTAACTTCACTGAAATGGTGGCTGAAAATCTATATTCCAGATGAGGAGCAAAGAGACCAAGAGAAAAAGAGTGATTTTGCTCACAATGGAGCTATCATCTTAGCTAGCTATTGTCTGATAAATATCCACATATATGCAGATACACTAAGAATTTCATTGACTTTCCTCTTCTCCCTAGACTAATGCATTTGAATGTTTGGTCTTCAGGCAGTAGAACTAGTTGAAAGGTTAGGAGGTGTGGCCTCGTTGGTAGAAATTTGTCATTGCATGTGGACTGTGAGGTTTCAGAAACCAAAGCGAGACCTAGAGTCTCTCTTTTCTTGTTGCCATGATCATGGTGTCTATGCACAGCAATGGAAGACCGACTGACATACACACAATATCACTAGAACAGTAAACAATCAAACTCTTGCCATTTTCCAAACTATACAGCTGTACAGAATTCTTTTCTACCGAGTCACCCGGAGTCCCACTGAGAAGGCAACTGACAGGTGATGAAACAGTATAGTTTCCATCATCCTTCTGTTCAAATGACATCTTTTGAAATGTTTGTATTAATTTGTGAGTTTAGAATGGGGAATCATTGTCACAATGCTAATGTAGAGTTCAGAGGACAGCTTTCAGGAGTTGGTTCCATCCTTCTACTATGTGGGGTTCTGGAGGCTGAACGTGGGCCACCAGGCTTGGGGGCATATGTCTTTACTGACTGAGTCATCATAGCTAAAGAAACATCATTTTATAAACACTTTGAAAAGCCATGTATCATGCATCGAAATTATCATGTAGGCCACCCGGAAGCAGTTTACCAAGTCCCTTACTGTTTGATACATTTCTTAAGCGAAAAAGTAATGTTATTAATCCTTACAAAAAATAAAAAAAAACCAAAGAAACAAAACAACAAAAACAAAAACAAAACAAACAAACCAAAAAAAAAACACCCCCAAAAACAAAAAAATGATCTCAGTGGTTAAGTCAGAAGCTCAAGGCTTCAAAATCAGACAAAGAAAAAGTTATATAAATTTATATAAATAGAAAAGTATATTTCTTCTAAATTGTTTTTCCTTCCAACTTCATAATAAAAGACTGAGAACAGCTATAAAGGAATTATTCATTCATGAGTTTGATGATCTCAACAAGGGGGTATGTGAGGGACAGATTGTAAACTACCTTTGGTTTTAGAAAGTTAACATTGTACCATCTGAAAACCACTTATCTTCCCATACCACACAAACTCAGGAAAGGAAAATTAAATAAACAAATTGTAGGTCCTGGATTTCTGTGACTTAAGAATGGTTTCCCCTTGCTTCATCAGGTAAACAAAGCTAGATTTCAAGGAAAGAAAGTCAAACCAACCAGGAAACCCAGACAATGCTTCTGCAGGTTATTCACACAGAACACAAAGCAAAATAACTTTTGTAGTATTTCCCAAAGAAAACTTTTAACTTTAAGAGTTGCCAAAGAGAAAAAAATAATATGAACATGAAATGACATGTTTGGCATAGTCATTTTGTTTCAATATGAATGATAGGATACATTTGGGAACAAAACAGAATTATCATCATAGCATACGTACAGTCAACCAAATGCAGTGGATTGAATCCACCCAAAATTTAAGAAGGCAAGGACTTAATGCTGTTAGCAAATCCCGAAGTCATGAAGGTGTACAAAAATGACACTGATTTATCTTAGTCCACTCAACTCACCTGAACTCTTTACAGACAATGACCTTTCAAGAACTGGAATGCCTATCCTGACCTGGGCAATCCAGAGGTTTAAAAAAATTAATAAGCAACTAGGCGACTTCTGGAAATAAAAGGGGATGAGAGAGTGAGGGTGGTAACCAAAACAGACACACCTCTTTGCAATGAACTCTCAAAATTACTTCACTGTGGAGTTGAGAAGCAAAGACCTAACAGGAAAGTGTTGCTCAGGCCACGTTTCATTGTGAACTCCTGAATTCTCAGTGGGGTCCAGCAAATCAATGTGAGGCAACCTTCCTGTTGCAAGATGAGATGGGAATGAGGGTTACACATTCTTAATGAGAAGAACATTTAGGGTTTCACCATCAATAGTTTTACCTGTCTTGCAGGTCCTATTTACTCCCTAAGTGCTAGCAAGTGCCCTAGGGCTTGTGGCTCAGGAGACAGATGCACAGTTACTGGATCTTTGCTGCCTCCCAGGAGAGAAAGCTTGGAAAAGCCCATGAAGGTTCACAGTGTTTACCCTGTTCCACTGCCCCAGGGAGCTCATTTCAGGGTCACAGACTGTCAGGGGGCGAGCATCACTGAACAGTCTTCCCTCAAGGAAAGCCTCAACAGGAGACACTGAAGAAGCAACATAATAATGCAGAACTGAGGATGGGATCAGTGCATGAAACACCCTGGGGCTCCATGCAGGATGGTCTCCCATCCATTTCCTACCAGTGCTACCCCTACTCAGAATCCCAAACTGACCTTAAGCCTTTCAACTACGTTGCTCTTTCACCTTGTGGCTCCCTAGGCTCCCTGCAGGGTTATCCAGAGCAGCTCTGATCCTTGAGGGCTGAGAAGGACACAGGTGGCCACTACCTTGGATTTAGCTGGTGCGAGAAAATAGCATCCCTGTGTAGATGGGAAACAAACAGCAGCTTCTCCTCTGAGTCCCACACAGACCTGTACACAGTCCTGCCAACCAGAGCATGTGCTTCCTGGGTACTGGTAGTAGGTGGGGCAACAAGTCAATGCTAAGAATTACTATTGGACGACACCGGGTGAGCCCAATAGAAAGGCTTGCAACTGTTGGCTCAGGTGCTAGGTTGACATCAACTGTTGCCAGGTGAAAAGTGGTCAAAGTTGGGTGGCTGGCAACAGCTGCTCGGGAAATGCACACCCATGTTCTCCTACCCCTAACATCTCCTGGAGCCACCCTTCCTCAGTGCCTCTGTTGCTTAACTAAGTCTGTGCACTTACAACACATTGATTAAATTTATCCTTGTGTTTCATGTCCAACCAAGAAATGTGGCCTTCTTAGTGTCCAAGGTAGAGCAATGAGAGGTACCCAATGGATGTGTGGATGACCCATTGACAGGATGAAGAGTATCACAGTGTATCTTGTAACTTTGAGCTACCGGATAACCACAAAATCTTTGTCTTTAAGTGGCCATGGGCTTCTGAAATCATCTAGTAGCTTCAGATAAACAAAGTGGCCAACAAACATGTGGTCAATTGTACCCAAGAAGTTATATTAATTGGCACAAGAAGAAACATATCATTACTTACTGCAATGTGGCAAGGGAAAACAGGCTTATCATGCCAAATAATTTTGACAGATGCGTTTTCATCAGTGAATAGAAAGCTGAAAAAAGCCTCTGGAGTATAAATCTTAAGCCAGAAACATTAGATTTTCTGCACAGCTCAAAATTAATTTATATTGATTGAAGTATAACGGTGATTTCCTGGGGGAGGTGGGAAAGGGTATTGACTGGGAATGAACAGTTCAGTCTCTGGGTCTGTATTTTGGTGCAGGCGGTAAAAATTTAATGAAAATATCATACAGCTGTACCCTTGATAAATGCCTGCTCTGAGGGCCAGGCTCAATAGGCACTATTGACATTTGATTGCTGTCAGGGATAGGAGGGTCAGATTCCTTTTAGGATTGGATCCCTATTGGTCTACACTGCCTCAGTGGATTGACCCACACCTGTGTGTATATGGGCAGCATAAACAAAGCTAAGTAAATTATAATTTTTTAAAGAACAAAGAAATTAAGAAGTTGATGTTGAGAGGGATGAGGTGGGTAATATGGAGAAAACACACATGAATATGTGAAATTTCCAATTACATGAAAAGATTAATAGCATTATTAAGGTCAGTTTTTTTCAGTTTTTTTTTTTAATACAATACATGGTACTGCAAAAAAAAAAACTGCAAAAAGGAAAACCACTACCATTTGGAAGTTTTAATTCACACAAGCTTACTACCATCCATCATCCCTATAACTACAAAGGATATTTTGAGTAATCCATGATTGTACCAGGCATTTCTCTTGTTAAATGGTGCTTTCCTTTTAAACAATTTTCTAATTGAAAAGAAAAAAAAATCATATAATATATTTTCATCATGTTATCTTCTCATCAATCCCTCCTATATCTTCCCCACCTCTCTTCCTACCCAAATTTATGTTCTCCTTTCCCTTTCAAAAACGTTTACAAATAAAAGAAACACAAAATTGAAAATCAAACAATCAAAGCACAAATAAGATCCTCCCGAAAAGCCAAAGCAAATCAATATGAAGCAAAAAAAAAGTCCAAAAATTACAATTGAGACAATTTTTTGTTCACTAATTACTCCTAAGCATGGGGCCTGCCGTGATGTGTGATTGATACATCTATTGGAACTGCACTGGAGAAAACTTCTATCTTTATTTCATCCTTTGTTTTTTTGACCCTGCCTTCTCATGTATCACAGGCTGATCTCAAACATGCTATTGCATGTGTCAGTGATGACATTGAACTTCTCAGCCTCCTACTGTCATTTCCTTGTACTGAGAATAAAGGTGTGCATCACCACACACAATCTTCTCTGTTTATTTGGGGTTTTTTTGTTTTGTTTTGTTTTCTCTAGCAGATCCAGGCCCACACAGGCATTGTTCACCACATAGCGTTTCTGGGCCTGGAACTCATCATGTAGACCAGGTTTTCATGGAACTCCTAGAGATACTCCTGCCTTAGCCTCCCAAAGTGTTGGGATTACTGGCATGAGCCACTAGCAAAGCTTCATATGACCTTGAAACTCAAAAGCCCTGACAGTAAATTTGGTCAAAAAGTACCTGTGGTGTCCAGTGATGTGGTTCATGAGGTAAAGATGCACTCCTGGTGATTTGAATTTTATCCAGAGGAACCACACAGTGAAGCCAACTCCTGCAAGATGTTCTCTGATTTCCATGCACTCCACAAAATCCCTATGGTCTGCCCATCACCAAATAAATAATTAAATGGCAATGATAAAAAAAAATGTTCACACATTTTACAGGTCTATGAAAATGTGCTCATAAACTATTCCAGGTACTTCTGTAGACTTCTTAGATGAGCTAAGTTTATTTGAAAGAGAGAAACTAGCTCTTTTAGTTATAGCCAGAAATAAAGGGCAAGCTCTGGAGTGCTTTAATGGCAGGATCTTTTGGTTCAAACTGCTTCTGCTTTTATAATGCAGGACTTGCAATAGCTATTTTCTCTCTGGTTTCAAGGCCTTATCTGGTAGCTAGGTTCTGCTGAAGACCAGGGTGCCCCCCCTGGCTGTATGAAGACATTCCTGGGAACTGAGGAGGGTAGGCTGCTACTAGCCAATGTGGGGTGCTTCCTGTGTCTCCTGGTGACCCTCTCCAGCCCTACAAGGAATAGCAGCTGTGACAATATCCCTAACCTATGCTCCCAGCCATTGTCCCTTATGGCTGTGTGGACTCCAGCCTCCATGAGAGGCTACCTCTCATTTTCCATGAGGGAAAGGTCCTCCTTTGCCTTTTGTGCACTGTCCCTCTATGCCACTACTTCTTCCTGTCCCCACTGGCAGGAGGCCTCTTCTTTTTTCAGTCCTTGCCATCTCCTCCAGGAATCCCCAGTCATAACACCTCTCCAGTGGCTCCTGTTTTCCTTTGGGGAAAAACTTTGTTCACTGCTTTGTTTCCAGCTCCTGGTCCTGAATCTGGCACAGTGGGGGTATGGAAAAAGGTTGATGAGTGAATTAATGAGTATATAAACAGATGAAACAACCGTGATTGGGAATGAGGCTGCCTGGTCTCTGGGGGTTTACCTGGGATCCATCTCTGAGCTCTGTTGCCTAGTGATGGGCAGGCAGCTGTACCCAATCATCTTTGATGAAAGGGAGGAAAGACAGTCTGGGTGATCCTAGAGAAAGGACCCTGTGCCAGGCAGGCTTCTGTGGTCCTTGGTTGTGTGACTCCTTCTGGGTTTGGAAACATGGGTGCTGCTCTGGTTCTTCTAGTGGTTCCTATCCCCATGTGTGTCTGCCAGGGACTCAGCCATGACCTTGCTGCCTGGGGCACACAGACTGGGGACTTTGCCCCTCTCCCAATAACTGCAGAAGCCTCCATGACATAATTTCAAAATGACCACCACCACCCTTCAGTGCAACTCATTAATGCTTGGAAAGGGCTGTGCTCATCTTCACATACACAAGGACATGGATGAAAATGGGCTTCAGCCTTCCCCACAGAGCCTGTCTTAATAGCTTAGTTTCAAACATGAGAAAGGGAGTTGCTGAAATTCTGCTATCAAATCTGAGCCAATATGAAAATTTTTGCATTCCTAATCAAACAGCTATAAAATTTCCATCCCTAAGTAGAATACAGTGTAATCTGCTTGGGCACCTCCTGCTCCTTGTGATAACCAAGGAGCCCTATGGGGTTTGATCCCAGTTCTGTCCTGGTTGTCCACTGTAAGACCAACGAGAGCGTGGTCCCTCGAGTTCCCACTCAGGAAAGGCGACCCCCCAAATCACTCACGAGAAGTGGTCTTGATGCAAACACATAAGGTCCTTTACATTCCTGTATACTGGGGTTGTCCGCCATACACCACTCATGGTAGAGGGCTTAGCGACGACCCCTACCACAGAATTGAGACAGCTTTTATAGGGTTACAGCAAAGCCCATGCATCGTGAACCAATCAACTTGTAGCATCCAGTGCAGACCAATTACTTTAAAGTATCCAGCCCTGCCCTTAGCACAGGAAGTCTGCTGTCACACAGACTTCTGGGTGTTCATTCACTACCATAAACATTAAAGTAGGTGACCATCAGCTTGGGATTTAAGACTCCCAGCTTCCTGGGTTTTCTGGAGAATTAGGCTAAATTTTTCCATCCTAACACCACCATGGTGGCCTATTGATGCCATTGAGAATCAGAAAAGACATCTGTGTGGGAGAAACTGTATCCAGCCTACCCAAGCCACAGTCACCCTGCCCACTGAGCCAAGCCCCTAAGCCTGCCTCAATTCCTAGAGACTGCAGAGGGAGACACATCTGACACAGACACACCAATAGGAATGAACACGCAACAGAGTCAGTCACCTGAGACAATAGGACCTTGGGAAGGGTTATAAAGGCAGGTCTAACTTCCTTAAAAAAGGAGTCTGTAGCACATTTTGCTACTCACTGACTTCCTGTGCCTGAGTCATTGGTGCTGCATCTTCTCAGCCCCAGGCAACAGAAACAAAATCATCTAAAGTATGGGTAATGGGAGATGTCCTTTGAGACAGTACTAAGGATGCAGGACTGAGGGTGGCTCTGCTCAGGGTGGTCCTCCAGACCTCTAGTTTTCCAGACCTAGTTCAAGGTCATACAGGTCACAGCATGTGGCTGCCCCTGTAAGACTTAGTTCTATTTTAGAGAGGTTGAATCTAGAGCTAGCACCATAGAACTACAGCTAGGATCCCTATCTCATTTTCCCCTTACTGGGACAGGTGATGTCACCCCAGTACACCAGGCTGAAGGCAGAGTTTCTCATTTACAGACCCCAGAGGCCAATGTGGCAGTACTCTATTTGACTGTTAGCTTTTCATCCCACCCACCACACACTCTTCACTAGCCAGCCAGCCTAGCAAGATCAGTTCAGTATCTCAAAAAACAAGGTAGGCAGCAAATAAGGAAGAACTTCCAAGGTTGTTCTTTGACCACCGTGTGTGAAAGGCACACCCACACCCACAGGCACACATGAACACATGAACTTTCACACATGCAGGCAGGCAATCACATACACAGGCATGCATACATGCAAACATGTAGTAAATTTCCTTTGCTCTCAAGAGGATCTTCAGGCCAAAGGTGCTATGGCTATTTGCTTCCTCCTCAAACAGTAAGTCCATTGTGTTTATATGACCCTTTCCTGTCAAGCAGGAAATACAGTAGAGGAATTATGAAACCAGACTTGTAGCTAAGATGTATAGCAAGATCATGGTAAATATCCCTGAGTTCCTGAGCTTGTTTCCAACACCAAAAAATACACTACAGCAGTTGTGATTAGGTCAGGCCTACAGAACAGGGAATCTGCAAGTATTTCTTCTCCTGTCATTTTGAAGAATGGTAATGATATTTTACTGGATCTGCAATTCAGGTTTTTTTTCTATTTGTAGTATGTATATATGGGTGCATAATCATATATATGCCCCTCCATTAATGTGGAGGCAAGGCCAAACTTGCATAATCTTCTCCATGAGACATTGACTTTGTTTATTAATTATACATAACAAAAAAATTAAAAATGCATAAGGTATATTTCATTATGATCACTTTGTGTATGCATATACTGATATGCTTTGATCATATTAAACTCCTCTTATTCTCACTTGTGCACTTCCCACTCTGCCTCATCCTCTTCTTCTTCCTCTCTAGTCCTTCTATTTTGAAGTGTTTTTAAATGACCCTTATGAATGTCATTGTGGAAGCTTACACTGGCAGGTGTGACGGCAAGGTTATTTCTTGGATTGGGGCCATGTCACCAGGCTTCATACCACTGAAGAATATGTCTGTCTCTTTCCCCCAACAATTACTACCATGATATAAATCCTCAGGTGTGGTTTCATGAAGCTCATCCACACATGAGAAGATGTTGACAGCACGGGTCCCTTGTGGGCCTTGTATGTATTTGGCATGCTTCCTTTATTGGAATTACCTATATTTTCCTAGTTTGGGTTTACTGATCATAGAGAAGGAGAAACAATCCCCTTTTCAAATTTACACTCCTAATTCTGAGTGGCACAATGTCTGGGTACAACTGAAAAGCGTCAATCTTTGGGATCATCAATTGCCTAGTGGCTATGAAGTTTACCTGAAAACCATTGGCCTGTAGGGGTGCCTTGAATAATTACTTGGCTCTTCTTTTTGGTTCAGATGTTGGGATATTGTCTTTTGCTTTGGATTTGAGCATTCTGTTGTGGCTTGAGACTCATCTTCCCATCTTCCTGGCACAGGGTGAAGTTCTGGGTAATACAAGGATGTCCTGGCCAAGAGGAAGGATGGTGTGTTGATGCTGATCTCCTTTGAGAAGACAGCTGACCATCTCTTTAATGCTGTGTACTTTGGGGAGAAAGACTCCATATGCATTAGGTTTGTAGTATTGATGGCCTGATGCTTCCAGAAAAATGGATCATCATCTCAAGAGCCTATATAAGAGTGTCTGCCATCCCTATCCCCATTATGTGAGGTGTCTTAATTTTTTTAAAAGTAATTATTTTAAGCTAAATACTATCTTATTTTTTTCATTTTATTTATTTATTCTTATTTAACATAGCGACACCAGTTTCCTCTCCCTCCCTTTATCACTCTCTCCCTCTCTCCCATGGCCCCCCATCCCCACCCATCCTTCCCATTCCACAGGGAGGTTGGTGCCTTCCATGAGGGGACAACAAAATCTGTCAAGTCATTTGGAGTAAGGACTAGGCTCTCCCTCATGTCCCTAGGTTAAGGGAGTATCCCTCTATGGGTAAATTGCTCTCAAATTCCATTTGTGCACCAGGGATAAATCCTGATACCACTGTCAGAGGTCCCTTAGACTGCCAGGCCTTCTAACTGAAACCCATGTTCTGGGGTCTGAGTAGGTTCAAATCTGCTTTCCCAGCGATTAGCTACTCCATGTTCAGGTCACCTGTCTCTGTGGGTTTCTGTAGCCCGGTCTTGTCCTCCTTCTCTGCATCTGGATTCCAGTTCAGCTCAGTGTTTAGCTCGAGATGTCTGCTTCTGTTTCCATCAGCTACTAGATGAGGGCTCTATGATGGTGGATAAGTTAGGCATCAATCTCATTATCCAGGAAGTACTTTTATGGTAACCTTTCCAGTGTCCTTCAAATTTTTAGTTCGGGTCAGTCTTGTAGGTCTCTGGAGTTTTCTCTAGAGTAAGATTTGTCTTCAAACCCATAATGAATCCCTCTTTTATGGTATATATCTCTGTCTGATTCTCTCTCTCTCTCTCTCTCCCTTTCTCTCTCTCTCTCCCTTTCTCTCTCTCTCTCCCTTTCTCTCTCTCTCTCTCTCTCTCTCTCTCTCTCTCTCTCTCTCTCTCTCTCTCTCTCTCCCTTTCTCTCCTTTTCTCTTGCCTATTCCTCTCCTGTTTTGATCTTCCTAGTCCCATGTGCTTTCTTCTCCCCTTGCTTTCACCTAGCTCCCCCTCCACTCAATGTCTTGCACCCCACTCCCATGTGCTCAAGGGATATTGTTCCTTTCCCCTTCTGTGAGGGACATTGTATGAATATCTTTGGTTCTTCAATGTATCCTAGTTTCTCTGGTGGTATGAATTACAGGTCCTTTGTTCTATATGTAAAATCCATATATGAGTGAGTACATCATGTTCCTCTTTTTGTGACTGCGTTACCTCATTCAGGATGGTTTCTTATACTTCCATCCATTTACCTATGAATTTCAAGATTCCATTTTTTTCCCCACTTAGTAGTATTTCATTTTATATAAATGTGCCACATCTTCTTCAGTTGAGGGGTATCTAGGTTGCTTCCAGGTTCTTTCTATTACAAATGATGCTGATACAAACATAGTTGAACAGATGTCTTTGTTGCATGGAAGTGGATCATTTGGGTATATACCTAAGAGTGGGATTGCTGGCTCCTGTGGTAAATTGATTCCCATTACCCGAGGAACTGCCATATTGATCTCCAAAATGGATGTATAAGTTTGCATTCCCACCAGCATTGTAAGAGTGTTCTCCTTTCTCCACATCCTTTTCAGCATAAGTTGTCACTGGTGTTTTTAATTTTAGCCATTATGGCAGGAGTAAGATTGTATCTCAGAGTTGTTTTGATTTGCATTACCCTGATAGCTAAGGATGTTGAACACTTTCTTAAGTGTCTTTCAGCCATTTTGCATTCCTCCATTGAGAATTCTCTATTCAGTTCTGTACCTCACTTTTAAATAGGGTTATTTGGTTTTTTGGTGACTATTTTCTTGAGGTCTTTGTACATTTTACAGATAGGCTCTCTTTCAGATGTAGGGTTGGTGAAGATCTTTTCCCAGTCAGTTTTGGCTATCCTGGGTCTTTTGTTTTTCCATATAAAGTTGAGTATTATCCTTTCAAGGTCAGTGAAGTATTGTGCTTGAATTTTGATGGGGATTGCATTGAATCTGTAGATTGCTTTAGGCAAGATTGCCATTTTTACTATTTTTATCCTACCTATCAAATATCATGAGAGATCTTTCCATTTTCTGGTATCCTCTTTAATTTCTGTCTTTAAAGACACAAAGTTCTTGCTATATAAGTCTTTCACTTGATTGGTAAGCATTACTGCAAAATACTTTATGTTGTTTGTGACTATTGAAAAGGGTGATGTTTCTTTGATTTCTTCTCAGTCCTTTTGTCCTCTGTATATAGTAGGGGTACTGATTATTTTTGAGTTTATCTTGTATGCTGCTAGTTTTCTGAAAGTATCAGTTTTAGGAGTTCCCTGCTAGAGTTTCTTTTTGGGTCGCTTCTGTAAACTAGAACAGTGCCATGTTAACTTCTTCCTTTCCAATTTGTATTCCCTTGATTTACTTTTGTTCTCTTAATTCCTTTAGCTAGAACTACAAGTACACTATTGAAGAGAAATGGAGAGGGCAACCTTGTCTTGTTCATGATTTAAATGAATCATCTTAAGCTCTCTCCATTTAGTTTGATGTTGGCTGTTTGTTTACTGTATATTGCTTTTATTGTTTAAATATGTTCCTGTTATCCCTGATATCTCCAAAACCCTTATCATAAAAGGGTGTTGAATTTTGTTGAAGATTTTTCAGCATCTATTTAGATGACCATGTGGTGTTTCTTTTTCATTTCTTCATATGGAGGATCACATTGATAGATTTCTGTATATTGAATCATCCCTGTAAGCCAAGAATGAAGCTTACTTGGTCATGATGGATGATTTATCAGATGTGTTCCTGGATTCAATTTGCCAGTATTTTATTGAGTATTTTTGCATCAATGTTCATGAGGGATATTGGTCTATATTTCTCTCTTAATTGTTATTTGTGTGGCTTGTGTACCAAGGTAATTGTGGCCTCATTAAAAGAGTTTGGTATGAAACCTTCCGCTTCTATTGTGTGGAACAATTTGAGGAATATTGGTATTATCTCTTCTTTGAATTTCTGGTAGAATAATGCATTGAAACCATCTGGCCCTGGGCCTTTTTGGTTGGGAGGCTTTTGATGACTGCTTCTATTTCATTAGGGGTGATAGGTCTATTTAAGTTGCTTAACTGTTCTTGATTAAATTTTTGGTAAGTGATAGTTATCCAGAAATTTTTCCATTTCCTTCAAAATTTCAAATTTTGGGGAGTACAGGTTTTCAAAGTATGATTTGAAAATTTTCTGGATTTCCTCAGTGTCCATTGTTATGTCCCCCTTTTCGTTTCTGATTTTGTGAATTTACATATTCTCTCTGCTTTTTGATTAGTTTGGATAAAGGTTTGTGTATCTTGTCGATTTTCTCAAAAAAAAAAAAAAAACCAACCCAACTCTTTGTTGCATTGATTTTTTTGTATTGTTTTCCTGGTTTCTACTTTATTGATTTGAGCCCTAAAATTGATTATTTCCTGCCATCTATCCCCCTTCTGTGAGTTTGGTTCTTTTTGTTCTAAGGCTTTCAGTTGCACTGTTGATGCTCTAATGTGAATATCCTCAGTGTACTTCATATAGGAATTTAGTGCAATGAACTTCACTAGTTGCACTGCTTTCACTGTGTTCCATAAGGTCGGGTATATTGGGTCTTTATTCTCATTGAATCCTAGGAAGTGTTTAATTTCTTTCTTTATTTCTTCTTTGACCCATTTATGGTGAAATAATGCATTGTTCAGTTTCCATGAGTTTGTAGTGTTTCTGCAATTTGTGTTGTTGTGGAATTCTGACTTTAAAGCATGGTGGTCTGATAAGATGCAGGGGGTTATTTCAAAGTTTTTGTATCTGTTGTGGTTTGTTCTGTTGCCTAGTATGTGGAAGATTTTAGAGAAGTTTCCATGTGGACCTAAGAAGAAGGTATATTCTTTTCTGTTTGGATGGAATGTCCTGTAGGTGTCTGTTAAACACAATTGGGACATAACTTCTATTTGTTCTTTTGTTTCTTTGTTAAGTTTCTCTCTGGCAATCCTGTGTAGTGCTGAGAGTGGGGTGTTGAAGTCTCCCACTATTAATGTGTGAGGTTTTATTTGAGCTTTGAGCTTTATTTTCATTTCTTTCAGGAATGTGGCTGTCTTTTTATTTGGAGCATAGATGTTCATAATTGAGACTTTGTGTTCATGAAGTTCTCCTGTGATGAATACAAAATGACCATCTTCATCTCTTTTGATTGATTTTGGTTTGTAGTTTAACTTGTTAGATATTACGATAGCTACACCTACTTGCTTCTTGTGTCCATTTGATTGGAAGATCTTTTCCCAACCCTTTACCCTGAAGTAATATCTGTCTTTGAAGCTTAGATGTGTTTCTTGTATACAGCAGAAGGATGGATTCTGTTAGCCTTTGTGTTTTTATTGGCCAGTTAAAACCATTAATGTTGACGGAAAGTAAGGATCACTGATTCTTAATTCCTGTTCATTTTAGATTTGTTGTTGGTATTTTAAATATGTTTGCACTACTTTATTCTTTGGCTTCTGGTGAAGTGGAATTATCTATTGCCTATGTCTTTGTGAGCATATTTAACTTCCTTAGTTCGGAGTTTTCCTTCCAAATTTTTCTGTAGGGCTGGATTTGTAGATATGTATTACGAAAATCTGGATTTGTCATTGAATATCTTGTTCTCTACATTTATAGTAATTGAGAGGGGAGGTTCTAGGAACTGGGATTGACATGTAAAACAAGCTTGTTTTAAATTTAAATTAAAAATTATCATAAAAGTTTAAAAGAAGAAGAAATTTGCACCCTTAGACAGAGGCATTGTTGAATTTTATGGTAAACAGTATCACACAAAGGCCATGATCTCAGCAGGAGCTCCTTAGATGGGGAAATTGGAATCTGCTTGTTCCCCAACTTTCATAGTAAAGATGGATGCACAGCCTGCTCTGTACCAATTCCCTCTCACTTTGTGCCTGCAGAGAACCCAGTCCTGGAAATCAATCCTCAACAAGGCTAAATTTTCCACTGACTTGTTATTTGTTTCTACTGAGATATATACTGTGTGTGTTTGTATGTGTGTGTGTGTGTTTGTGTGTGTGTGTGTGTGTGTGTGTGTGTGTGTGTGTGTGTGTGATTTGACTTTGTAACCAGAAGAAGTAGAACCAAGAAATCCAGCTTTAAAACATTCCTGGAAAAGCAACTAAGATTATGAGGTCCAGGGACAGATGGCTAGTCACTGTCTAATTGACTTTAATTGTCTTAAAATCAAACGAAATAGAAACATGTAATTTCCTAGTATTATGATCACATTTCAAAAGTCTTCAAACTTTAACTCCCAAGTACAGACTGTCCAACATCCTTAACAGACCTGAGGAAGAAGAGGAGTTGTCCCTCTAAAGTCTTTTAAGCACATAGATCATGGTCAGGGTAGCTCTTATTCACAGCAGCAAAGCTACAAACAGTCTGGTTTTAGTTGGACCTTGGACAGTGTACCAAGTAACTTATTTGAGAGAAATGTCCATCAACTATACCCTGAAATGTACGACAAATGAAGGGGTATCAGCCACAGTCAATAACAAACCAAGACTGGAATGCATCATCTTGATTTAATCTTTGGTGAAGGAACTGTAGTGTTTCTCATGGTTTCTGTCTATTCCTTGAAGAGAAAAGTTGGGTTTTCCAAAGACACTGACACTTCATACTGAGACAGCACAAGGGAACTCAGTGTTTATATAGGCACAGTCCTGCTGCAGACTGCTCAGTGGGTAACAGGTCTGCATGAAGACCAAGAGTCGAATGACCAGGTCAGGAGTGGCTTCGGCTTTACATTCAGACATAAATACACTTGAGGAGATTTGTGAACTGCTGCAATTTTTACTTCAGATCATCAGGTTTTTAAGCAGAAAGTTCAAGGAACAGATCTTTGGCCACAATTCAAAGAAAATTACAGATATTTTACAGAAATTAATGTACATCAAAAATTCCCTTGAAGCATGAAATCACAAGTACACAGCCAGGGGAACTGCTTCTATTTTGGCCTGCCTGTGGTCAGCCTGCCAGACACTTGGTTCACTGAGTTTAGAGAATAGTCATTGTTTTTGAACAGTAAACTTTCAACAGCATTAACAAGAACTCTTGTACTGTTTTACTGAATTGAGAGAATAGTCACTGTCTCTGATCAGTAAACTTTCAACAGCATTCACAAGAACTCTTGTATTGTTTTAGGGGCCCGAAGATCCCCAAAAGACAAGTTAGAGTTTTGTAGTAAATCCCACAGCAGCTTTGCTGCAGGTGGGCTATTTTCAGGCAGGGCTACATTGTGGACAAATATTTACAGCTTTAGCCCTAATTGATTTATCAGGCCTTGAGCTCACATCTAAAGTCACACCTGGTGCCTTAGGATCTGTATCTGAAGGCACAGAGGGCAATATTCATCTATTGACTGCTGATCTGTATCTCTTTCAGTTCCTGAAAGTATGTCTAAGTGTTCTCTAGGCTTCTCTGAATTAACAGCGGAGCT
Organism: Cricetiscus sungorus; assembly: GCA_030556225.1. Classification (NCBI taxonomy): domain Eukaryota; kingdom Metazoa; phylum Chordata; class Mammalia; order Rodentia; family Cricetidae; genus Cricetiscus; species Cricetiscus sungorus. Next base: position 67,950 of record JANBXA010000119.1, on the reverse strand, counting down.
ATAGGCTAAAATATGCATGAATAAAAGGCCATATTGTTATCATAACACAAAACATATCTAGCACCCATTCCAAACAGCCAGCTAAGCAAGCATCTGCAGGGACCTGGACCACTTTTCCCCAGGAGGCATATCCACATGTGGTGCGAACCTCTGGACAGATAGCCATTGAGATTTCTCTCAGCCATTGCTACACTGTCTCCACTGGGGCTAGTGTGGCACAGTCCTATGCTAATAGCATTGGAAACTACAGATGACCACTTAACGTGTGGTTTCCATATGGACATGAGGAAAGGAAAGAGAAATGTCTTTAGATTAGAAAAATCACCTCCTCCTCTTCCATAAGATGAAAGGGTGGTATGGGAATGGCAAGTGCTTTCCTTTAGAAAGTATTGGAAGATGAGTTCTTTTTAGATAAGGTTGGTATCTCTTTTATTCGTTGAGACAGAGTATCATGTCTCCAAAGCTGACCTTACATTGGCTTTGAAGGTTCACTTTGAACTTAGATCATCCAGCTTCCACTTCAAAACTGGGGTTACCAAGGTTAGTGATGACAGTCCTAGTCATTGTACCCAGAGCTTATACATGCTAGGCAGTAACTCCACCTCCTGAAGTATTTCTACAACTATTATTTTTTTTCTATCTCCTTTTATTCTTCTGAATAGCGGGAATCTCACTGTGACTCATAGCAGCCTGCAACTAATACTGCTATGGTGTCTGATGCAGAGGCAGACCCCCACACTCAGCCTGATGCATCCACTATTTCTGTTTCTTCAGTCAATAGGACATCACACTTTTTCAGCAACCATGAATTCTTCATTTTGTATCTCCTAAGGAACCCTAGTGTTATTTTTAAAAGCTAAGCTTATGGGTTCCATGACTGCAACCTTGAACCAATACCCACACTGTCACCAGTCATGCAGGTTCATCCTGTATGTGCTTTAAAAACTTGTTTTGAGCTAAGTGTCCTCTGCAACTATATTTATGCCAACATGGATTCTCATATTGATGAATAGAGGAATTTTGAAGAAGGAATGAGACATTCTTATTTAATGTGTAGAAAGTCTAGCTCAGTTCTCAACAACAGATATATTATGGGGCTTCCAATCAAGCTAAGGAAACTCTGGTTTTGTAAAGAGTTGGTGCTGAATGCCTTACCACATATACCAAGAGAAAATCCTGAAAAAGGAACCTGGGATTCTGGTTCATTTATGGAGAAATAATTGCAGGGCTGAAAAGGCTATTCCCCATGACATCATCAGTACCTTTCCCTGGCATTCTAGGATATCCTGGAGAAATCATGGAATTCCATGATGTCACCAGTGTTGTAGCAACACCAACTGCCAATAGCGCAGTCCTTCAGTGCTTCCTGGTTATATCAGTAGCCATGTTGTCAAGACTGAGGTCTCTGGAAGAGAAAATGGAGACTATCCAGAGGCCAGAGGTAGACACAAAGAAGCTGTTGTTAGGTCTCAAAATCACACAGGAACAAATAAGTGGACCTGGTGTAGACAAAGTGAGTGCTGGGAGATGGGGAGGTTGGTGGAGGAGGTGCACTTGAGCTGGGAATTTGATTAATAGGGTAGAGGATCTCGAGCCTCTGAGAAGCAAATGAACATTCCTGCTTCTCATAATTATTGATAGTCTGTGATTCCAAAACCTTAGTTTGTCTCTTCTCTAAGTCAGGCCCTGGCAAAACAAGCGAATTGTGCTGGGAGAACGTAGTTTTTACCTTACTGGGGTTTGAGGTTGTAATGTGGGAAGAGGAGGAGTCTAGCAGTGGATAGGCAGGGAGCAGTGTGTTTCCAGCTTAGGGCAGGCATCACTAAACTTCATTTTCAGCAGGTTCATTTAGGTTTAATGAATTTCTGACACTAATCAAATGCAGAGAAAAAATCACCTGCCTAAGATATTTTGTCCCTGGGCTGTACAGAACTCCTGTAATTATCTTTGCCTTAGAGTGACATCCATTGGGTTCTGAATCAGCAGTTGAAGGTGGCAAGCAATCCTCTAGTATAGACTAACAACTGTCAGAGTCATGAGATCAGGGCAGCAATAAACTCCTAATTGCCAGGTTCCATGTTTCTGGGCTGACAGTGGTTTGGGATGACTCGGTTAGGTTTTTGACCACACTGGCTTCCTACATGATTTTTCTGTCTATATCCATGGGCCTGGAATGAACAGGCAGGTTCATCTGCTTGCCTCTGCCTCCAGATGCTAGAATTAAAGGCAGAAATCATCACTGCCCCAGGGTAGTTAGGATTCTAAGCACAGAGTTCTGAATGAGTGAGTTCTGGACCCTGGGGATCATTTTCATGGCAAGTCTATTGTGACATCACAGTGAGAAGCAGTTTGCCAGGAGGAGAACCTCAAGCAGGTTCAAAATGTGGGCTTTTCAAATCAATGATTTGGGTGGCATGTGGCTTTCTCCTCTCTTCCTGCTTCCAAATGTGTTCTCTTCACTTTGCGCAGCTGTTGCTTCAGAGTGACAGAAGCCTCAGCAGCAGGTGTCAGCCCTCTTTTTCGATGTGGTGCCTGACATTTGTCCCATCCAGGACAGTGTAGTCCAGGTTTGATTGAGTGATCACCTAGGAGCTTTAGACACACTGGTAGTGGAGGTGGAGATCTGGGCTTTTGGTGGAAAAATTCTCTTAGTAGCTCAACATAGTCAAGCCATAACGAAAATTATAATCATTTTCTACAGAAGAATTTAGCCTTATGGACTGATGGCTGTGTTGTGAGATTATTCTAAAATAGTAGGTATAGTTTGTCAAACCTCAACAGCTCATTTGCCATGATATTTATTTCTGCTAGCTCCCCTGTCTCCTATCTTTTTCCTTCTTTTCCTTTGTGTAGGTGTGCATATCTCTGTCTCTCTCTCTCTGCCTCCCCCCTCTCCGTGTGTGTGTGTGTGTGTGTGTGTGTGTGTGTGTGTGTGTGTGTGTGTGCTACTGATTGATAGATAGGTAGACAGACAGACAGAGTGAGAGAGGTAGTATATTTTATGCTTGTGGGTTTGATGGTACATCATGCATGTGTGCATTTTTCTGAGGATACCACTAGATTTCACGTCAGTCTCTCCCTTGAATCAGGGCTGCTTTCTTCCCTAGATGCTGATTCTTCTACTAGCCATGCTGACCAGCAAGCAATATATTGGGATCCTTTGTATGTATTCACAATTGGATGACAGTGTGTATCCCTACTAAGAACACAATTTTCTAACGAACAGGAGCTCAAGAGATTGGAGGAAAGACTTGAGGTCCTACTGAAGCAGAAGGAGATGGTCATTCAGACAAAGGATTTGTCAGAAAAATTGCAACATCACTTTGATGTCTCCCAGATGAGGTAGGAGCCCTGGCAGGGGAAAACAAGTAGAGCCTAGAGAGTCCCCTGCACCTGGGATCTTTATCAATTATGGGCTTCCTCTCACATGTGGTCTCAGCCACAACCAGGGAAAGGCATCTTTAGACAAATGTGCTAGTGCATTCAATATGCTGTTGACTATTGTATTAATATGTTATTTATACAATGATATGCCTGAACTGTAGGGAAAGTTATTATTCTTTCAAGTAGAAAGTAAAACACACAGGGCTTAGTTTAAGTCATGACATTTGTTTAGGTCTGGGAAAAGTTACATGTCCAGCTACTGTGTGGTCTTAGTCTTTGATGGCACAAAACATGACATCAGTCAAATGTTCAGTGTTGACAGTCTGAAGAGCTGAGGTGGAGGGAGGGAGGGCCTTGACAACTGACAAAGCAGGTTCCCACCTGGCCTGACCCTTAACTGCTTTCATTTTCCAGGTCCACACAACTGCAGCCTGAGCTGGAACAAGACACAACCCAGGATGAGAGCTGCTTGCAGAAGGAGCTGCTACAGCAACATTTAAGATAGCCATTATCTTAAATGATAGAAGGTCATTTAAGATAGCCTCTCCAGTGTTGCTCAAATTGTTATTTGGGGTCATTCTGCTGAGCCACATATTCAGAAATTACAGAACTCCTGTGATGCAAGAGAGGAATTGATGCACTCATCTTGAAAACCTGTGTACATTGGTGACTTCCTTGTGAGGCCAGCCACAGGTTGTATGTAGCAAGAGAATGCTGCTCATCTCAATTTTTCATTAAGTTTTTGCTTTACATTTTTGCTTCTTTGTTATAGTTTTGCTATTTTGATGTTTTTTGTTCTTGTTTTTCATAGTTTGCAAGAGAATGCTGCTCATCTCAATTTTTCATTAGATTTTGTGTAACAGTTTTGCTTTTTTGTTATAGTTTTGCTATTTTGATGATTTTTTTTGTTCTTGTTATTGTTTTTCATAATTTGTTAATGCTATTCACTCTTTATTGAATGCCATTTTAAAGCCTCTTTTGATAAAAATGTATTTTTATGAATAAAAGAGCAATTTGCCTCTCTTCACACTTAACTCCACACTCTTCATTCACGTGTGGTGTCACACTCCTTTATACCCACAGATCACATGTACAGATGGATCTGTGTAAGTTCAATGCAGCAAGAGTGTCATAGTTAGTTCCCTACTAGCCAGGACACATGGGTGATTGGTGGCCTTGAGTGTGTATTGCCTAACTTAGTCCATGAATAGACATTTTATGATGAAATCAGTATCCATTGTGTATCCAGGATACTATGATTTTAGCTATGCCTAATATATAATACTCTAAAAACATTCAGTCATGAATTGGTCACATGGACCAAATTATTAAGTAATATTCCCATATTGCTTTCTTGACCAATAAAATAATTTGAAAAATGACTTCATAAAAGAAATGTGAAAGTGCAGATCTATTTACTTTTGTTTTTCTTTCAATAATAAATCAGTTATAAACAAACAAGTCATCTTGGAAATAGCTTTTTAAAATACATACATATTTAAAATTTTTCTTCATTTTCCATATCTATCCTATTTCTTTCTCATTCCCTCACTCCCATGCCTGCTGAACCCTTTCTTGTCCCATTCCCTCTCACTGCATGGAGAGCATGATACCTTCCACAGAAATCATCAAATTCAGTCAAGTCATTTGGAGGAGGGTCCAGGACCTCCCTCTTGCCTCTAGACTAAAGAAGTATCCCTCCATGGGAAAAGTGCTCCCAAAGTACTTCCATGCACCAGGGATACATCTTGGGTGCACTGTCAGAGGTCTCTTAGACTGGCCAGATGGTCTGAGTCAGTCCAATACTAGTTTCCATGCTGTCAGTCTGGGGGTCCATGTGCTTCCCCTTCTTCAGGTCAGCTGACTCTGTGGGTTTTGAAGTCTGGTCTTGACCCCTTTTCTCTCCTCTCTTTCTGCACTGGATTCCAAGAGTTTAGATCAGTGTTTAGCTGTGTATGTCTGCTTCTGTTTTCATCAGCTACCAGCTGAGGGCTCTATGATAGCATATACATTAGTTATCAATCTCATTATCAGGGAAGGTCATTTAAGATAGCCTCTCCACTGTTGCTCAGATTGTTATTTGCGGTCATTCTTGCAGGTCTCTGGACAATTCTCTAGAGTCAGTATTCTCTTCAAACCTATGATGTCTCCCTCTATTATGTTATACCTCTTTTGCTCTTGCTTATTCATACCCCAACAAAATCTTCCTGGTTTCACACATTCTGCTCTAATCCATTTCTCTTTCTCCTAACTCCCTCTCCACTCACTGATCCCCCCCCCACCAACTCCCAAGATGCTCAGGAGATCTTGTTCCTTTCCCATTCTGTGACATACCTTTTATGAATCTCTTAGGTTCCAACTTTTGTCCTAGTTTTTCTGGTAGTGTGTGTTACATGCTGGTGATACTTTGCTCTGTCTAAAATACACATATGAGCGAGTATGTGCCATGTTCCACTTTTTATGACTGGGTTTCCTCACTCATGATGGTTTCTTCAAATTCCATCCATTTGTCTGAGAATTTGAAGATTCCATTGTTATTTTTTTTCCTCTGAATTGTTTTCCATTCTGTTATGTAACACACCTTCTTTATCCATTGTTCACTTGAGGGGCATCTATGTTGTTTTTAGGTTCTTAATATGCAAATAATGCTGCTATGAGCATAATTGAGCAAATGTTTTTACTGCATGGGTGTGGATCATTTGAGTATATTCCTAAGAGTGGAATTGCCAGGTCCTGTGGTAGACGTATTCCCATCTTTCTGAAAATCACCATAGTAATCTCCATAGTGGCTGAAAGAGTTTGCACTCCCACCAGAAGAGGAGGAATGCTCCCATTTCTTCACATTCGCTCCAGCATAAGCTGTAATTTCTCTTTCTAATTTTAGCCGTTCTGACAGGAGTAAGATGGTATCTCAGAGTTGTTTTGATTTGAACTTCCCCTGATGACTAAGGATGTTGAGCAATTTCTTAAGTGTCTTTCAGCCATTTATATTCCTCCATTGAGGTTTCTCTATTCAGTTCTGAACCCCACTTTTTAATGGGGTTATTTGGTGTTTTGGTGATTAATTTCTTGAGTTCTCCGTATATTTTGCAGTTCATTCCTCTGTTAGAGGAGGGGTTAATGTTGATCTTTCCCAGTCTGTGGGATGCCATTTGGGCTTGTTGACTGTGTCCTTTGCCTTACAAAAGCTTTGCAGTTTGGGAAGATCCCATTTATTAATTGTCGATCTCAGTGTCTGTACTACTGGAGCTATGTTTAGGAAGCGGTCTCCTGTATGAATTTGTTCAAGTGTACTTCCCAATTTCTTTTCCAATAGGTTTAGAGTGGCTGGATTTATGGTGAAGTCTTCGATCCATTTTGACTCTAGTTTTGTACATGGCAATAGACATGGGTCTATGTGCACATCTTACACACCATCATTCATTTGTGCCAGCACCATTTGTTGAAGATGCTTCTTTCCATTATATTATTTTAGCTGTTTTGTCAAAAATCAGGTATTCATAGTTGTGTGGGATAATGTCAGCATTTTTGATTTGATTGTTTTCCTCTACCTGTCAATTTTTGTGCCAATGCCAAGCTGTTTTCAGGACTAGAGCTCTATAGTAAAACTTGAAGTCTGGGATGATGATGCCTCTTGATGTTCCTTTATTGTACAGGGTTGTTTTGCTTGTCCTGGGTCTTTTGTTTTTATAGAGAGAGTTGAGTATTATCCTTTTTAAGGTTAGTGAAGAATTGTGCTGGGATTTTGATGGGTTTTGCATTGAATCTATAGATTGCTTTGGCAAGTTTGCCATTTTTAATATGCTGATCCTACCTTTCCATAAGCATTGGAGATCTTTCCCTTTTTGGATGTCTTCTTTAATTTCTTTCTTTAAAGACACAAAGTTTCTGCTATTTATGTCTTTCTTTTGTTTGGTTAGCGTAACCCCAAGATATTTTATGTTGTTTGTGGCTATTGTAAATGGGGATGTTGTTGCGGCATGTTGTTCCCGCCAGCCTCCTGGTCCTGCCGCCATTGTCCTGCAACCACGTGTGCCCCAAATAACACTCAGAGACTCTGTATTTGATACAATCCTGTTGGCCAATTACCATTACTGTTTATGGGCTAGCTCTGTCTTAATTATTAACCCATTTCTACTTATCTAAGTATTTCCACGTGGTCGTCTTATCGGGGAGCCGCGCGGCAGGCGTCCTGCTCCTTCCCCGGGCTACATCTTGACTCCTCCCCTCTACTTCCTCTTTCCTCCTTGTTTCCTAGCCCCGCCTATCTTGCTATCTCATTGGCCACAGAGCTTTATTAACCAGTATGAGAAACATGTACACAGAATAACATCTCCCATCATCTCCTCTTTTCTGTCTAAAATAAAAGAAGGGGTTTAACCTTAACATAGCAAAATATATCATACAACAGTTATCAAATAAGAATCACAGTAAACAACATTTAGTCCATTAACATTTTGTAAGACTTGAAGAAAATATCATCTATCCTATCTTTGTGAGTCTAAAGTCCTATATGTAACTTATCTTTAATCCTAACTAAGGAAAACTATAACCATATCTGTCTTCAACTCCTTCAAAGACCACAGAAGGATAATATATAAACTCTAGAAATGACAGAGACAACTCATTGCCTGGTCAGTCACCCGAAGTTCTTCTGTAATGTTCCATCTTCAGCCCATAGGCCATAGTATGTCTGACACACTGTCAATACAAGTGGACAGTTTAAAGTTTCCTGCCTTGTTGAGGAGTCTGGACACACACTATGGCCCCCCATGACAGCGCCCTCTACCAGCAGGAAGTAGTTTGGAAAGAACGACGCCCAAATTCCCAAATATTGTTTATAAATGTTTGTTTTCATTTAAATGGACTTGGTTATAAATGGCTATAACCACAAACAATCTTTTTAAAGGTAAAAAGAGAATTTTGGTAGAGATATGAATACTTTGCTTTGGAATGGATTTTCTTTTATTGATACAATTTAAGGTCAATTTTGTGATATGTATATTTCTCCTCTTGTTTAGCTATTGTGCTTATATAGCTCATTGGAAAATGTAATGTATAAATTAATATAGATTATAGAGAGTTACGTATGATTGTCAAAACTTGGAGTTAAGTTAGTTAGGATTTCTAGATATACAGAGATGTATTTGAGATGAATAGGCATTCTTCAAACCTTTCAAAGACCTACAGAATATGGCATTTAAAATGGTTTAGGGTTTTTCTTGACAATGAGGCACAACTGCTCCTGGTAACACCACCTACAGAGGAAAGGAAGATGGACATCGAAGAAACACATTATGGAATTTGCTTCTAATATGGCAAGACTAGCCATTTGGGCAAGGTACTGCTCTTCTGGACTGTTTGACTTTATGTTGTAGAAACTGGACATGCAGGACCCACAAAAAGGTGACTGCTGATTCAAGGTGGACATTGCTACAGGATTTCTGCTTCATGGAAGAGGCTGTCAGACAGCCATACAGTCTACAGGACACAGAGAAAAGTTTCCTGCCTTGTTGAGGAGTCTGGACACACACTATGGCCTATGGGCTGAAGATGGAACATTACAGAAGAACTTCGGGTGACTGACCAGGCAGTGAGTTGTCTCTGTCATTTCTAGAGTTTATATATTATCCTTCTGTGGTCTTTGAAGGAGTTGAAGACAGATAGTTATGGTTATAGTTTTCCTTAGTTAGGATTAAAGATAATTTACATATAGGACTTTAGACTCACAAAGATAGGATAGATGATATTTTGTTTAAGTCTTACAAAATGTTAATGGACTAAATATTGTTAACTGTGATTCTCATTTGATAACTGTTGAATGTTATATTTTGCTATGTTAAAGTTAAACCCCTTCTTTTATTTTAGACAGAAAAGAGGAGATGATGGGAGATGTTATTCTGTATACATGTTTCTCATACTTGTTAATAAAGCACCGTTGGGCCAATGAGATAGCAAGATAGGCGGGGCTAGGAGACAAGGAGGAAAGAGGAAGTAGGTGGGAGGAGTCGACATGTAGCCCAGGGAGAAAGGAGGACGCCTGCCGTGCGGCTCCCCGATAAGACGACCACGTGGAAATACTTAGATAAGTAGAAATGGGTTAATAATTAAGACAGAGCTAGCCCATAAGCAGTAATGGTAATTGGCCAACAGGATTGTACCAAATACAGAGTCTCTGAGTGTTATTTGGGGCTGGCGCAGCTATGGGCCCGGGCTGGTGGGCTGGCAGGCTGCCGGAAAACAACATGCTACAGGATGTTTCTCTGATTTCTTTTTCAGCTCCTTTATCATCTGTATGTATGTATATAGGGCTACTGATTTTATTTTTTGAGTTAATCATGTATCCTGCTAATTGATTGATGGTGTTTGTCAGCTGTAGGAATTACCTGTTAAGAGTTTTTCCAGTCACTTATGTAAACTGTCATATCTTTTGCAAATAGTGACAGTTTTAATTCTTCCTTTCCAATTTGTATGCCCTTGATGTCCTTTTGTTATCTTATTGCTCTATTTTTATTAATAATATAATTTAAAAATTTTACATGTCAATCCCAGTTTCCTCTCCCTCCCTCTTATCCTGTTTCCCCCTTCACATGCACCCTGACCACCCTCCCCTCCCATCCCCCCACCCCCATTCTACATGTAGGGCTATGCTATCTAGGTGTGGTCATGAAAATCTGTCAAGTCATTTGAAGTAGTCAAACTAGAATCCAGATGCAGAGAGAAAGGACAAGACCAGGTTGCAGAAACACACAAGGACAGCTGACCTGAACAAGGAGGATCTAATGGGCCCCTTGCAGACTGATAGCTGGGAATCCTGCATGGGACTGACTCAGACCCCCTGAATATGGGTCTCAGCTAGAAGGACTGAGCAGTCTAAGGGACCTCAGACAGTAGAACCAGGATGTATTCCTGGTACACAAAAGGACCTTGCAGACACATCCCCCATGGAGGGATACTCCCTTAACCTAGAGAGAGAAGTCCTAGTCCCTACTTCAATTGCTCTAGCTTTTTCGAAAAATTTCTTCTTTTGATGTTGCAATTGCACCACATGCTTGCAGTTCTCACAGAGTCCAGAAGAGGGCACTGGTCAATTGTCATAAATGGTGGTTAGGGGCCTTGAGCAGCAAAGACTCTTAAACTATGTGGCATCTGTCACTTTCTTTCTGCTCTTGACCTTTGTTCGTCAAGCTCTAGGTGGGCTATTAGTTAAATTATAACACCACTAACTGTGGTTAAAATTTCCAGGTCGTGGACCCCATCAGTTTAAAGCATATATGTATGTATGCATGTATGACTATGAATGAAGCATTATATATATGTATGCTTCATGCATTATACACACACACACACACATATGTATAATGTTACATTCAACAAATGCTATATGTTCTCAAAAATTGGAGGTTATTGTCAACCAAACTAATCATACATATTTTAGTCAGAATGTCTAGATGCTCAGAGGTTTACTAAGCATAGATAATTGAACTTCAAACACTTCTAAGTCCAAGAGAATATGGCATTTAAATGCTTTAATAAATCAGAACAGTGTTAATATTAGACAGGGTTGCTCCTGACAATATGGAGCTATTCCTGATAATATTGTGGGACAAAGACCTTCCATTTGAAGTTTGTTTTCTTCTTGGCACAACTGGCCTGGTGGGCAAAGAACAGCCCTTGCCTCCATTGCTAACATGGAATCACTGTCCTAATGGGTCAAGCAGGATACAAGCAAAAAGAGAATGCGACATCTTCTCAAGACATGGTAGGACAATCTTTAGAAGTATTCATCCTTGTTGTAAGATCTTTGAGATATTATAAGCCTTAGCCACAGTTGATTGCCTGGACATTTCTTTCTTTTTTATTTTATTTTTTTATTTTACATATCAATCCCAGTTCTCTCTTCCTCCCTTCCTTCCTTCTTCCATCCCCCCTTCCCTGGCTCCCCCCTCACATGCACCCTGACCACCCTCCTCTCCCATCCCCCCACCCCCACCCCCACTCCAAATCAGGGTGATGCCATCCAGGAGTGGTCATCTAAATCTTTCAAGTCATTTCAAGTAGGGAGTAGGACTTCTCTCCTGTCTCTATTGCCTAGACATTTCTATAACTGTCCAGGTAGCCAACTGTTTCTTTCATTTCTTACAATTTTAGTAATTCACCTGCTGGTACTTCTTGCTTACCCAAGTAATAATATTTTCATTTTCAGGTCTGTGATGAGGTTACCAACTGGATAGTAACAACTAATATCCTCTCTTATCTTATGTAGAGCATATTAGGTACAAGACTTTGACTTTCTGGAATAGGACAGCTATTGGAGAAATCTCTGTAATATGACATTTACCCTTGGCCTGGATATTAAATATGTGTTAAGTATGTGTTTCTTCCTTAATGTTGCTTTTGTGGGTTTCAGATCTAAACTTGTGTATAATTTTACCATTTTCTCTCCTAGACTAAATATGATATATTATCATTGTATATAACGTTTGATTTAGGGTTGAAACCCTTTTATTTAGACAAAGGGAAGAAGTGTAGGGGCAACATGTTCAGCCAATAGATTTTTGGTACCTGCCTTAGGGTGTGGATTCGATGTGCAGATGTGATCCCTTATAAGGAAGAAAGGGTTCTCTCTGTCTCTCTTTCTCTCTCTCTCTCTCTCTCTCTCTCTCTCTCTCTCTCTCTCTCTCTCTCTCTCTCTCTCTCTCTCTCCCCCTCAGGTAGTTGTCTTAGCATCCTGAATCACAGTGTCTAGCACCTTTGGGTCACAAGGTCATGATAGCTATTTATCTTCATTGTGTTAGGGCCCCCAAATAAATATGTTATTTTTTTTTAATTAGGACTTTCCTGTTCTTCCTTAATCTGCCCTCACCCAACCAAAGTATGGTCTGGTGACATGAAGGGATAGGTCTATGATGCAGACCTGCTAATAGTCTTATGTTGCCAGGCATGTATGCAGGACTCTAATGTCCCCACTGATGTCTGAGTGTTTAGGATCATGCTGCAGCATTACTTATTGTGAGCCCCCCGCCGCCGGCCACTTTAGATTCCTCTATTGAGATTATCTATTTAGTTTTGTACACAAATTTTAAGTTGAGTTATTTGGTGTTTTGGTGAGTTGCTTATTGAATCCTTTGTGTACTTTGGAGATCAGCCCTCTGTCAGATGTGGGGTTGGTGATTGTTTCCCATTTTGGAGGCTGCTGTTTTGTCTTGTTGACTGTGTGTTTTGCCTTACAGAAATTTCTCAGTTTCAGGAGGTCCCAGCTATTAATTGTCAATCTCTTTGTCTGTGCTACTGGCTTTATGTTCACCTTGTTTGTTTTGGGGTAAATCCCACTTTCTCTTCTAAGAGATTAAGTGTGGCTGGATTTATGTTGAGGTGTTTGATTTATTTGGACTTAAGTATTGTGCATGTTGACAGATACCCTCAATCTTCTACTTGTCCACATCCAGTTATGCCAGCATCCTTTGTTTAATATGCATTCTGTTTTCTATTGTATAGTTTTAGGTTCTTTGTCTAAAATCAGGTGTTCATCAGTGTGTGGGTTAACATTAGGGTTTTAATTTTATTCCATTGATCTTCCTGTGTATTTTTGTGGCAATACCAAGCTGTTTTCATTACTATAGCTCTATAGTAGTGCTTGAAGTCAGGGATAGTGATGCCTCCAGAAGTTCCTTTATTATACAAGGTTGTTTTGGATATCCTGGTCTTTTTTGTTTTGTTTTGTTTTCCCATATAACATTGAGTACTTTTTTTTGCTTTCAAGGTCTGTAAAAAATTGAGCTGGGATTTTGATGGGGATTGCATTAAATTTATAGATTTTTTTTTGTAAGATAGCAATTTTTACTATGTTGTTCCTTCTTATCTAAGACTGTGGAAGGTCTTTCCATTTCCTATTACTTTCCTTTAATTTCTTTTTTAATGACTCAAAGTTCTTGTCATATAGGTATTTCAGCTGTTTGTTTAGAGTTACCCCAAGGCATTTTTATCTCGTTTGTGTCTATTCTAAGGTATGGTGTTTCTCTGACTTCTTTTACATCATCTGTATGTAGTGTGGCTACTGATATTTATTTTTAATCAATCTTGGATTGTAGAGAACCGCGAAGTGCCACGCCTTAAAGTGGAGCTGGCTTCTGCCTTACACCTTCCCATTGGTGAAGGCTCTCTGGCATAAATAAACCCTTAATTGGTTAAGTGTGTTCAGCCTCTCTGCTTCCACATTAGAGTAGCCTATCTGCAGGGTCCACGTGGCTCACTGGGGTTGGTTAGCTCAAGGGTATTTAGGCCTGTGCAGTGGTCCCCCGGCTCTCTCTCTCTCCCTCTCCATGGCCCAGAAGCAACATGTTTAAAGGATCCTGATTAAAACTGCAAGAAGAAGATCTACCCGGAGTGGTGTCTTCCTTGCTGGCAAGGGTCAGGCGCGTACATTGGATCCTGTCACTTTTTGAAGGCCTTTGTCAGCTGTAGGTAGAGTTTTTCGGGTCACTTATGTAAACCATCATATCATCTGCAAGTAGTGAAATCTTGGCTTCTTCCTTTCCAATTTGTATCACCTTGATCTTCTTTTGTTGTCTTATTGCTCTAGCAAGAGTTTCAAAACAACATTGAAGAGATATAGAAAAAGTGGACAACCTTGTCTTGTTCTTCATTTTAGAGGAGTTGCAATGAGTTTCTTTCCATTTGTTTGATACTGGCTGTCAGTTTGCTGTATATTGATTTTATTAAGCTTAAGTATGTTCCTGTTATTCCTGATCTCTCCAAGACCTTCATCTTGAAGGCTTTTTCAGCATCTAGTGAAATGATCATGTATTTTTTCTTTTCAGTTTGTTTATATGGTGGATTGTTTTGATGGATTTTCTTATGTTTAAACATCGCTGCATTTATGGGATGAAGCTTACTTCATCATGGTGGATGATTTCTCTCATGTAGTTTTGGATTTGATTTGCCAATATTTTATTGAGTATTTTTGTATTGATGATCACTGGGGAGATTGGTCTATAGTTCTCTATCTTAGTTGTTCATTTGTGTGATTTGTGTTCCAAGGTAATTACAAACTGGTAAAAATCATTTGTCAATTATTCTTCTGCTGCTATTGTTAGTTATTCTTCTGCTACTATTGTGTGGAACATTTTGAGGTGTACTGGCATTATCTCTTCTTTGAATTTTTTGGTAGAATTCCCCTCTGAAACAATCTGGCCCTGGGATTTTCTATGGTTGGAATATTTTGATGACTGCTTCCATCTCATTAGGTCTTATAGGCCTATTTAAATTGAATATCTATTCTTGATTTAATTTTGGTAGGTGATACTGTCCAGGAAATTGTTCAGTTTCTCCACGTGGTTCTTACTTATATAAACATTCCTTTTATCACTGGTTTTAGCGTGTCCCATAGGAAGTCTTTAATTTTGTTGTTTACCCAGGTGTGGTGCGGTTGAGCATTGTTTAATTTCTATGGGTTTTTAGGGTACCTACAAAATTTTGTGGTTACTGAATTCTAATTTAAAGGAATGGTGTTCCAATAAGTTACAGGGGATCACTCCCATTTTTTGTATGTGTTTAAGTTTGCTTCATTGCCGAGTATGTGGTCAGTTATAAAGATGGTTCCATGTGGTACTTAGAATAAGGAACATTCTTTTGTGTTTGTTTGAAATGTTCTTTAGATGTCTGTTAAGCCCAATTGGGTCATAACTTCTGTTAATTCTTTTGTTTCCTTGTTAGCTCCTGTTCCGTGGTGAGATTGGGGTGTTGAAGTCTCCTACTATAAATGTGTGTGGTGTAATGAATAACTTGAATTTTAGTAATGTTTGTTTTACAAATTTGTATTTGTGGCTTAGATATTCAAATTGAGACTTCATCTTGATCAATTTTTCCTGTGATTAATATGAATCATCTTCTTCATCTCTTTTGATTGATTTTGGTTTGAAGTTTAACTTCTTAGATGTAAGGATAGGTACACCAGCTTGCTTCAAAAGTCATTTTATTGAAAAATCTTTTCTCAACCATTAACACATATGTAACATCTTTTTTTGAAGTTGAGGTATGTTTCTTGTATGCAGCAGAAGGATGAGGATGAATTCTGTCTTATTATTCATTCTGTTAGCATGTGTGTTTTCACAGGTTAGTTAAGACCATTGATATTGAGGGATATTAATGACCATTTATTATTGATTCTTTTTTATTTGGATTTGTTTTTGGTGGTTGTATTGTGTGTGAAAACTTTCAATTTTTCTGACTTGGTCACATGGATTATCTATTACTTCTGTTTTTTGAAGTTAGATAATTTCCTTGCGTTGGAGTTTTTCTTCCAGAACTTTATTTAGGGCTGAATTTGTATTGTGTAAATCTAGTTGTCATGGAATATCTTGTTTTCTACATCTACAGTGATTGAGAGTTTGCTGGGTAGAGTAGTCTGGACAGGCACTGTGGTCTCTTAGTGTTTGTAGAATATCTGTTCTGAACCTTCTGCTTTTCAGAGTTTCCATGGAGAAGGCAGGTGTAATTCTGATAGGTCTTCCTTTATATGTTCCATGGCATTTTTCTTCACTGCTCTTAATATTCTTTCTTTCTTTTGTTTGTTTGTTGTTTGTTGTTTTGATCATTATGTGCCAAAAGGATTTTTTTGTTCAGTCTATTTGGTGTTTGGTATCCTTCTTTTACTCTCATAGGCATGTCTTTCTTCAGGGTGGAAATTTTTTCTTCTGTGAATTTGTTGAATGTGTTCTGCACCTCTGATCTGGGCTTCATTGCAATATTCTATACCTATTATTCTTGGATTGGGTCTTTTCTTGGTGTCCCACATTTCCTGGATATTTTTTGTTAAGGAATTGTTGTATTTAAGATTTTCTTTAGTAAAAATCTATATCCTCCAGCTGATATTTAGCACCTGAGATTCTCTCTTCCATCTCTTGTATTCAATCTGTTATATTGCTTATGTATTTCTTGATCATTTACCTAGCTTTTCTCTTTCCAGCATACCCTCAGTTTGAGTTTTCTTTGTTGTTTCTGTTTCAGTTTTCAGGTCTTGAAGCGTTTGAATTGCTTCCTTCATCTGTTTGATTTTTCATCCCCCCCCCCCGGTTTCCTTGCCTTTATTTAAGAGATTTTGACTTCTTCTTCTTCTTCTTCTTCTTCTTCTTCTTCTTCTTCTTCTTCTTCTTCTCCTTCTTCTTCTTCTTCTTCTTCTTCTTCTTCTTCTTCTTCTTCTTCTTCTCCTTCCTCCTCTTCCTCCTCCTCCTCCTTCTTCTTTGGTATGGTTTTTTCCCTTCAGTTCCTTTAAGGGATTCTCTCATATCCTCTTTGAGGGCCTTTATAATTTTCAAGAAGTTGTTTTTAAGGTCATTTTCTTCTACTTCATCTGCATTGGGTTGTTCAGGTCTTCTGTGAATCTGATCTGGCTGTCCTGAAATACCTTTATATCCAAGGCTAATCCCAGCACTAGGGAAGAAGAAGCAGGAAGCTCTAAAGAGTTCAGGGCTGCTTCCCCACCCTTGGTCTTGCTTGGCCTGCTGCTCAGGGTGAAATTGGGCTAGAATATGCCTCCAACAATACCTCCACTTCTGTGGAACTTCCTGGGTCTTCTCAGAGCACATGGGGGACCTAACCATGCCAGACTACCTTGAAGCCACACTCCCCTGGTCTTTGGGTCCCATTGCCTACCCTCTGCCTGAGATGAGTCTCGACCATTCCAGGCCCAATTCCCCTCCCCTCCACATCCTTCCCTGGGTACTCCCTGGGTTACCTCTGCATTTCACTCTTCCATATAACTTTGCCCTGTGTGTTACTGTCATGGTTTTCTGGTCAATACACCACCCTGAGTATGACATCTCCTCACCCTTTGTCCTCATGTGCCCACTGCTCTGAGAGAACTTTGGGCCAGAGTGTTGGCCCAACGCCCCTCCAACTCCTTAGAACTTCCTCAGTTAGCTCTGTGCATACTGAACCCACCTATCCTTGCAGGACCCCTTTGAGGTTGTACTCACATGATCTTTGGGGCCTATGACATGTTCTTTGCCACAGAGACCTCCAAGAGAGCTCCAATTATCCAGAGTTACACAATAGATCAACTGAGTCACCTGCATCCACAGGAAGAGCAGGGTAGAAAAAGGGGGAAATGTAGAGAGCTGCAGAGTGCCACACCTTAAAGATGGCACTGGCTTCCGCCTTCCACCTCCCCAAGGGTGAGAGTTCTCTGGTGTAAACAAGCCCTTAAGTTAAGTCTGTTCAGCCTGTCTGCTTCCGCGTTAGATAGCCTATCTGCAGGGTCCACATAGCTCACTGGAGTTGGTTAGTGCAAGGGGATTTAAGCCTGTGCAAGGGTCCCCCGGGCCTCTCATGGGTCAGAAAAAGCATGTTTCAAGGATCCTGATTAAAACTTCATGAAGAAGATCTTCCTGGAGTAGCATCTTCCTTGCTGGCGAGGGGTAGGTGTGGCACAAGACTCCACCAGCACTTATTGGTAGAAGAGAAGGGAACATGGCAATACAAGAAAATGCCCAACAATAGAAAGACAAGTATGACACCACCAGAATCTATGGACTGTATACCAACTAGACCTGAACACACCAAAGCAGATGAAACAGAAGAGAATGACTTAAAAAATAATGTCATTAAAATGATAGAGGCCCTCAAAGATGACATGAGAAAATCCTTTAAAGAAATGAAAGAAAAAAAAAAACAAAAATTGAAAGAAATGAACAAATTTCTTAAAGAAAGTATAGAAAATGAAGAAACAAACAAACAAACAGATAAAGGACACATTTCAAACATTTCTAGACCTGAAAATTGAAAAGATACAATAAAGAAAACACAAATTGAGGGAATGATAATAATGGAAAAACTGGGTAAATGATCAGGAACTACAGATGCAAGCATAAGTAACAATACAAAAGATGAAAGAGAGAATCTCATGTGCTGAAAGTAAACTAAAGGAAACAGATTCATCCACCAAAGGAATCTTAAATCCAACAAATCCTTAACAGAAAACATCTAGGAACTGTAGGAAACCATGAAAAGAATAATAAACCTAAGAATAATAGACATAGATGAAGGCGAAGAAGCCGAGCTCAAAGGTGTAGAAAACATATTCAACAAAATCCTCAGAGAAAACTTTCCCAATCTGAAGTAGGACATGCCTACTAAAGTACAAGAAGCATGCCAAACAGAAAATAGAGTGCACACACACTCAAAAACTTTTCTTGCCACATAACAATCAAAACACCAAACATACAGAATGAAGAAAGAATATTAAGCACAGCAAAGGAAAAAGTACAGGTAACATATAAAGGCAGACCTATCAAATTACACCTGACTTCTCCATGGAAATTCTCAAGGCCAGAGGGACCTGAATGGATATTCTACAAATACTAAGAGTTCACTGATGCCAGGCTAGGCTACTATACCCAGCAAAAATCTCAGTCATTATAGACATAGAAGACAAGATATTCAATGAAAAAGCCAGATTTTCACAATACATATCCACAAATCCAGCCCAACAGAAAGCTCTGGAAGGAAAACTCTAACCCAAGGAAGTTAACTACACTCACAAAGACAGAGGCAATACATAATCCCTTTTTTCCAGAAGCCAAAATAAAAAGCGGGACAATTATACTCACAATACCTCTTCCAACAACAAATCTAAAACAAACAAGAATTAACAATCAGTTGTCCTTACTTTCCCTCAAATTAATGGTCTTAACTCGCCTATAAAAGATACAAGCTAACAGAATGGATATGAAGACCTAACCCATCCTTCTGCTGCATAAAAGAAACACATCTAAGCGTCAAAGACCGATGTTACATCAGGGTAAAGGTTTGGGAAAAGATCTTCCAATCAAATAGATCCACGAATCAAGCAGGTGTAGCTATCCTCATATCTAACAAGTTAGACTTCAAACCAAATTCAATCAAAAGAAATGAAGAAGGTCATTTCATATTCATCACAGGACAAATCTATCAGTACAAAGTCTCAAATCAACAAAATCAGAAAATTAAAAGAAAGAAAATTAGAAGAAAAAAGGGGAAAGGGGACACAACAATGGACACTGAGGAAGTCCAGAGAATTTTCAGGTCTTGTTTTGAAAACCTGTTCCACAAAATTAGAATATTGAGAGGAAATGGACATATTTCTGGATAGATAACATTTAACAAAATTAAATCAATAACTGATAGACAATTTAAAGACACCTATAACCACTAATGAAATAGAAACATTCATCAAAATCCTACTAAGGAAGAAAAAACAAACAAACAAACAAACAAAACTCCAGAAACAGATGGCTTCAGTGAAGACTTGAACCAGAAATTCAAGGAAGAGCTAATACCAATACTACTCAAATTGTTCCACACAATAGAAGCAGAAGTTTCATTACCAAACTCTTTAAAGGGCTACAATTATCTTGGTACCCAAGACACACAAAGACACAACTAAGAGAGAACTACAGATCAATATCCCCAATGGACATTGATGCTAAAATACTCAATATAATACTGGCAAATTGAATGCAAACACATGTCAGAGAAATCGTCCACCATGACCGAGTAGGATTCATTCCAGGGATGTAGAGATGGTTCAACATATAAAATCTATCTATGTGATCCACCATATAAACAAACTGAAAAAGAAAAACCACATGATCATCTCACTAGATGCTGAAAAAAACCTTCAAAATAATTCAGCCCCCTTTCATGTTAAAGGTCTTGGAGAGATTGGGGATAACAAGACATACCTAAACATAGTAAAAGCAATATACAGAAAACCAACAGTGAACATCAAACTAAATGGAGAAAAGATTAAGATGATTGCTCTAAATTCAAGTATAAGACAAGTCTTCCCACTCTCTCCATATCTCTTCAATCTTCTACTTAAAGTTCTAGCTAAAGCAATAACACAACAAAAGGGGATGAAGAGGAAATAAATTGGAAATGAAGTACTCATACTGTCCCTATTTACAAAAGATATGATAGTTTAAATAAGCAACTTGAAAAACTCTACCAGGAAACTCTAACAGCCGATAAACACATTCAGCAAATTAGCAGGAAAGAAGATTATTTCAAAAGAAAATTAGTAACCCTAATATTTACAGACCATAAAGGGGCTGAGAAAGAAGTCAGTGAAACATCGCCTTTTACAATAGCCATAAACAACACATAATATCTTGGGTTAATGCTAACCAAACTAGTGAAAGATCTATATAGCAAGATCTTTGTGTCTTTAAAGAAAGAAATTAAATGAGATACCAGAAAATGGAAAGATTTCCCATGTTCGTGAAGAGGTAGAATAAACATAGTAGTTGGCAATCTTGCCAAAAGCAATCCACAGATTTAATGCAATCCCCATCAACATCCCAGCACAATTCTTCAATGACCTTGAAAGGATAATTCTGAACTTTATATGGAAAAACAAAATACCCAAAATAGCCAAAACAATCCTGTACAATAAAGGAACTAAAGGAGGCGTCATAATTCCCTATAGCTCTACTCCTGAAAACAGCTTGGTATTGGCACAAAAAATAGACAGGTAGATGAATTGAATCAAAACAAAAATCCTGTTATTAACCCACACATCCATGAACACGTGATTTTTGACAAAACAGCTAAAAGTATACAATAGAAGGAGGAAAGCATCTTCAGTAAATGGTGCTGGCACACTGGATGATGGTGTGTAAAAGATTGCAGATAGAACTATGTCTATCACCATGCACAAAACTGAAGTCCAAATGGATCAAATACCTCTATATAAATTCAGCAACCATGAACCTCTTAGAAGAAAAAAGGGGAGGTACTCATGAATGAATTGGTACAGGAACCTGCTTTCTGAACATAACACCAGTAGCACAG
Source organism: Cricetiscus sungorus (assembly GCA_030556225.1). Taxonomy (NCBI): domain Eukaryota; kingdom Metazoa; phylum Chordata; class Mammalia; order Rodentia; family Cricetidae; genus Cricetiscus; species Cricetiscus sungorus. The sequence goes on along the minus strand of JANBXA010000119.1, from coordinate 46,734 downwards.
ACATTGAGATCAACAATTAATAAATGGAACCTCCTGAAACTGAGAAGCTTCTGTAAGTAAGACAAACAACACAGTCAATAAGACCAAACTGCAGCCCACAGACTGAGAAAAGATCTTCACCAACCCCACATCTGACTGAGGGCTGATCTCCAAAATATGGAAAGAACACAAAGAACTAGTCACCAAAACACCCAATAACCCCATTAAAAATGGGGTACAGAACTGAGTAGAAAATATAAATGGAGGAATCCAAAGTGGCTGAAAGACACTTAAGAAAGTGTTCAACATCCTTAGATATCAGGGGAATTGCAAATTGCAAATCAAAACAACTCTGAAATACCATCTTAATCCTGTCAGAGTAGATTAAACCAGAAACATCAATGACAGATTATGCTTTCCAGGATTATGCTTCCACTGCGGGTGGCAATGCAAACTTACACAGCCAATTTGTAGACCAGTATGGTGTTTCCTCAGGAAAATTGGAATCACTCTACCATACCCCTCGGCAATTCCACTTTTAGGCATATTCTAAAATAATCCATATCCATGCAACAAAAACGTATGTTTGTAGCAGTACTATTTTTAATAGCAAAATCTTGAAGCAAGCTAGATGTGTCTCAAATGAAGAATGGATAAAGAAGATGTGTTACTTTTACACAATGGAATACTACTCAGTGGAAAAAAACAGTGGAATCTTGAAATTTTCAGGCAAATGTATAGATCTTGAAGAAACCATTCTGAGTAAGGAAACCCAGTTACAAAAAGAAATACATGGTATGTCCTCACTCCTATATAGATTTCAGACATACAGCAAAGCATCACTAGCCTATAATTTACACTGCCAGAAAACTAGGATACAAGACAGAAGCTAAGAATTACATACAAGGTCCTTCACAGAAGGTGAAAGGAACAGGATCTCCTGACCATATTGGCAATGGAGTGTGTGGGGGGGGGGTGAGTGGAGAGGGAGTTAGGAAAAAGGGAAGGGGAGGAGAAGAGAACATGTGGAACCAGGAAGATTGAGTCAGAGGACGATTAGAGTAGAGCAAAAACAAAGGGGATACCATAATAGAGGGAACCATTGTAGGTTTGAAGAGAGTTAGACCCTCCCTTTTCTGTCTAGAATACTTAACTAGAAAAAATGTATGGATTAAAGTGTAGCCACTGTGATTCACAGGGCCAGACTACAGATTCCTCAGCAAGATTTTTGCGTGTTTGTTTTATTATAATATCAGGTTTGAGTTTCCATTTTAAATTTAGATTTTTATGAGGTGGGTGATGGCTTCAAGAACACAGGTAGGGGAAAGTGTGGGATTGGGATGCATGATGTCTAATCAACAGAGAATCATAAAACCTTTTTTAAAAGGAAAGTAATTTAAAAAAAATCAGAGGTATATGCCTATGGTTCCTTTCAAATAGAATATCAGTATAACCACACAGCAGACAGAATCAATTCTCAGATATGTTGTGATATTTTTGTGATGCTGCTGGCTTGAATTATGCATTAGAGAAATTTTTTAAAAGTTTTGTTTCTTTTATTTATATGTATGTGTTTTTTCTAGTTGAAGGGCTATCCACCACATACATGCAATTCCATCAGATGAATTCTATAAGAAATGTATGCTTTTAGCTGCTCTGTTGGTCCTTTGCGAGAGAAAGAAATAATGAAAAGAAAGGAGCCATCTCTCCAGCCACTGCACTGGAATTTGTGTTTCTAGCCTCATGTGCTGTATTGGTTAGACTGAACTATACCTGACCAAAGCGAAATTACATTAGGTAGGCATGCCAATTGTCTTAGTATGTCAGGCATCCATATAAGGTGTTTTGTGATCAAGGTCCTTCTTCAGCATCACTTACTGTCAAGATTGGAGCAGATATCTCAGATCTCATCTTGGATGACAATGCAAATTGGATCTATCTGATGAAATGTAGCATTGAAATAACCCTCCTGATTATGGAGGTTGGTTAGGGTTCTTTCCTGAAACTCCAGGTAAGCTGTGTTGGGAGGAAGCTTCAGACTAGCCAGAGAAGATGCAGCCTGCAGCAAAAAGCATGTGCCTCTGATAGAGAGCTTGTCTGTGCAATTCTAGGAAGAAAAGAGATGCCACAGCTTGTAACAAAATAGCACCTGCATTGTTGGTACTAAGACCTTGCACTTAAATCTTAACAAATGCTTAAAAGGGGAGTATAGAAACAAAATAACAGAGACAAGCAAGGCTTCTTGTTAGCAGCATTTTTCTCAGGTGGGATCTGTTTTGCTAGAGAGGAGCATACTTGGGAGACTCCTTTAAGGGTGGTTTGCTGACTTGGCATAAGCATAAAGAAACTGCATGGCTCTTTTAAGAGGCCCTGCTAACAATTGAATGGTGTGTAGGAGCAGCTGGCAGTGGCAGTGGCCATATATCCAAGGCAGCAGTACAGACCAAGGCAGTGAACACAGCTCTCACTGTTGGCAGTAAATTACCCCTGCCATATTGGAAAACAGTGTTGTTGCTTAGCAGATAAAAGACTTGTGTCCAGTAAAAGACAAAGATTTACTGTAAAGACAGATTCAGATAAAGATAAATCTCTAAATATTAGAGTGCGTGTAACATAATACGTACTCTGGGGAGAGAAAAAGTAACAGAATAAGACTGGAGTCAATGGGTTTCCACTTGCATGGGTCAGTTGTTTCTGTGGGTTTTTCCAGTGTGGTCTTGACCCCTTTGCTCATCACTTCTACCTGTCTGAAACTGGATTCTAGAAATTTGGCTCAGTGCTTAGCTGTGGATGTCTGCTTCAGCCTCCATCAGCTATAGAATGTAGGCTATAGGATGAGATTGAAGGAAGCCATCAATCTCCTTATAGGGGGAGAGCATTTAAGTTAGCCTCTCCATGATTGCTTGGAGTCCTAGCTGAGGTCATCCTTATGGATATCTCTGTAATTCTTTAGTGCCAGATTTCTCTTTAAACCTATAATAGCTCCCTCTATTGATGTGTTTCTCTCTTGCTCTCCTCTATTCATCTCCCCATTCAATCTTTCTGCTTCCTCATGTTCTCCTCATTCTTCCTCCTCTTCTGCCCTCCTCTTTCTTCTATCACACCTTTCCCCATGCTCCCAATTTTTTTTCAGGGGCTCTTGTCCATTTCCCCTATACCAGAGGACCCCGAATGTCTCTCTTATGTTCCTCCTTGTTGCTAGCTTCTCTGGAGGTGTGGATTGTGTTGTGGTAATTCTTTGCTATGTGTCTAATATCCATATATGAGTGAATACATGTCATGTTTGTCTTTCTGTGACCGTGTTACCTCACTTAGGATGCTTTTATCTAGTTCCATCTATTTGCCTGTAAATGTCAAGATTCTGTCACACACACATACACACCCTCACCCTACCCCCCCCCGGCCACTTTAGATTCCTCTATTGAGATTCTCTATTCAGTTTTGTACACCAATTTTAAATTGAATTATTTGGTCTTTTGGTGAGTGGCTTCTTGAGATCTTTGTGTACTTTGGAGATCAGCCCTCTGTCAGATGTGGGGTTGGTGATCATTTCCCATCTTGGGGGTGCTGTTTTGTCTTGCTGCCTGTGTGTTTTGCCTTACAGAACTTTCTCATTTTCAGGAGATCCCAGTTATTAATTATCAATCTCTTTGTCTGTGCCACTGGCTTTATGTTCACATTATTTATTCTATATTAAATCCTGCTTTCTCTTCTAAGAGATTAAGTGTGGCTGGATTTATGTTGAAGTGTTTGATCCATTTGGACTTAAGTATTGTGCATGTTGACAGATATTATCAATCTTCTACTTGTCCACATCTAGTTATGCCAGCATCCTTTGTCTAATATGCTTTCTGTTTTCCATTGTATATTTTTAGGTTCTTTGTCTAAAATCAGGTGTTCCTAAGTGTGTGGGTTATCATTAGGGTTATAATACCTGTGTATTTTTGTGGCAATACCAAGCTGTTTTCATTACTATAGCTCTATAGTAGTGTTTGAAGTTAGGGATAGTGATTCCTCCAGAAGTTCCTTTATTATACAAGGTTGTTTTGGATATCCTGGTCTTTTTTGTTTTGTTTTGTTTTCCCATATAATGTTGAGTACTTTTTTTTTTCTTTCAAGGTCTGTAAAAAATTGTGCTGGGATTTTGATGTGGATTTCATTAAATCTATAAATTTTTTGGGGGAAGTGTAAGATAGCAATTTTTACTATGTTGTTCCTTCTTATCTAAGACTGTGGAAGATTTTTCCATTTCTTATTACTTTCTTTAATCCCTTTTTTAATGACTCAAATTTCTTGTCATATAGGTATTTCAGCTGTTTGTTTAGAGTTACTTACCCAAGGCATTTTTATCTTGTTTGTGTCTATTCTAAGGTATGATGTTTCTCTGATTTCTTTTTCAGCCCTTCCATCATCTATATGTAGTGTGGCTACTGATTATTTTTTTAATTAATCTTGGATCCTGCCACTTTGGTGAAGGTGTTTATCAGCTGTAGGCATTCCCTGGTAGAGATTTTCAGGTCAATTATGTAAACCATCATATCATCTGCAAGTAGTGAAATCTTGACTTCTTCCTTTATAATTTGAATCACCTTGATCTTCTTTTGTTGTCTTATTGATCTAGCTAGAATTACAGTACAATATTGAAGAGATATGGAAAAAGTGGACAACCTTGTCTTGCTCCTCATTTTAGAGGGATTTCATTGGGTTTCTTTCCATTTGTTTGATACTGGCTCTCAGTTTATTGTACATTGACTTTATTATGCTTAAGTATGTTCCTGTTATCCCAGATCTCTACAAGACCTTCATCTTGCAGGCTTTTTCAACATCTAGTGAGATTATCATGTAATTTTTCTTTTTCAGTTTGTTTATAATGTGGATTATTTTGATGGATTTTCTTATGTTGAACTATCATTGCATTTATGGGATGAAGCTTACTTGATCATGGTGGATGATTTCTCTCATGTATTTATAGATTCGATTTGCCAATATTTTATTGAGTATTTTTACATCGAGGATCACTAGGGAGATTGCTCTATAGTTCTCTATCTTAGTTGCATTTTTGTGATTCGTGTTCCAAGGTAATTATGAACTGGTAAAAAGAATTTGTCAATTATTCTTCTGCTACTATTGTTAGTTATTCTTCTGCTAATACTGTGTGGAACATTTCAAGGGGTATTGGCATTATCTCTTCTTTGAATTTATGGTAGAATTCCCCATTGAAACAATCTGGTCCTGGAATTTTGTATGGTTGGGATATTTTTGATGACTGCTTCCATTTCATTAGGTCTTATAGGCCTATTTAAATCACGTATATATTCTTGATTTAATTTTGGTAGGTGATATCTGTCTAGAAAATTATACAGTTTCTCTACGTGGTTATTTACTTATATAAACTTTCCTTTTATCACTGCTTTTATCTTGCCCAATAGGAAGGCTTCAAATTTGCTCTTACTCAGGAGTGGTGCAGTTGAGCATTGTTCAATTTCTATGGGTTTTTAGGGTGCCTACAAATTGTGTGGTTACTGAATTCTAATTTAAAGGAATGGTATGTGTATAAGTTTGCTTCATTGCCGAGTATGTGGTCAGTTTTAAAGATGGTTCCATGTGGTGCTTAGAATAAGGTACATTCTTTTGTGTTTAGTTGGAATGTTCTATAGATGTCTGTTAATCCCAATTGTGTCATAATTTCTGTTAGTTCTTTTGTTTCTTTGTTAGTTCCTGTCCAGTGTTGAGATTGGGGTATTGAAGTCTCCCACTCTAAATGTGTGTGGCATAATGAATGACTTGAATTTTCATAATGTTTGTTTTACAAATTTGTATTTGTGGCATAGATATTCAAATTGAGACTTTATCTTGATGGATTTTTCCTGTGATTAATAAGAATCATCTTCCTCATCTCTTTTGATTGATTCTGGTTTGATGTTTAACTTCTTAGATATAAGGGTAGGTACACCAGCTTGTTTCTTAGAGTCCTTTTACTGAAAAATATTCTCTTAACAATTAACACATATGTAAAGTTTTCTTTAAAGTTGAGGCAAGTTTCTTCTATGCAGCAGTAGGATGGATTCTGTCTTATTATCCATTCTGTTAGCATGTGTGTTTTCACAGGTGAGTTAAGACCATTGATATTCAGGGATGTTAATGACCATTTATTATTGATTCTTTTTTATTTGGATTTGTTTTTGGTAGTAGCATTGTTTGTGAAAATTTTCCATTTTTTTGGTTTTTTTTTTTTTTTTTTTTTTTGGCTTTTAGTCACACGGGATTATCTATTGCTTATGTTTTTTGAACTTAGATAATTTCCTTGGGTGGGAGTTTTCCTTCCAGAACTTTCTTAGGGCTGGATTTGTATTGTGTAAATCTAGTTTTGTCATGGAATATCTTATTTTATACATCTACAGTGATTGAGAGTTTGCTAGGTAGAATAGTCTGGACAGGCACTGTGGTCTCTTAGTTTGTGTAGAATATCTGTTCTGAACCTTCTGCTTTTCAGAGTTTCTATGAAGAGGGCAGGTGTAATTCTGGTAAGTCTTTCTTTATATGTTCCTTGGCATTTTCCTTTACTGCTCTTAATATTCTTTCTTTATTCTGTATGATTTGTGTTTTGATCATTATGTGCCAAGGAGATTTTTTTGTCCAGTTTACTTGGTGTTTGGTATGCTTCTTTGACTCACATAGGCATGTCCTTCTTCAGGTTGGAAAATTTTTCTTATCTGAATTTGTTGAATGAATTTTGCACCTTTGAGCTGGGCTTCATTGCAATATTCGATACCTATTATTCTTGGGTTGGGTCCCATATGTCATGGATATTTTTTGTTAAGGAATTGTTGTATTTAAGATTTTCTTTAGTCAAAAATTATATCCTCTAGCTTATATTTAGCACCTGAGATTCTGTCTTCCATCTCATGTATTGGTTATGGTTGCAACTCTACTTCTTGATCATTTACCCAGCTTTGCTATTTCCAGCATACCCTCAGTTTGTTTCTGTTTCAGTTTTTAGGTTCTGAAGTGTTTGAATTGTTTTCTTCATCTGTTTGATTTTTCACCCCCCCCTCCGAGTTTCCTAAATTTATTTAAGAGATTCACTGACTTCTTCTTCTTCTTCTTTTCCTCCTCCTCCTCCTCCTCCTCCTCCTCCTCCTCCTCCTCCTCCTCCTCCTCCTCCTCCTCCTCCTCCTCCTCCTTCTTCTCCTTCTTCTGCTTCTTCTTCTTCTTCTTCTTCTTCTTCTTCTTCTTCTTCTTCTTTGTATGTTTTCTTTTTTTGCTTCAGTTTCTTCAACGGATTTTCTCATATCCACTGTGAGGGCCTCTATAATTCTCATTAAGTTGTTTTTAAGGGCATTTTATTCTACTTCATCTGCATTGGGTTGTTCAGGTCTTCTGTGAAACTGATCTGGCTGTCCTGAAAACCCTTTATAAACAAAACTAATCACAGCACTAGGGAAGAAAAAGCAGAAAACTCTAAAGAGTTCATGGCTGCTGCCCTATCCATGGTCCTGCTTGGCCTGTTGCTCAGGGTAAACACTGGGCCAGAATATGTGTCCAACAATACCTCCACCTCTGTGGAACTTCCCGTGTCTGCTCAAAGCACATGGGGGACCTATTCACTCCAGACTACCTTGAAGCCACACTCCCCTGGTCATTGGGCCCCATTGCCTGCCATCTGCCTGAGATGAGTCTGGGACCTTGTCAGGCCGAATTCACCCTCCACATTCTTCCTTGGGTACTCCCTGGGTTAGCTCTGCATTTCTCTCTTCCATATAACTTTGCCCTGTGTGTTACAGTCGTGGTTTTCTGGTCAATACACCACCCAGAGTATGACTTCTCCTCACCCTTGGTCCTCTTCTGCCCACTGCTCTGAGAGAACTTTTGGTCAGAGTGTGGGTCCAATACCCCTTCACCTCCTTAGAACTTCCTGGGTAGGCTGTGTGCATACTGAACCCACCTATCCTTTCAGGACCCCTTTGAGGTTGTACTCACCTGATCTATGGGGCCCATCATATGCTCTCTGCCATAGAGACCTCCAAGAGAGCTCTGATTATCCAGAGTTACACAATAGACCACCTGAGTCACCTGCATCCACAGGGAGAGCAGGGTAGAAAAAGACAGACTCCACCGGCACTTACTGGGAGAAGGGAACATGGCAATGCAAGAAAACGCCCAACAATAGAAAGACAAGTATGACACCATCAGAATCTAGGGACTGTATACCAACTAGACTTGAATACACCAGAGCAGATGAACCAGAAGAGAATGACTTAAAAATTAACATCATAAAAATGATAGAGGCCCTCAAAGATGACATGAGACAATCCCTTATACAAATGAAAGAAAAAAATTGGAAGAAATGAAGAAATTTTTTAAAGAAAGTATAGAAAGCCAAGAAAACAAACAAACAAACAAACAGATAAAGGAAATACTTCAAACATTTCAAACCTGAAAATTGAAACAGGGACAATAAAAAGAACAAAAAACTGAGGGAATGATGACAATGAAAAAACTGGGTAAGCGATCAGGAACTACAGATGCAAGCATAACTAAATCTCAGGTGCTGAAAATAAACAAGAGGAATCAGATATATCCACCAAAGTAATCTTAAATCAAACAAATCCTTAACAGAAAACATCTAGGAACTGTAGGACACCATGAAAGAATAATAAACCTAAGAATAATAGACATAGAAGGCAAAGAAGCCCAGCTCAAATGTGTAGAAAACATATTCAACAAAATTCTTAAAGAAAACTTTCCCAATCTGAAGTAGAACATGCCTATTAATACAAGAAGCATACCAAACAGAAAATAGACTGCACACACACTCAAAAACTTTCCTTGCCACATAATAATCAAAACATCAAACATACAGAATGAAGAAAGAATATTAAGTACAGCAAAAGAAAAAGGACAGTTAACATATAAAGGCAGACCTAACAAAATTACGCCTGACTTCTCCATGAAAATTCTCAAGGGTAGAAAGACCTGAATAGATAGTCTACAAATACTAAGAGTTCACTGATGCCAGTCTAGGCTACCATAACCAGCAAAAAGCTCAGTCATTATATACATAGAAAACAAGGTATTCAATGTAAAAGCCAGATTTTCACAATATATATCCACAAATCCAGCCCAACAGAAAGCTCTGGAAGGACAGCTCTAACCCAAGGAAATTAACTACACTCAAAAAGACAGAAGCAATACATAATCCCACTTTTCCAGAAGCCAAAATAAAAAGCGGGACAATTATACTCACAAATACCTCTTCCAACAACAAATCTAAAACAAACAAGAATTAACAATCAGTGGTCCTTACTTTCCCTCAACATTAATGTTCTTTACTCACCTATAAAAGATACAAGCTAACAGAATGGATATGAAGACAGAATCCATCCTTCTGCTGCATAAAAGAAACACATCTAAGTGTCAAAGACAGATGTTACTCAGGGAAAAGTGTTGGGAAAAGATCTTTCAATCAAATGGACCCAAGAATCAAGCAGGCGTAGCTATCCTCATATCTAACAAGTTAGACTTCAAACCAAATTCAATCAAAAGAAATGAAGAAGGTCATTTCATGTTCATCACAGGAGAAATCCATCAGTACAAATTCTCAAATCAACAAAATCAGAAAATTAGAAGAAAGAAAATTAGAAGAAAAGGGAAGGGGGACATAACAATGGACACTGAGGAAATCCAGAGAATTATCAGGTCTTATTTTGAAAACGTATACTCCACAAAATTAGAAAATTAAGAGGAAATGGACAAATTTCTGATTAACTAACACTTACCAAAATTAAATCAATAACAGATAGACAATTTAAATACACCTATAACCACTGATGAAATAGAATCCTTCATCAAAATCCTAGGAACCAAGAAAAAACATAAAAACAAACAAACAAAACCCCAGGAACAGATGGATTCAGTGAAGACTTCTACCAGAATTTCAAGGAAGAGCTAATAGCAATACTACTCAAATTGTACCACACAATAGAAGCAGAAGATTCATTATCAAACTCTTTTTAAGGGGCTATAATTACCTTGGTACCAAAGACACACAAAGACACAACTAAGAGAGAACTACAGACCAATATCCCCAATGGATATTGATGCTAAAATACTCAATATAATACTGGCAAATTGAATGCAAGTACATATCAGAGAAATCATCTACCATGACTGAGTAGACTTCATCCCAGGGATGCAGAGATGGTTCAGCGTATGAAAATCTATCAATGTGATCTACCATAGAAACAAACTGAAAAAGAAAAACCACATGATCATCTCACTAGATGCTGGAAAACCTTCGACAAAATTCAGCACCCTTTCACATTAGAGGTCTTGGAGAGATTGGAGATAACAGGACATACCTAAACATAACAAAATCAATATACAGAAAACCAACAGCCAACATCAAACTGAATAGAGAAAAGATTAAGGCGATTACTCTAAATTCAAGTACAAGTTTGCCCCCACTCTCCATATCTCTTCAATCTCGTACTTGAAGTTCTAGCTAAAGCAATAACATGACAAAAGGAGAAAAAGGGGAAATAAATTGGAAATGAAGTAGTCATACTGTTCCTATTTGCAAAAGATATGATAGTTTAAACAAGCAACTTGGAAAACTCTACCAGGAAATTCCTACAGCTGATAAACACATTCAGCAAATTAGCAGGAAACAAGATTATTAAAAAAATCAGTAACTCTAATATATACAGATGATAAAGGGGCTGAGAAAGAAGTCAGTGTATCATCACCCTTTACAATAGCCATAAACAACACATAATATCTTTGGGTAATGCTAATCAAACAAGAGAAAGACATATAAAGCATGAACTTTGTGTCTTTAAAGAAGGAAATTAAATGAGATACCAGAAAATGGAAAGATCTTTCATGTTTGTGGAGAGGTAGAATAAACATAGTCATTGGTAATCTTGTCAAAAGCAATCTTCAGATTTAATGCAATCCCCATCAACATCCCAGCTCAATTCTTCACTGACCTTGAAAGGATAATACTTAACTTTAAATGGAAAAACAAAACACCCAAAATGGCCAAAACAATAATGTACAATAAAGGAACATAAGGAGGCATCATCATTCCCTATAGCGCTATTCATTTAAATAGCTTGGTATTGGCACAAAAAAATAGACAGGTAGATGAATTTAATCAAAATAAAAATCCTGTTATTAACCCACACACCTATGAACACCTGATTTTGACAAAACAGCTAAAAGCATAGAATGGGAGGAGGAAAGCATCTTTAGTAAATGGTGCTGGCTCAACTGGATGATGGTGTGTAAAAGACTGCAGCTAGAACCATGTCTGTCACCATGCACAAAACTGAAGTCCAAATAGATCAAATATCTCTACGAATGAACCTCTCAGAAGAGAGAAAAGGAGGTACTCGTGAATGAATTAGTAAAGGAACCCACTTTCTGAACATAACACCAGTAGCACAGACATTGAGATCAACAATTAATAAATGGAACCTCCTGAAACTGAGAGGCTTCTGTAAGACAAAGGACACAGTCAACAAGACCAAACTGCAGCTCACAGACTTGGAAAAGATGTTCACCAACCCCACATTTTACTGAGGGCTGATTTCCAAAATATGCAAAGAACACAAAAAACCAGTCACCAAAACACCCAATAACCCCACTAAAAAATGGGGTACAGAACTGAGTAGAGAAATCTCAATGGAGGAATCCAAAAAGGCTGAAATACACTTAAGAAAGTGTTCAACATCCTTAGATAGATATCAGGGGAATTGCAAATCAAAACAACTCTGAAATACCATCTTAATCCTGTCAGAATAGATTAAACCAGAAACATCAAAGGCAGATTATGCTTGTGAGGATTTAGAGAAATGGGAACAGGCTTCCATTGCTGGTGGGAACTTAAATTTATGCAGCCAATTTGTAGACCAGTATGGTGTTTCCTCAGGAAAATTGGAATCACTCTGCCACCGGGCAATTCCACTATTAGGCATATTTGAAAATAATCCATATCCATGCAACAAAGACATATGTTCATAGCAGCACTATTTTTAATATCAAGACAATTGAAGCAAGATAGATGCCTATCAAATGAAGAATTGATAAAGAAGATATGTTACATTACACAATGGAATACTACTCAATGGAAAAAATAATGGAATCTTGAATTTCTCAGGCAAATGGATAGATCTTGAAGAAACCATCCTGAGTGAGGAAACCCAGTTACAAAAAGAAAACAAAAGTATGTACTCACTCCTATAGGGATTTCAGACATACAGCAAAGGATCACTAGCCTATAATTTACAGTGCCAGAGAAACGAGGCTACAAGAAGGAACCTAAGAGTTACACACAAGGTTCTTCACAGAAGGGGAAAGGAACAGGATCTCCTGACCGTATTGGGAGTGGAGTGTGGGGAGTGAGTGGAGACGGAGTTATGAGAAAGGGAAGAGAAGGAGAAGAGAACATGTGAAACTAGGAAGATTGAGATAGAGGATGATTAGAGAAAAGGAAAAAGTGGGATATCATAATAGAGGGAACCACTGTAGGTTGGAAGAGAATTAGACCCTCACATTTCTGTCTGGATCATTTAACTAGAAAAGATGTATGGACTAAAGTATATCGTCCGTGATTTACTGGGCAAACTACAGATTCTTTGTCAAAATTTTTGCAAGTCTGTTTTTTTATAATATCAGGTTTGAGTTTCTATTTTAAATTTAGGTTTTTGAGGTGCGTGATGGCAAGGCAGTGTACCGATTCAAGGACACAGTTAGGGGAAAGTGTTGGATTGGGATGCATGATGTGTAATCAACAGATAATCATAAAACCTTTTTAAAGGGAAAGTAATTAAAAAAATCAGAGCTATATGCCTATGGTTTCTTTGAAATAAAATATCAGTATAACCACAAAGCAGACAGTATAAATTCTCAGATATGTTGAGATATTTTTGTGATGCTGCTGTCCTGAATTATGCATTTGTAGAATTTTTTAAAAGTATTATGTCTTTTATTTATATGTATGTGTTTTTACTAGCTGAAGGGTTACCCACCACATACATGCAAGTCCATCACAGGTATTCTACATGAAACTGGATGCTATTAGCTGCTCTGTTAGTTCTTTGCAAGAGAAAGAAATAATGAAAAGAAAGAAACCATCTCTCCAGCCACTGTACTGGAATTTGTGTTTTAGCCTTGTGTGCTCTACTGGTTAGACTGAATTACCACTAGCCAAAGAGAAATTTCATTAGGTAGGAACCAATATATGATGCAGGCATGCCAATTGTCTTAGGATGTCAGGCATCCATGCAAGGTGTTTTTCTGATCAACATTTTGCTCCAGCATCACTTATTGTCAGGATTGGAGCAGATATCTCAGCTCTCATCTTGGATGACAATGCAAATTGGGTCCATCTGATAAAATGTAGCATTGAGATAACCCTCCTGATGGTGGAGGTTAGTTAGGGGTCCTTCCTGAAGCTCCCAGTAAGCTGTTTTGGTAGGAAGATTCAGACTAATCAGGGAGGATGCAGCATGCAGCAAAAAGCATGTGCCTCTGATGGAGAGCTTGTCTGTGCAATTCTAGAAAGAGAAGAGATGCCACAGCTTGTAACAAAATGACACTTGCATTGTGGGTACTAAGACCTTGCACTTAAATCTTATCAAAAGCTTAAAAAGGGAGTATAGAAACAAAATAACAGAGACAAGCAAGGCTTCTTGTTAGCAGCATTTTTTTCAGGTGGGCTCTGTTTCACTAGAGACAAGCTCCTTTAATGGTTGTTTGCTGACTTGGCATAAGCCGCAACAAACTGTATGGCTCTTCTAAAAGGCCCTGGTAACAATTGAATGGTGTGAAGGAGCAGCTGACAGTGTCAGTGGCCATATCTCCAAGGCAGCAGTACAGACCAAGGCAGTGAGCACAGCTCTCACTGTTGGCAGTAAATTACCCGTGCCATATTGATAACGGTGTTGTTGTTTAGCAGATAAAAGACTTGTGTCCAGTAAAAGACAAAGATTTACTGTAAAGACAGATTAAGATAAAGATAAATCTCTAAATATTAGAGTATGTGTATCATAGTACGTACTCCGGGAGAGAAAAGAAACAGGATAAAGTGCTTGAAAAAAGAAAGAAAGGAAGAAAGAAAGAAAGCATAAATGGAAGGAAAGAAGAAAAGATGGAAGGAAGAAAGGGGAGAAGAAGAAAGAAGGAAGAGAGGAAGGAAGAAAAGATGGAAGGAAAAAAGGGAGGATTTAAAGAAGGGAGAAAGTAAGGGAGGAAGGGATGGAGGGATGGAGGGAGGAATGGAGGGAAAGATAGAGGAAGGAAGAAAGATAGAGAGTAGCTGGGTGTGGTGACACAAACCATTATTTTCAGTACTCGGGAGGGAGAAGCAAGCAAATCTCTTATTTCAAAGTGAACCTGGTGTACAGCGAGAATTCCAGGGCAGCCAAAGTTACACAGAGAAACACTGCATTATTAAATGAAAAATTAGAAGCAAAAGAAATAGAGTAATAAAACAGCCACATAAAAATTGAAAATACACAGAGTATAGATTCAGTATGTTATTGTGGTGTTTTTGAACTGTTAAGTTGCTAAGGAAGGAAAAATAGTACAGCTAAAATACACTTGATTATCAATGCTGCTGAATTAATCCAATTTGTTTATTTTAAAAATGCTTTGACTTCAAAACTTAAGTCTGAGGACAGGTTACTTGGGCAAAGAATTTCTATTTTTGTTTTTATAGAAAAATGAAAAGTTATGGATTCCTTCCAGACTAACATGGTTTGGTCAAGCAAGACCCCTTGAAGCAGTGTCCTATAAAAACTTTGAAATACTAAAGAAGTAAGTAAAATATTTTGAAATATATTTATTTAATTTTTGATGTAAAGAATGTATTATTGGAGTTTTAAGATGTAGGACCAACAGGGTAGAGCTCTAAGCCCTCTCTCCAACTAACCATTCTTTGATCAAGCAAGACCCCCTGAAACAGTGTTCCAGGTGATCCAATATTCAAAACAATTGGGACAAGGCAGACATGCAGACCACTCCAGCTAGGATTTCTGCATCTTCTTAGGGTCCCCCAACACAGCACCCCTTATTAGCAGGAAGCACTTTGGAAAGAACAATACACAAATTCCCAAATATTGTTTATAAATGTTTGTTTTCATTTAAATAAGGTTGGTTATAAATGGTTAATGATCACAACAAGTGTTTTTTTGAAGGTAAAAAAGGGAATTGTGGTATAGAAATGAACACTTTGTAGTGGAATTGTTATTCAGTTATTGATTACAAGTTTAAGGTCAATTTTGTGAAATGTATATTTCTCCACTTGTTTAGGTATTTTGTTTATATCACTCATTTAAAAATGGCATGTATAATGAAGTACAAATTATAGTTACCTATAATAGTCAAAACTTATAGTTAGATTGGTTAGGTGTTGTAGATATATAGAGATATATTTCAAATGGATAGGCATTCTTCAAACCTTTCAGAGACTTGCAGAACAGTGCATGTAAAATGGTGTCGGTTTTTTCTTGACAGTGAGACATAACTGCTCCTCACAACAACACCTGCTTCACTAAGGAAGATGGACATCGAAGAAACTCATTATGGAGTGTATTCCCAATATGTCAAGCCTAGCCATTTGGGCAAGATACAGTTCTTGTCTGGATTGTTTGACTTTATGCTGTATAAAATGGACATTCAGGATTCATAGAATAGTGACTGCTGAAAAACGATGGACATTGGTGCAGGGTTCCTGGTTCATGGAAGGGTCTCTGAAACATTTTGCAGGACACAGAATAAAGTGACTGACAAACTGACAATACAGGAGCTCAGTTTAAAGTTTCCTGCTCTGCAGAGAAATCTTCCAGGCACACTATGGTCAATAAGCTGAAGATGGAACTTAACAGAAAAACATTGTGTGACTAACCAGGCAATGAGATGTCTCTCTCATTTCTAGAGTTTATATATGATCTTTCTGTGGTCTTTGATGGAGTTGAAGACAGACAGTTTTGGTTATAGATTTTCTTAGTTAGGATTAAAGATGAGTTACATTTAAGACTTTAGACTCACAAAGAAAGGATAGATGATGGAATGTTTTCTTTAAATCTTCATAAATATCAATGAAATAAATATCATTAACTATAATTCTTATTGATAACTGTTTTCTTAAATATATTTTACAATGCTAAAATTAAAACCCTTTTTTTATTTTTGATAGAAAAGAGGAGATAATGGGAGATATCATTCTATAAATATGTTTCTCCTATTGGTTAATGAACAAAGCCCTGTTGGCCAATAGGAAAGCAAGATAGGTGGGACTAGGAGACAAGAAGGATTTTGGGAGAGATGTAGTAGAATAGATTCAAGATTTAGACATGAGACCCTCTCTCCAGTAAGATAAGACCATGTGGAAACATTTAGATTTACAGAATAGAATTAATATTTAAGACAGAGATAGTGAATTAAATGTGCTAGTAACTGGCCAACAGGTTCAACAATAATAGTGTTTCAGTGTGTTATTTTGGCCACCAATTCAAGTAGATGCAACCCATTGCCTGTAAGGGTAGTTTCATTTGGTGACAAGAAAAATCAAGTTGGGGATATGTCTTCTAACACTTAGTTTTTGTTTGATACTTCTGGTGTTTTTTTTTTTCTATTTTATCTAGCTCCCCTAAATTTATATATATATTATATATATATATACATACATACATACATATATATATACATACATACATACATATATACATATATATATATATATATATATATATATATATATATAGAGAGAGAGAGAGAGAGAGAGAGAGTGGTTCTAATGTATTAGGTTTCCATAAGGTCCCTCAAATGGTCCTTCATTTTGGCTCCTTAAATATATTTTTCATTTGTCCCTCTCTTCTTTCTTCCTCCTCATTTAACCAAATTGTTTGAGTCCATCCCTTATCCTTTCACACATATTATTCCAGTTTCTGTTATGGAGATCTTTCTCCATCCCATAGTCCCTTAATATATATATATATATATATATATATATATATATATATATATATATGTATGTATATATATGTATATATATATACATGTATGTATAACAGTGGTTATAGAGGTGGTAGGTGAATTATCATGAACTTAATAGCTAACATCCATATACAAGTGAAAATATATCATATTTGCCTCTCTGGGTCTGGATTATGATAGGATAAATGTTTCTAACTCCATCCATTTTCCTGTTAACTTCATGACTTCTTTTTACTTTTAAATTATCATCCCATTGTGTACATTTACCACATTTTCTTTATATATTCATCTGTTGAGGAATAGCTAGGATGTCTCCACCTTCTGGCTATTGTTAACACAGCAGCAATGAACATGGTTGAGCAAGGGTCTCTGTGATAGATGAAGAATCCTTTAGCTATATTCTGAGAGTAGCATATGTGGGTTATATTCAATTCCCAGCTTCCACATGAACACACCCACCCATTTTCCATAGTGGCTGTACAAGTTTGCATTCTCACCAGTAATGGATGATTGTTTCCCTTTTTGCCACATCCTTTCCAATATTTCCTGTCATTTGGTTTATTAATCTTTTCTACTCTGACCCTTGTTAGGTGAAATCTCAACAGACTTTGTTTTTAATTGACCTTATTATGTAGTATACTGAACAGCTTTTTTTTTTATTTTTAATGCATGTCTATTTTTGTCCCGAAAGACCAAATTTTACTTAAATTCAGGATCATGTCTGTGGAGCTGGGCATCTTAGGTCATACTCATTAGCCTGCTGCAGAGTTTCTTTTTAGACACATAGATAATCCAAAAACTTCTTGATATCTTTGTTATAACTGTTGTGGCTTGCTGAATCAGAGCTACTGAACTTAAAACAAATTCAGTATCATTTATTTCAAGGATTAATTCATACTTCTGGGCTTCAGAGGCAGAACATGCAACACCTGTCCTCATCCAACCCATGCAAATGTATTTGTCACCAAAGAAATTTCAGATTTCAGCCAAGACCCATTCTTCTGAACAATGATGTTAAAGGGGAAGTGAACATTGCCAGACCTCATCTTGTAGCAGATGCCCAGTGTGATACCCTTGCTCATATTCTGAACATGACTGCATATGGTTCTGACAGTGGCCATTTTATTTCTGTTACCCCACCATTTGTCAACCTGGAGCCTCTTTTCCTTCTTTCAAGGAGACTCCGCTCTATTTTGATGTGATTGAAGTCCCTCCAAAAGGTTCCTCTGGGACCCTCCTTAAGGACTGTGTGCCCTTCAAAGTGACATTCACATTTTCTGGAATGACAATGGTCTGATTGCTGAGAATGATTTTTATTCTCACAGTAGATGGGGCAAAGACAGAGTGTCCTATACTGAACATTTTTAATGTGTTTCCCAGACATCTGAATTTCCTCTATTGAAAATTAATTTATCTTTCTGTTTTTCTTCCTACATTACTTTGTTCCTTCATTCCTTTGTTCATTCTTTTGCTCCTTTTTTCCTTTCTATGTTAAAGACTCAGTTTCTTTAAAGCCTTGGAGCCTCTGTTGTAACTAGTTATTTAGACCATGCTGGCTTAAAATGCACAGATATCTACCTCTCTCTGCATCCCATGTGCCTGGACTGAAGCCATGTGCCACAACAGGCAGGCTGTTATTTGTTTTCTTGATGTCCAGTTTTTTAGTTCTATAAATATTTTGGGTATTAGCCCTGTATTGGATATGTAGTTGGAAAAATTCTTTTCCATTTTGTAGGCTGCCATTTGATACAAAACAGTATTAGTGGCAAATTTGTTATGCTCTATGGATGAGGTCACAATGTTGGCAGACAATTGAAGTTAATAGAATTCATTAAATTTATTTAATGAAAGATCCCTATATAATAATACATTCATATTTTAGATTTATTTTTATTGACCTGTTACTAGCATTTCTTATTGGCTAGCTCTGCCTGAAATATTAACCAATTTTATTAATCTGAGTTTTTCCGTGTGGTCTTATCTTACTGCAGAGATGGCCCCAGAGTTCTACCTTATTGGTCCTACATTTTGAAACTCCTCCCTACTTCTTCCTCTGTGTCTTAGTCTCCTAGTCTCATGTATCATGCTTTCCTATTGGCCAACAAGGCTTTATTCATTAACCAATAAGAGAAACATATTTACAGAATGATATCTCCCATCATCTCCTCTTTTCTGTATAAAATAAAAAGAAGGGTTTCAACCTAAACATAGCAAATATATAACAAAATAGCTATCAAATAAGAACCACAGTTAACAATATTTAATCCATTATCATTTACCAACATTTAAAGAAAATAGTTTATCATCTATTCTATCTTTGTGAGTCTAAAGTCTTATATGTAACTTATCTTTAATCCCAACTAAGGAAAATTATAACAATACCTATCTGTCTTCAACTTCCTTAAAGACCACAGAGAGATAGTATATAAGCTCTAGAAATGACAAAGACATCTTGCTACCTGATCAGTCACCCAAAATTCTTCTGGAATGTTCCATCATCAGCCTATAGGCCACAGTGTGTCTGGTAGACTCCTCAGCAAAGCAGGAAACTTTAAACTGTGCAACTGTATTGTCAGTTTGTCAGTCACTTTTGTCTGTGTCCCATAGACTGTCTGTAAAACTCTTCTTCTATGAAGCAGGAATCCTGTAGCAATGTCCATCTTGTATCAGTTATCACTTTCCTGTGGGTCCTGTATGTCCATTTTATATAGCATAAAGTCAAACATTCCAGACAAGAGCAGTACCTTGCCCAAATGGCTAATCTTGTGATATTGAAAGTAAATTTTATAATGCATTTGTTTGATGTTCATCTTCCTTTCTGACACAGGTGGTGTTGCCAGAAGCAGTTGTGCCTCCTTGCTAAGAAAAACTCTAAGCCATTTTAAATGCCACATTCTGTAGTTTTTGAAAGGTTTGAAGCATGCCTATCCATGTCAAATAGATCTTAAATACATCCCAAAGACCTTACTAACTTAACTCTAAGTTTTGACTATCATAGGTAACTATCCATAATCTGTGCTAAATTATACATCCTATTTCTAAAGGAGCTATATTCACCCAAAACCTAAACAAGAGGAGGAATATACATATCATAAATTGACCTTAATTTTTTTATCAATAAATGAAAATCCATTAAAAAACAAAGTATACATTTTTATACCATAATCCCTTTATTACATTTAAAAAGATTGTTTGTGGTGATTATCCATTTATAACCAAGCCAATATAAATGAAAACATACATTTATAAATTATATTTGGGAATTTGAGCATCGTTCTTTCCAAAATAATTCCTGCTGGCAGGGGATGATCTCATGGGAATCCTAAGAAGACACAGAAATCCTGGCTGTAGTGGTCTGTAAGGATGCCTTATCCCAGCTGTTTTGAATGTTGGATCACCTGGAACACTGTTTCAGGGGGTCTTGCTTGATCAAAGAATGTTAGTTGGAGAGAGGGGTTAGAGTTCTACCCTGTTGGTCCTACATCTTGAAACTCTAACAATACATTCTTTATGTCAATAATTAAATAAATATACTTCAAAATATATTTACTTACTTCTTGAATATTTGAAAGGATGCAATTTTGTCATATTTACCCCCCATTTCAACCCATTTATTTTGACCAAATCTCTCCCCACATCTGTGATGCCCAACTTTGTACCTTCTTCATTCAATTACTTTTTAATAATCCTAGGGCCAGAATTTTTAAGGAAATTGCCTCTGCCTCTGCCAGAATCCATCATTCCTTTTTAACTCATCTGTTAGGAGGATGGTCTCATTCCCACTTCTGCCTCCATGCTAGATAGTGTACTAGTGACCACAGCTGATGAGTCATGAGTACAGTCATCCTTTCATGGCCAAAAGAAACTCTTTGTTCTAATCCTTCCTGAGGCTTTTATAATATTTTTGCCCCATGTTTCATGGTGGCTGTTGACCCTCAAGGGAAGGGTGGGATGTAGTTGTCTCACTTATCATGGATGATATCAGTGAAATGAAAGCAAAAATAAACATACATGAAACAAGGAGTTGGTTCTTTGAAAACATTAAAAAGATGGTCACACCTTTAACTAAATTAACCAAAAGGAAGAGGTTTGTGAAATTAATAAAGCAAATGAGGAAAAAGGAGACATGGAGAAAATCAATCTTTCAAAATTCCCATTCCTCCCACTGGAAACATCTTTTTAAAATTTGATGAATTTCTATATTTTTATGATCAACCAAAATTAACTCAAGATGATATGAATAACTTAAACAGTTCCATTCTGACTGATGATATAGAAGCAGGAATTAAAATCTCCCAATGAAAGAATCCCAGAGCAAGAAGGCTTCAGTATAGAATTTAACCAGAGACTAGAAACTATAAACACTCTCAGAATATCTATCCCATAAAATAGAAAAAGAAGGACCTCATCAAAATTCTGGTTTGAGAGAGAGAGAGAGAGAGAGAGAGAGAGAGAGAGAGAGAGAGAGAGAGAACTATAAACCAGTTACCAGGATGAACATATACACACAAATTCTCAATAAAATACTTGCAAAATCAAATTCAGGATTTCATTAAAAAATCATCAACCATGATCGAGATTATTTTCCTCAGACCTGCAAAAATAATTCAACATATAATTATATATCAACATATATAAAATGAACAAAGGACAGATGCCAAGAGGCCAGCTTACTAGATGCAAAATAAGAAAAAGAAAAGAAAAATAGTAAAATGACCTTGTAAAATTCTTGACAAATTACTGGAGAATTTACGAATATAAAGGACACATTGTAACACAAGAAAGTGATTTTACAAGACCAATGAATACACTGTCATATAGAGAGAAACACAAAGAAATTCCAATAACATTAGGTGCATGATAAGGGCAGGATGTCCACTCATTACATTTTTATTCAAAACAGTACTTGAATTTTTTTTTCCTGGAGCAATAAGACAACTGAAGAAGATAAAGGGGATAAAAATTGAAATCGGAGAAATCAAAATTTCCTTATTGCAGATGATACAATTCTAACACAATAAAACTAAAAATTTGTCAGAAGTCCCTTGAAGCTGAAACACTGAGAGAGCATCTCAGGTGCTGAAGACAAACTAGAGGTAATAGATTTATCGACCAAAGAAAATATTAAATCCAACAAATCCATAAAACAAAATATCCAGGAAAGGAGGGACACCATAAAAAGGCCAAACATAAAAACAATAAACATAGAAGAAGGAAAAGAAGCCTATCTCAAAGGTACAAAAAAGCATATCCAACCAAAGTCATTGAAGAAATATTCCCGAGTCCGAAGAAGGCCATGTCTATGAAAGTACAGGAAGGATACAATCAAACAAACAAACAAACAAAAAGACCCTTTGCCACATAATAATCCAAACACCAAACATACAGAATAAAGAACAAAATCTTATGTGCAGAGAAGTAAAAAGGCCAAGTAACATAAAAGCCAGACCTATTAAAATTACACCTGGGTTCTCCATGAAAATTATGAAAATAGGGAGGTCCTGGATAGATGTTCTACAAGTATTAAGAGTCCACAATGTCAGCCCAGATTACTATACACAGCAAAACTCTAAATCACTATTGATGGAGAAAACTAGATATTCCATTAAAAAAAAAAACCCAGATTTTTCACAATACATATCCACAAATCCAACCCTACAGAAAGTTTTGGAAGTAAAACTCCTATCCAGGGAAATTAACTACACTTACAAAGACATAGGCAATAGATAATCTGACCTTACCAGATGCCCAGAGAAATGCAGGGTAAATCTACTCACAATACTACTAACACCACCAAATTCAAACAAACAAGAATTAACAATCAATTGTCCTTAATTTCCTTCAATATTAATGGTCTTAAGATATCTAGAAAAAGACACAGGATAACAGAATGGATAAAAAGCAGTATCTATCCTTCTGCTGCATACAAGAAACATACCTCAGCTTCAAAGACAGACATTCCCTCAGAATAAAGGATTGGGAAAAGATTTTCCAATCAATTGGACCCAAGAAAATAGCAGGTGTAGCTCTCCTAATATCTAACTAATTGGACTTCAAACTAAAATCAATCAGAAAAGATGAAGATCCTTTCATATTCATCAATGAACAAATCCATCAGGATACATCTCAAATCTGAACATCAATGTCTCAAATACAAAAGCAACCACATTCATAAAAGTGACATTACTAAAACACATCTCACATAAAATCTCACACACTCATAGTGGGAGACTTAAACACCCCACTTTTGTCCACTAGACAGGAACATCAGTCAGAAGCATAACAAACAAAAGTACGAACACAAGTTATATTCCTATTGGGGTTAACAGACATCCACAGAGCATTCTATCCAAACACAGAGGAATATACCTTCTCAGCTGCACATGAAACTTCTCTAAAACTAACCAATTACTCGGCAACATAGCAAAGCTCAACAGATAAAAAAAAAAAAAAAAAAAAAAAAATTGAAGCATCCCAGAGTCCCCTGTATCTTATGAGACCACTATAATCATTATAATTTAATGATATAATTTAACAACACAAATTGCAGAAACCATACAAACTCATGAAAACTGAACAATGTGCAATTGCACCATTCCTGGTGAAGGAAAAAAATAAATATATTAAAGACTTTCTTTAATTCAACAAGAATGAATCACAACATACTGAAACTTATGAGACACTTTGAAAGCAGTAGTAAGAGGAAAGTTCACTGCAGTAAGTGCCTACACAAGGAAAGTGGAGGGTAGTCACATTAGAGAAAAAACAAACAGCACAACTGAAAGATCTAGAACAAAAAGAAGCCAACTCACCCAGGAGGAGTAGTAGATATCAGGAAATAATCAAACAGGGATGAAATCAATAAAGTAGAAACAAATGAAACAACACAAAGAATCAATGTAACAAAGAGTTGGTTTTTTGAGAAAATCAACAAGATTGACAAACTTTTATCCAATCTAAACAAAAGACAAGGAGAAAGCATGCAAATTAACAACATCAGGAATGAAAAGGGAAATGCAAAAGACATACAGAGGAAATGCAGAGACTCTTCAGGTCATGAAAACCTGTACTCCAGAAAATTCGAAAATTCAAGTAAAATGGACAAATTTCTGGATAGTTATCACTTAAAAAATAAAATCAAAAACAGATAAGCAATTTAAATAGAAGTATAAGCCATAATGAAATAGAAGCAGTCATCAAAGTCTACCAACTTACACAGGGCAAAGTCCAGATGGCTTACGTGCAGAATTCTACCAGAAATTCAAAGAACAACTGATACCAATAATGCTCAAATTGTTCCACACAATAGAAGTAGAAAGTACTTTACCAAACTCTTTTTATGAGGCCACAATAACCTTGGTACACAACTAAGAAAGAGAGTTACAAACCAATATCCCTCATGAACAGTGATGCCAAACTATTCAATAAAATACTGGCAAATCAGAGAAGTCATTAACCAAGTAGGCTTCATTTGAGGGATGCAGGGATGGTTCAACATACAAAAATCTATCAATGTAATCCATCATATAAACAACTAAAAAGAAAAACTATATGACCATCTCTCTAGATGCTGAAAAACATTTTGACAAAATCTAACACTCCTTAATATTAAAGGTCTTGGAGAGATCAGGGATAACAGGAACATACCTAGACATAATAAAAGCTGTGTACAGAAAAAAAAAATAGCCAACATCAAACTAAATGAAGAGAAACTCAATGTGATTCCTATAAAATCAGAACAAGACAATGTTGCTACTTTGTCATAGCTGTTCAATATTGTACTCCAAAGTTTTAACTAGAGCAATAAGACAACAAAAGAAGATCAAGTGGATACAAATTGGAAAGGAACTTTCACTATTTACAGATAATAAAATAGTTTACATAAGTAACCCGAAAAAGTCTACCAAGAAACTCCTACATCTGATACACAGCTTCAGCAAAGTGGCAGTATACAAGATTAAGTAAAAAAATCAGTAGCCCTACTACATATACAGATGATAAAGGGGCTGAGAGAGAAATTAAAGAAAGATCACCATTTACAATAGACACAAACAACATAAAACATCAAGGAAAATGCTAATAAGTGAAAGACCTGAATAGCAAGAACTTTGAGTCTCATATAATTGACATTAAAGAAGATACCAGAAAATGGAAAGCTCTCCCATGCTCATAAATAGGCAGGATCAACAAAATAAAAATGAAATTCTGGCCAAAAGCAATCTACAGATTCAATGCAATTCCCATCAAAATCCCAGCACAATTATTCACTGGCCTTGAAAAGATAATACTCAACTTTATATAGAAAAACAAAAGACCCAGGTTAGCCAAAAGATCCCTGTACAATAAAGGAACTTCAGGAGGCATCACCGTCCCCGACTTCAAACTCTACTATAGAGAAATAGTACTGAAAATAGCTTGGCATTGCACAAAAATAAGAAAGTATACCAATGGAGTCACATTGAAAACCCTGTTATTAACCAACAGTCCTATGAAAACCTGATTTTTCATGAAACAGCTAAAATTGTACACTGGAATTAGGAAAGCATCTTCAACAAATGGTGTCCATAGCATTATACAGAATATCATGTCCAGAGAGGTAATCTGGTTGTGGAACTTGCAGTAAGCAAAGACATTGAATTTACAAACTAAATACAAAATACATAAAGCCTAACTAAAATAAACAAAACCCAGTGTAGTGGATCAGAGATTTTTCTGATTTTTACCCTGCATTTCATTTTTACTGTTACATTTTTTCTGCTACAAGTCAATACACACATACATCAACATGTCTATTTTGAAGTGGGAAAAGTAAAAATGCCTTTACATTCATTATTATTATTATTATTATTATTATTATTATTATTATTATTATTACAGGAAGAGGTTGCATAAACACTAAAATAAACATAATAGAAAAAATGCATGAAGGATTCTCAAATATGAGTGAAGAACATGGAAATAAAAATCCCTATGATGCTGCTTTTTCCTCTACAGGAATCCAAAACGACTTCCTGAATCATATTTGAACAGTTAACCAAGTGTGTCTTAGAATTTAACCTTTTTCAATAGCATTATTTTTGTTCCATGGCCTTTATGTAATAGAAACATTGTTTGCCTTAAGTAGGTGTTTACTACACCTTATTATTTTCTCATTTTAGGCCTTGATATGTTACATGTACTTTTGAAAAAAATACATGAAAATGAAAACAAAATTAAAATAAAACAATTTTAAAATGAGAATACTTTATGTGATGTCATACTATTATTTTGCAAGTACTGTTAGGGTACATTCAGTCAAAAACCTCAGGCATGTCTGCAGTTCTGGTGACTGACCTTTTGTTCTAGGCTCAAATGCTGTGTGTGTTTCAAATAGACACAAGTTAGTTAACTAGGTTTATGAAGCTAAAATCTCAGAACCACCACATTTTTAACAATCAGTATATATTATTTAGTTTAAAAACATATGAGTATCTGAAATATCTCAATGTGGCAAAAAAAAAAAATCTTAGCCTGAATGAACTTGTAAGTGAGCAGTTATGCTTGAATGATCATGAAGTAGTAATATTTTCAACTTTTCCATAGTTCCTCAGTTTTTCTTTTATGGTTATATTCCACTTATACTTATTAATTATGTTTCAATTATACTATTTGACAGGAAGAAGCATAGTACTATAATGTGTTGAATTGTACATATTGCACAGGAAGTTCCTGTACACTTTTCTTTCTCCATTTCCTGTTATCAGCATCTGATATTACTATGGTACATTTGTCAGTATTAAGAAGCCAACATAACCCAGTGATTTAGGGAAACTCCATATAAAATTTTGTGCCTACTGAGTATCATTCAGGATACTGGAAGATACTCTACAAGTTACTAGAGGAAAAAGGCAATCATCACTATCACCCATTCACAAGACTGAGGCTTACAACATTTAACTGCCTGCAAGATGTTGAGGAAAAGGCAGAAATCACAAACAGATGCAGAACGATCCACAATAAACAGATACAGAAGACACAGAGGAGAATATGTACATGATTTTATTTACTGAATAGGACCAGGAGATTGTAAAAGACAAGTTCACAATTGGTTATTAAGACAATGATGATGATTATCATATCAAAACATTCAAAGACCAACTTCAATAGGCGTGTTACTAAGGGCTTCTGAAATTTTCTGAGATGATTTTCTTGTAACTCTTAAAGCAAATAGAGCTCACAATAAAAACAATGCAACTGTAAAGGATTATTATTTCTCAATAACTAAAAGAACAAAACCACATTTAATTTTCCAAGTGGCAATACCAATTATGTGTATAAAGATGAAAGGGAAATAAATTAAGTCTTCATAGAGCTACAGTGAAAGAACAAAATATATTTATTTATTTATTTATTTATATCAAGCAAAGTATTTGCTCAATTTGGAAGCTTTGTGAATTATGAGATTATTTTTAAAACTAAACACAGAATATTTTAGATTATATTTTAAAATGGTACAATGAGTAAAATGACAAAATAGTGCAGGTGTACAAATTTTAATGTTTTCAAAAGCATTTGTGCCCTAAAAGAAATGCTCCAGAAGATACTGATAGAAAATGTTGACATGGACTTTTTGAGCCATAAAATGCAAATATAAATCTTCTGAAACAGGACTGGGCTGGGTCAACAGGGGAAGCTATTACTATTCATTGGTGTTTGAAAATGTATTAGGTTTTAATATGTGTATTTGTTTCAAATGTTCACACTGGTCTTTTCCTACAATGGATAAATTCCCCAAATCTTGTTGAAACAATAACACCAAAGAGCATGCCCTTTCATTATGTATGAATTCACTGTGCCTAAAGCCTATCCCTTCTTTGTACTACTTTCAAATTCAAATATTTAGATACCTCAAAAGTGTACATTACTAGATATTTAAATTACATATTTGCTCCAACATAAACATTTTTCAGTATTTACTATACTATGAGTGTAGATACTAGTTATATATTGATGAAGAATTAAGACATACAAGGGTCCTTCTGAAACAGCTTCTTTATTGAGGGATACAATTTAGAGTCATCATATATGTCTTCAGTAGAAGCTCTCAGAGCCAATTGTGAAAACTGAATTTAATGATAAAGAGTCAGCCAGTAATTTCAGGGAACCATCACTGATGGCAAAGTAAAAAACCTTAGGTGGCAAGGAGCTGGCTGGTGAAACCAGGGCCAATACATCTGTGCAGAGGAATCAATGGGAATAGGGAAAATGAGTATAGAATGAGGTATGAGAGTTGTGTGAGAGCAGTGTGAGTCCTGATGAGAAATAGGATTTTAGCCTTAGTGGTAGTGACAAAACACTGTGAAAGTAGACAAAAGAAAAACCAAAGGATGACATTAACACACAATATTAGATGCTTAGTTAAAACTAAACATCAGTAGCCACCTTTAATCCTTATAAATCTGGGATTAGTATTCATTGTATTTACATTTTGTATGTAAGGAAATTTAGATTTGAGAAGTCATTGGAGTACAGAGCATCAAATAATGAATCAAAAATGTCAGAAATTATATGCAGACTCAATTCTACACATCTCTCTATGGAGACATAACCCAACTGATTATAGCAATCTAGAGGGGCAAATAAATACTCCATGGTCAACTTGTTCAAGTGCCGTGTGGTGGGAAAGGTCACACAAGACATTCAAGGAGAAGTCATTGTTACAGAATTTGACCTTGGTGTGCTGGATACATTGGCTGAGGGCAGGTAGGAGGACACTGAGCTGAGAGTCCTTTATCTCACAATCATGAAATTCCAGGGTTTGAAGAGTACCTGAAACAATCTCCAGGGGAAACCTTAGTGGCATCATAAATAAATGGGACGCTGTGACACCACTCATATCCAGATGTTTTAGTTGATGGAGATGCAACACTGGGAGAATTGATGCAAGTAAGACTGTAAAAAGTGGCAGTGAGTGACACAGAATTTCTCCAAGGAGATATTTCAGTTCCTAAGCAAGAGTTTCATGTGGTCAGAAACAAATACTGTATAATAAGGTAACTTTCAAGGCATTACTTTCCCTGACTTCAACATCTACAGGAATAAAAAAAAAAACAGCTTGTATTGGCAATGACATTGACATGATGATCAATGGAATCAAATTGAAGACACTAATACTAATCCACACAACTATGGACACTTGATTTCTTACCTGGAAGTCAATAATTACACAATAGAAAAAAGTAAACATCTTTAACAAATGGTGATAATATAACTGGATGTCAGCACTTAGAAAAATGCAAGTAGAACCATATCTACCCCCATGCACAAACTGAAGTCCAAGTGGATCAAAGATATCAGCAAAATCCATGTATGCAGTACCTGATAGAAGAGAGATTGGAGAGTATAAATATAATAATAGTAGCAGAGTCTCCCAAAACAACAATTAATCAGTGGAACCTTCTGAAAGCAAGAAGCTTCTGTAAGGCAGATGATATAGTTAATAAGAAAAAAAGTCAGAGTGGCAAAACAATTTCACCAGCCCCACATCTGACAGAAGGCTGATCTCCAAATATATATATAAAGAACTCTAGAAAATAGACACCAAAGTAATAAATAATATAATTTTAAAAATAGGGTCCAGATCTAAGTAGAGAATTTTCAACTGTAGATACTCAAGTGGCCAAAAGACATTTAAGGAATTGCTCAACATCCTTAGTCAACAGAGAAAGGTAACTCAAAAGAATCTGAGATATCATCTTACACCTGTCAGAATAAGTTTAAAAACATTGTTGACATCTTATTCTGGAGAGGATGTGGAGTAAGGGGAATACTCCTCCACTGCTTGTCAGAGTACAAACTTGTACAGCCACTTTGCAAATCAGTATGTCAGTTTGTCAGGAAATTGGGAATTGATCCACCTCAAGACCCAGCAATGCCATTCTTGGGCATATATCCAAAGTATACAAAATCACACAACAAGAACCCTTGCATAACTATGTTCATAGCAGAACTATTTTAATACCCAGAACCTGGAAACAACCTACATGCTCATCAACTGAAGAATGAATAACAAAAAAGTGGTACGTTTACACAATGGAGTATTACTAAGAGGTTAAAAAAAAAAAAAAAGATATCTTGAAAATTGCAGGCAAATGGATGGAACCAGAAAAAAAAAAAAACATCCTGAGTGAAATAATCCAGACCCACAAAGATAAACACTGATGTATTCAGTCACAAGTGGAGATTAGTTGTAATACAAAGGATAATCAGGCTATAGGCAACAACTCCAGAGTAGCTAGGTAAAAAGAAGGATGCTAAGAGGGACCTACATAGAAGGCCCCAGGAAGGTAAAATAGTTAAGATCTCCTTTGTCACTTGGGAAGGGGAAAGAAGGGGGATGTGTTACTGTAGGTTCTTCCTGCCAGTTCCCGCTGGCTCCAGCCTGCTAGCCCACCCCCGCCTGCCACCAGTCTGGGCCCACTGCTGCGCCAGCCCCAAATAACACTCAGAGACTCTGTATTTGATACAATCCTGTTGGCCAGTTACCATTATTGTTTATGGGCTAGCTCTGTCTTAATTATTAACCCATTTCTACTTATCTAAGTAGTTCCACGTGGTCGTCTTATCGGGGAGCCGCGGCGGGCATCTTACTTCCTCCCTGGGCTACATCTCAACTCCTCCTTCCCACGTCCTCTTTCCTCCTTGTCTCCTAGCCCCGCCTATCTTGCTATCTCATTGGCCACAGAGCTTTATTAACCAGTATGAGAAACATATATACAGAATAACATCTCCCATCAGGGATGAGTAATAAGGATCAAGATGATAGAGAGAACAATGAAATATATATCTTGATAGAGGGAACAATTATGGTTTAGGGGAGAATCCTGG
This sequence comes from Cricetiscus sungorus, assembly GCA_030556225.1. Lineage (NCBI taxonomy): Eukaryota > Metazoa > Chordata > Mammalia > Rodentia > Cricetidae > Cricetiscus > Cricetiscus sungorus. Next base: position 15,885 of record JANBXA010000119.1, on the reverse strand, counting down.
TGCTAGAGTAATTCTCAGGAATCCACAATTATGTCCCCAGTTAAGATTCATAGCAATAATGGAGAGGGTGACAAAGGGCCTTCCTCTGTCATCAGATTAGTGACTACTCTAATTGTCATTATAGTATGTACTTCCAGTAACTTATGGAAACAGATATAGTGACTCACAGCCAAGCACTGGCCTGAGCTCCAGGAGTTCATTTGAAGAGATGAAAGGGGATTATATGAACAAAGGAGGAGGGTAAAGAGCATGATGGGGGAAAACCACAGAGAGCTTTCCTGAGCTTCTAGGAGCTCATGTACTATAACCCGAGAGCTGGGAAACCTCAATGGGAATGAACTAGACCCTCTGAATGTGGGTGACACTTAAGTGACTCGAACAGTTGGGGGTGACTTCTGGCAGTGGGACCAGGACCCATCCCAGGGGCATGAACTATTTTTTTTGGAACTCAATACCTATGGTGGGAAACCTTAATCAGCCTTGATCTGGGGGGAGGGGGATTTTGTCCTGTCTCACCTTGGTAGGACAGACTTTGTTGACTCAAAGAAGGCCTTACTCCAAGTGAGGAGTAGATGAAAGTTAGGAAGGGGTGAAGGCAGGGGTTAGAAGGAGAGGTGTGGAATACTAGGGTTTGTATGTAAAAAGAAAAAAAATTAAATTAAAAATTTCCACAAGAAACCTACACCATAGATTAAAGATATTGCACTTTTCCCCCTTCTTTCACTTACCTTCCATATCATACATATGTCTCATGATACCACTCTGAAGAGATGTAACAAAAACAACATTCATTGCTCAACCCAGAATTCAATCACAGCATTTATGTACCAGATCTGCCCGTCCAAACTCCTAGCATAAATGAAAATACATACTTGAGAACATATTCATGAAATACACTTCTTCCTACTAATAGCTTCTTTCTCTGTAGGCAGAACACTCAACACACTGACTATCACTTCCATATGGATGTTTGTCTTAGTCAGTTATAACTATAGGTCTATGTTGTTCAAATGTACTTAAAAGTTAACTTTAAGATATTCACGTACGACCACCCTAAGCCCCTGCCTACCTAAGCTTTTACCCACCACCTGGCCTCTGATGTACCATAGAGCCATGCACTGATTCACTGTGTCTTTTGGCTTCCAAACATAGCTCAGTTTGGACTGTTCATAGTCCTGCTCTAGAAAAAATAATTTGATGTTGTGATCTGCCCTTCTGGATGGCATTTCACAGCAAACAAGAATGTTATATATGTATGGTGTAGTTTTGTAAGCATGGTATCTTAATTGAAAAAGGCATTAGAGGTTTCTTTAATTTTATTTTAGGAATTATTATTACATTTATTGTTTATGTGGCTTTTTGAGTTGTTACTCATTTCCAAAGCAATGTGGTGGTGTAATAGTATAAATATGTGTTGCCAGGGACCTAACCTATTGTTCTTAATTTTGGCTGTATTGATATAAAAACAAACATAAGAAATCATAGCACTTGTCTCAAAGGGAATAAGAGATTCTAGAGACAAATTTGAGGGACCATAGCCCAGGAACACAGAGTGGTTAGCCCAGACTTCATGTTCCAATGTAGAAGCAGTTTCATACAAAAATGAATAGGAATATTCCTATTATAGGAATAAAAATAGAAATCCATAAATCAAGACACATTGTAAATACATTGGTGGAAATATCAGAGAGGTAGCTACAAAAAGATGAGTGGTGCTCTGCTATAAGTCTTCAGTACCATCTGAAGATATTTTTTTTAGTTTGGGGCTTGTTGGATGGTCTGCTACCTTCATTGAATTAAAATAAATTGTTTTATCTGTTAGTCAGAGGATATTAATCCAATATAGAGTTAGACAATGACAGGGGACTCTAGGGTTTAAAGCTCACCACAATATGGTAATTAATTTTTTTACTGCAACGTTCCAGCTTCTCCCCATCACTGCTCTCCTAATCAATCTGTCTGTGGACACAGCATCTTTCTAGGAATCCTCATTGACAGGTATATATTGGAATAACATGGGCAGTAGAACTTTGAAAATGTTGATACCTTGGACCTGCCCTTACCAAGTCAGATTTCTTTGGGCTAGGATGTGGCCTGGTAATCATCTAGAATCCTGTTAGGCTCCTCCTGAGTAGGCAGAGTTGAGAATTGTCAGGGTATTCCCTTACATGCCCATGCATATTAGAAACAACAAATAGCATGAAGATCGTACCTGGTTAGGAACCCTAAGTTCATCCCAGGTTTAACCACTTCTTCCATAAGATACATTGCCCAGTATCTGGGTTTCATTGTCCTTCATCTGTATGGAATTTCCAGGCTGCCTCCTAGAGGTGTGTTGTGCAGATACCACGTGATAGCTGTCTCAGTGCTCATTCCTGTGGTGGCTTCTGCACTGCTAAATGAGCAGTAACACATTGCAGTTTTGAGTTCTTCAGTCTGCTTCACCAACAAAGCTTATATTTACTGTTCTACTTTTTACTTACCTGCCTCAGAAATTATCAAAACTACTCAGTTACTGGCCTTTTGAGGAACAGTTTACCTGTAGATGTCTTACAGTACTATTTAAGCTGAGGAAATTTTACCCTAGTCATTTATGTCCTGAGAGATTTTCTGTCATTTCTCTGACTGTATTAAAAGGGAGGGATTGAAAGCAAATTATGGAAAGTGTTTCTTCTGTATTTTTCACACTTTTTCGGTGTACTATTTCAGGATATCATGTATGGTTGTGTGCAGAGACTATAATTTCCAAGGTGTTGAGAATAAAACTATATCCACACCTGTGTTTTCATTCTTTTATCTATCAGGGACTTTTCTGAAAGTGTAACTAGCTGCCCAAGAGTGAAACTTCAGCCCTGTGAGTGTTGAGTAAAGTCTTGTATTTAAATATTTGTAATAAGGAATAACATCTAGATATTATGAACCAACCTATTTCTTTAAGGAATTGGATTTGAATTGCAGTCTTTGTCAGGACATAATCCTGAATTTTTAAAGCACACCTTTGCAATTTAAATCTCAGAATAAGCAGATTTGTGATACACTGAGGATTAATGAATCTTGAAATTCATTAGGTATATGTATCACACACCTGCACTGTGCTCCAACCATGCCAGATATGTAGTTATTACACTTCTAATTTGCTCTATACTGTCAGTGAGACTCTTTAGGTGTACACTAGTCATCCATTCTACTGGTATAGAAGAAAAGAGCTACAATTTATTGCCTGTGAATTTTTTTAAGTAAACTAATCTAAACATCATAAAATCAATGTTCTTTGCTCATGTTTCCACTTCATACTTTTATATATCTCACGTAATAGAAAGTGGGTGTAGGGAGAAAGAAAGGATTCTTATTTTTTTTAAAATATTCCAGCCTAGTGATTTGAGATGTAAATTAAGTTTGTCCAGTCTGGTCACTTCCTGTCTCTATGTCTCTGCTTCCTGTCATCAATGAGTAAAAGAACTCCCACTGACCATACATTCCTACTGTGCTGTCCAGGCCAGGAGAATGGTTTTGAGCAAGCACAGATTGAACTACTGGAAGTTTGCATTAGGAAAAACCCTTTTCTCCATTGGATCTCAACATTCCTAAGACCTCTGAGTACATTTTCATGTCATAATGACTCCACAACCATAAAATATTTCTTTGCTATTTCATAAGTGTAATTTTGATTCTCTTATTAAACACACTATACATATTTTGTAGGAAGGATATCTGGTATACAACACCTGTGATAGTATCCTTCCATCCCAGACCTTTTGGGTCAGGACCCACAAATGTAAAACCTCTGCCTAAATAATGCTTTATGAATTTGGATAACAGTATTAAAATTGGATGAATTATTTTAGACAGAAGACAGCAATTTACTATGGTAAACTACGGTATTATTTTACATTGTCAACTTCAAATACTGATTTCTTGATGCTCAGAGAAACTTCATTTTCTGATAAATGTTCTTGATTTTAAAACAATGGGAAACTTCTAGCTGTTGTTTACAATGGAGACCCTGCAGCAGTCTTCCCAACACCCTCCTGTTTTAAGAGGGAATTTTGGCATTTTGTTTCTTTTTCATTTTTGATTTCCTTTTTAAGATGAATGGAATGAGGAGGAAGTGGGCAGGAAGAGTTCAAGTCGAAATTGATGTAGCCAGAGAAAGCCTACTCTTTCTGACAGGTCCAGTGTGTTTGCTGTATTAAGACATTCTTCTTTGTTCTATTAAGAGTACTTACTTCTGGACCCCATAGCCAGGCCTGTGCCAGAGGCCTCTGCTGGTTAACCCCCATCCATGTGGGACCACCCTGATCTTTCACCCCATCACCAGGCCACTACCTGAGGAGAGACATCCTAGAGAGCTTGCACCAACCAGAGCTACAGACTTCGAACTTCTGAACAACCTAGGCCCATTTGGTGAGTAGAGAGAAAAAACTCTATCTGAACCTAATGGAAGAAGTGATGGGAAGACAGAAATACAGAGAAACACCTAACAATAGAAAGACAGGCATGACACCGCCATGATTTAGGATTCTACACCAACTAGACTGAACACATCAAAGCAAATGAAGCAGAATGGATGACTTAAAAAATAACTTCATGAAAATAAAAGAGGCCCTCAAAGGTTATATGAAAAAAAACCTTGAAGAAATTGAAGTAAAAAACAAACAAAAAATTGGAAGAAATGAACAAATCCCTTAAAGAAAGTAAGGACAGAATCCACTCTTCTGCTGCATACAAGAAACACATCTATGCTTCAAAGACAGATATTATCTCAGGGTAAAGGGTTGGGAAAATTTCTTCCAAACAAATGGATCCAAGAAGCAAGCAGGTGTAGCTATCCACAGGAAAAATCTATCAGCACAAAGTCTCAATTCTAAACATCTATGCCCCAAATACAAAGGCACTCACATTCATAAAAGAAAAGCTATTAAAACTTCAGGCTCACATAAAACCTTACACACTCATAATGGGAGACGTCAACACCTGACTTTCACCACTACACAGAATCACCAGACAGAAACTTAACAAAGATACAAAAGAACTACCAGAAGTTATGTCCCAATTGGTTTTAATAAACATCTATAGAACATTAAATCCAAACACAAAGAATATACCTTTTTCTCAGGTTCACATGAAACCTTCTCAAAAATTGACCACATTCTAGGCAACATAACAAACCTCAAAAGATACAAAAACATTGGAATAGTCCCCTGTATCTTATCAGACCACAATGTTTTAAAGTTGGAATTCAACAACACAAATCGCAGAAATCCTACAAACTCATGGAAACTGAACAATGCACAATTGCACCATACCTGGCTCAAAGAAGAAATAAAAAAAGGAAATTAAACACTTCCTAGAATTCAAAGAGAATGAAGACACAACATACATGAACTGATGGGATACATTGAAAGCAGTACTGCAAGAGAAGTTCATTGTACTCAGTGCTTATATGAAGAAAACCAAAGATACTCACTTTAGAGAATTAACAGCACAACTGAAAGCCTTAGAAGAAAAAGAAGCAAACTCACCCCAGAGATGTACATGCCAGGAAATAATCAATTTGAAGGCTGAAAACAGTAACGTAAGTACCAAGAAAACAATATAAATATTCAATGCAACGAAGAGTTGGTTGTTGCATAAAATCAACAAATAGACAAACCTTTATCCAAACTATCCAAAAGCAGAGAGAGAACATGCAAATTAGCAATATTAGAAATGAATAGGTGAACTTAACAATGGACACACAGTATATCCACACAATTTTCCAGTCATAATTTCAAAATGTATACGTCACAAAATTTGAAAATTCAAAGGAAATGGAAAAATTTCTGGATAACTATCACTTACCAAAATTATATCAAGAACAGATAAGCAACTTAAATAGACCTATAACCCCTAATGAAATAGAATTAGTCATCAAAAACCTCCCAAACAAACAAACAAAAAAAAATCCCAAGGCCAGATGGCTTCAGTGAGACAAGAGTATCAATAATTTTCTGTTATTGCGTGTAGCTGAGGCATCTGCAGTTTCAACTGGAAAGTCCTTTACTTTACCAAGAGAAGAATTTGCACAGGAAATGGGTCAGTGACACAGAGAGAAGTGTTCAAAGTTGAGTATATCTTCTCTGGATGGGAGGTTTCTAAATAAATTTATCATGCCTGGTGATGTACACACTCAATCCCAAAATGTGCACTAGGACATTTGTCTGAGGTTGCCTTTCCCATGCAGACCCATGCAGGTAAGAGGAAGCCCATAAATGATACAGATCCCAGGTACAGGGAACACCCAAGGCTCTACATGTTCTCCCCAGCCAGAGCTCTTACCTCAACTGGGAGACGTCAAAGCCATGTTGTAGCTTTTCTGACAGTTCCTTTGAATGACCATGTCCTTCTGCTTCAATAGGACCTCAAGTCTTTCCTCCAATTTCTTGAGCTCCTGTTCATTAGAAGATTGTGTTCCTGCTCTGCCTGCTGGATCTTTGAACCCCATTGCTGGGCCTCTGCAAGAGATGAGTCTGGGACCAATTTTGGTCCAATACCCCTAACACACACCCTTCCCTGGGAAATCCCTGAATGGGCCCGAATCTCACTTCCCCCTGTGTCTTGTCCTCAGCAATAGCATTTCTGGTGCTCTGATACACAACCACCCACCCCCATGAAGAGCCTGCCCTCCCCATACCCTGTGCCCTACCCTGCCCACTGTCCTATGGCTCTGTTTGAGCATTGGGACAGAAAGCAAGCCAAAAATCCTGCCACCTTGGGGAACTTTCTGGAGCTGTTCTGAACACAATAGACCTGCCTATCTATGTGGGCCCACCCAGAATCCCCAGCCTGATCTCTGACCCCCCACTGCATGTCCTATACTGGAGGACTGGGCCTTTCCAAGAGATCTGCCTATCCCCTCAGAACCATCCCGAGTCAGTGCCTGCTGGATCTTTGACACCCATCACCCGGCCTGTGCTGTAGCCTGATATTAGACAACCATTGCCGGGCCTCTGACAGAGGAGAGACCTTCTATTGAGCTTGAACTACCCAGAGTTACAGACATCAAACTTCTAAACCACCTAAGCCCATTGGGGAGTACTATAGAGAGAGACAGAGACCCCACCTGAACCTACTGGAAGAAGTGATGGGAAGACGGCAAGGCAAAAAAAAAAAAAAAAAAAAAAAAAACAACAACAACAAAACACCTAACAGTATAAAGACAATCAAGATACCCCCAGAATCTAGGCACTCTAAACCAACTAGACCTGAATACACCAAAGCAGATAAAGCAGAAGAAAATAACTTTAAAAATATCTTCATAAAAATGATAGAGGCACTCAAAGATGATGTGAGAGAATCCCTTAAAGAAATGGAAGAACAAAAAAACAAACAAATTGGAAGAAATGAACAAATCTCTTAAAGAAATTATGGAAAGCCAAGAAAAAAACACTTAAACGGGTGAAGGAAATGGTTCAAGTATTGAAAACTGCAATAGAGAAAATAAAGAAAAAACAAACTGAAGTAATGCTGGAAATAGAAAAACTGGACAAACCACCTGGAACTACAGACACAAGCATAACCAACAGAATACAAGAAATGGAAGAGAGAACTTTGGTGTAACGATGAACTAGAGAAAATAGATTCATTGACCAAAGATAATTTTAAATACAAAAAATTCTTAACACAAAATGTTCAGGAAATGTGGGACCCAGTGAAAAAATCAATCCAAAGAATAATAGGCATAAAGGAAGGCAAAGAGCCCACCTCAAAGATGCAGAAAACATATTAAAGGAAATAATGGAAGGAAACTTTCCCAATCTGAAGAAGGACATGCCCATGAAAGTACAAGAAGCATCCTGAACACCAAATAGACTGGACCAAAGAAAGAAAAATTCTTGACACATAATAATGAAAACACCTATCATACAAAATAAAGAAACAATATTAAGAGTAATGAAGGAGAAAGGCCAGGTACCATATAATGGAAGACCAGTCAAAATTATACCCCATCTAGATGGAAACTCTCAAGGTCAGAAGGTTCTGGATAGATGTTCTAAAAATACTAAGAGTCCACTGATGTCAGCCCAGGGTACTATACCAAGCAAAACTCTGAATCACTATAGATGGAGAAAACAAGATATTTAATGACAAAGCCATATTTTCACAATAAGTATCTACAAATCCAGCCATACAGAAATTTCTGGAAGGAAAACTCCAACCCAAGGAAGTTAACTAAACTTACCAAGACATAGACATAGCAAGTAGATAATCCCACTTCACAGGTACCAAAGGGTAAAGCAGGGCAAACATATTCACAATACCACTGCCAACAACAAAACTAAAACGAACAAGCATTAACAACCAATAGTTCTTACTTTCACTTAATATTAATGGTCTTAATTCACTTATAAAAAAGACACAGGCTAACAGAATGGATATGAAGACAGAATCCATCATTTTACTGTATACAAGAAACACATCTAAACTTCAATGACAGACATAACCTCAGGGTAAACGGGTGGGAAAAAATCTTCCAATTAAATAGACCCAAGGAGCAAGCAGGTTGAGCTATCCTAATATCTAACAAGTTAGACTTCAACCAAAATCAATCAAAAGAGATGAAGACAGACATTTTGTATTCATCACAGGAAAAATCCATCAGCACAAAGTGTCAATTCTGAACATCTCTGTCCCAAATTCAAAGGCACCCACATTCATAAAAAAATGCTACTAAAACTCAAACCTCACATAAAACCTCACAAACTCATAGTGGGAGAATTCAACACTCTACTCTCATCCCTAGGCAGGACCAACAGACAGAAACTTAACAAAGAAACAAAAGAACTAACAGAACTTATGTACCAATTGGGTTTAACAGACATCTAGAGAACATTGCAACCAAACACATAAAACTATACCTTCTTTTTAGGTCCACATGGAACCTTATCTAAAATTAAACAAAACTTGGAAACATAACTAACTTCAACAATACAAAAAAAGTGGAAGAGTCCTCTGTATCTTATCAGGCCACCATGCTTTAGAGTAGGAATTCAACAAAAAACAAATCACAGAAACCTTACAAACGTATGGAAACTGAACAATGCTCAATTGCACCATAACTGGGTTAAAGAAGAAATAAAGAAAGAAATTAAGGACTTCCTAAAATTCAACGAGAATGAGGACACAACATACCCGAATTTATGAGACACCTTGAAGGCAGTGTTACAATGGAAGTTTATTGCACAAAGTGCCCATATGAAGCAAAGGGAGGATAATCACACTAGAGAATTGACAGACCAACTGAAAGCCTTAGAACAAAAGAAGCAAACTCACCCCAGAGGAGTAGAAGTCAGGAAGTAATCAATGTGAGGGCTGAAATCAATAAAGTAGAAACCAGGAAAACAATACAAAATAATTAATGCAACAAAGAGTGGGTTTTTTGGTAAACGCAACCAGATGGACATCACCATTAAAATCTCAGCACAATTCTTCACTGACCTGAAAGGAAAATAATGAACATTATATGGAAAAACAAAAGACCCAGGATAGCCAAAACAGCCCCGTACAATAAAGGAACTTCAGGTGGCATCAACATCCCTAACTTTGTGCTCAACTACAAACCTATAGTCCTGAAAACAGTGTGGTACTGGCACAAAAATAGACAAGTAGCCCAATGAAATCAAATAAAAAATTCTGATATCAACCCACACACTTGTGAAAACCTGATTTTTGACAAAAAACCTAAAACGATACAATTGGAGGAAGAAAGCATCTTCACCAAATAGTGCAGGCACAACTGGATGATGGTGTGTAGAAGACTGAAGATAGATCCATGTCTATGGCCTGAACAAAATGCAAGTCCAAATGGGTCAAAGATCTCAATATAAATCCAGCCAAACTGAACCTATTAGAATAGAATGTGTCTGGTTCCCTTAAACAAATTGGTACAGGAGACTGCTTCCTGAACATAACACCAAGTGCACAGACACTGAGATCAACAGTTAATAAATGGGACCTCCTAAAACATAGAAGCCTCTGTAAGGTAAAGGACACAGTGGACAAGACCAAACATCAGCCCAGGGAATGGGACAAGATCTTCACCAATCCTATATCTCACAGAGGGTTGATCCTCAATATATACAGAGAACCAAGAAACTAGTCACCAAAACACCAAATAATCCTATTTAAAAAATGGGGTACAGAACTGAATAAAGAGATCTCAATAGGTAAATCAAAAAGGTTAAAAGACACTTGCAAAAAAGTGCTCAGCATCCTTAGCTATCATGGAAATGCAAATCAATACAACTTTGAGTTATCATCTTACTCCTGCCTGAATGGCTAAAACTAGAAATGCCAATGACAACTTATGCTGGGTAGGATATGGAGAAACAAGAATACTCCTCCACGACTGATGGGAGTGCAAACTTTTACAGCCATTTTGGAGATCAGTATGAAAAATGGGAATCAGTTTACCACATGACCTGGAAATACTCCTCTTAGGCTTATACCCAAATGATCCACATCCATGCAACAAAGACATATGCTCAACTATGTTCATTCAGCATTATTTGTAATAACAAGAACCTGGAAGCAACCTTGATGTCCATCAACTGAAGAATGCATAAGAAGATGTGAAACTTTTACACAATGGCTTTCTACTCTGTAGAAAAACAACAATGAAATCTTGAAATTTGCAGGCAAGTGGATTGAAGTGAATGGTATTGGGGTTCATGTAGGATGGGAGGCAGAGGGGAATGGGATTCATATGCAAAATAAGATTATTTCTAATTTAAATATATTAACAATAATAATAATAATAATAATAATAATAATAATAATAATAATAATAATCCTGACAAACTGCTTTTAATTCCAGGAATTTAGCTTTGCAGTGGAGGCACACACTTTTAATCCCTGCTCTAGGGAGTCAGGGAACAGTAGATCTCTTTGAGTTCAAGGCTACCATGGTCTACAATGAGAGTTCTCCATCATAGCTAGGACTCTCACATATTGAAACCCTATGTCAGAAAAATAAAAATCAAAACAAAAAGCTGGAAAATTAGGGCACACTGGGCACTAAGGAGTTTAGCCCTCAGCTAAGCTGATATAACATATTATCTCCTTGCTCAAATGCAAGTAGAAGAACCAGGTTAATCTATCCAACTGGCAGCATTTACCAAATCAGCCAAACTCTGCTAAGCACCCACATGTAAGTAAGGCATAGCTGGCCCAGACACCTTCCAGATACTGAGAAAATAGACAAGGAGAGTCACTCAGTATAGATAGTAGTAAGTTGGTAGTGTGGCTAACCAAGCTGATGTAGATTCCTTGGGTCTATAGATGGTGCTTCTGAGTCAGGGTCAACTCAAAAGAGAATATGGACTAAGGCACAGTCTGATCTTGTAGAAGACCCACAGGGTACTGACTCTGTATATCAAGGCTCTATGTTACTCATCTCCTTCTAGAAATCTGAACCATTCCCAATAGCTCTACAGTTATAAACAATCACCAAGAAGAAATAATTCCTTAATTTACTCTCAGATCTGCCATGGGAAGTGGCAGGTTTAACTGTCCCTCTCATGTCCCAGGCTTGCAATGCCAGGCTCTCCATCAGAAGCATGTGTCCTCTGTTGCAGGTTCCATGCACTGTGCCTGTTCTGCAGCTTCTTCCCAACATTGCTTAGCTGGAGATCTTTCTTGTCATCAGGATCACTTACCTCATATCCAGCCATATCATGGAGGGTCATATAACTAACGTATATGCCATCATAGAACCCTCAGCTGGTAACTGATGGAAACATAAGCAGACATCCACAGATAAACACTGTGCTGAACTCCTGGAATCCAGTTGCAGAGAGGGAGGAATTACAAGAAAAGGAGTCAAGACGGGCTTCAGAAACACACAGAGACAGGTGACCTGAACAGGTGGATCTCATGGACCCCCAGACTGATAACTGGGAATCCGGTATTGGACTGACTCAGAACCCCTGAACATGGGTCTCAGTTAGAAGACCTAGAAGGTCTAAGGGACCTCTTCTAGTGAAATCATGTATCCCTGGTGCATAAATAGACTTTGGGAGCACATTTCCCATGACGGGATACTCCCTTAGCCTAGAAGCAGGAGAGAGGGCCAGAACCCTACTCCAAATGACTTCACTTTTTTTGATGATCCATATTGTAATGTATCATGATCCCCATGGAATGTGAGGAATGGGAGAGGAGGGATTATGTCGGGCATGGAGGGAGGGAGGTGGACTGGGGGATCTATATGAAAAATAAGGAAAAATAATAAATTATACACATTAAAAAAAGCTTTTTCCCAGGTGACTTGTATGTTTATAATTGATGTTGTATTGAAAGAAATATAGGAACAGATAGCTAAGGATTTTCTCATTTCTTTTATGAAATGAGTTTTTAAATTATTTTAATAAAAATATTGCATAGAGCAATATGGGTATATTTCTCTAATGATTTGATCCATGTGGCAGCATGTCTATAGAGTACCATACGTTAGGTGTAGCTAAAATCACAGCACCATGGATACAAAATGGTTACTGATTTTCATTATAAAGCATGTATACATGGACCTAAGTTATGCTGTCCATACTCAAAGCCACCAATCGCCTGTGAGGTCCTGCCTGGCTGGGAACTGTCTATGTGGCCCATGCTGAATGGTATTTGCAGAGACCCACTTATACAATATGATATGTGAGTATATAGGAGTGTAACACCACACCTAAATAAAAAGCATGGAGACTAAGTGTGAAGAAAGCGATTTGCCTTTTATTCATAAAAATGCATTTTTATCAAAAGAGGCTTTAAATGGCAGTCAATAAAGAGTGAATAGTCTTAACAAATTATGAAAAACAATAACAAGAAAAAACATTAAAAATACCATAACTATAATAAAAAGGAAAATGTAAATCAAAAACTAAAGGAAAAAATGTGATGAACAGGATTCTTTTGCAAATTATGAAAAAACAAGAACAAGAAAACATCAAAAGAGCAAAACTATAACAAAAAGCAAAAATGTTAAGCAATAACTAAAGGAAAAATTGAGATGAGGAGTATTCTCTGCTGCAGTTTGAAGGCACAGACCTACAGCCTGTATGGCCTTACAAGGAAGTCACCAATGCTAACAGGTTTTCAAGGAGTGCATTAATTCCTCCCTTGAACCTCAGGAGTTCAGTACATGGTGGGGATGGCGCTCAGCAGGTGGTTCTTGCTGTAGCAGCTCCTTCTGCAAGAGACTCTCATCCTGGGCTGTGTCCTGTTACAGCTCAGGCTGTAGCTGTGTGGACCTGGAAAAGAAAATCAGCAAGACTCAGGCCAGGACTGAACATGCTGTGTCAGGATCAAGCCCCTCCGCTGCAGTTCTTCATCAGTCAAAATTGAACATTTGTCTGATGCCATTGTTGGTTCTGCTAAAGAATAAGGATCACAGAGTAGCTGGCCATGTAACTTTTCCCAGGTCTAACCACATTAAACAATTTAAACTAAGCCCTGTGTGTTTTATTTTCAACTAGAAAGAATAAGGAACTTCTCCTGCAGTTCAGGCATATCATTGTGTAAATAACAATAGCATATTAACTCAATACTCTACAGCGTAAGAGCAATATAATAGTTACATAATAAGAATTGATTGAGCATGTTATTGTATATATAGACATAACACAGCCCTGTATTGTCGAAATCAGAACAAGGTCATTAACTTACTCGATTGTCATATTCAGGAGGCAAATTGAACATGAACAGCACAAGAGATAAATCCTGTCATGATAGAGAAGCATTTCTGAGTTGTGTCCCTGTGAATCTCCTGGCCTGGTTGGGACCACAACAGAAACTTGCTGATGGTTTAGTACCAGATCCGAGAATCAACATCCAGACTACCTTTGGAAGATGGGGAGAGAACTATACCAAGAATATTCTGATATTGTCTGCAGTTGAGGCATAACTGGTTTCAACCTGGAAAGTCTATCCATCTCTACCAAGAGAACAATTTGAAAAGGAAATGGGACAGTGATGCAGAGAGCAGATGTTCAAAGTTGAGAATCTCTTCCCTATAGCTGAGGTTCATAAATAAATTTATCATGCCTGGAAATGTACACACTAAGTCCCAAATCTTGGCAGGCTGAGGAAGACAAATCTCTGCCAGTTCAAGAAAATTCTGCTCAGAACTTAGAGATTCAGAACACAGGAAGGGAGACTCAATTCTATTGATACACTGATATCAAACATATTGTTTTCTGGATGGATGCTCTGTTGCTATTGCATTTCTGGGTTGTGGTTGAGAACCATGCATGTGAGAGGAAGACATAAGATGATACAGATCCTAGGTGCAGGGGACACCCAAGGATTTACCTTTTCTCCCCAGCCATGGCTCTTACCTCATCTGGAAGACATCAAAGTGATTTTGCAGCTTTTTGACCTTTCCTTTATCTGAATCACCATCTCCTTTGCTCAGTAGGACTTCAAGTTTTTCCTCCAATCTCTTGAGCTCCTGTTCATTAGAAGATTGTGTTCATAAAGGAGGGTTACACTGTCATATAACTGTAAAAGCATACAAATGATCCCAAAAGCTTTTGCTAGTCAGTATGGCTAGTAAATAAGTCAGAATTCAGGGAAGGGAAAGCCTGATTCAAGAAGGAGACTGACATAAAATCCAGTGGTGTCCTCAGAACAATGCACACATATATGATGTACCATCTCACCCACAGACTTAAACAAGACTAAGATATAAACATTCTCCCTACTGCCTCTATCCCTCACTCACTGTGTGTATGCATGCATGCATACATACATGCATCTATCTATCCTTTGTCTGTCTATCTATCTATAGGGGGAAAAGAGAAAGAAATAATTAGGAGAAGAGAGAGATAGGAGAAAGAAATATCATGGCAAATTGGCTCTTGATTTTAATCAAACAATACCAATACTTTTAGAATAGTCTCACAACTCAGCTGTCAGTCCATGGAGCCTGATTCATCTGTGGAAAACTAAGTTTCCTTTTCTTGTCTTGATTATGTTGAGATACTGAGAGAATTTTTCCAGAAGAGGACCAGTTCCCACCTTCTACTACAAGCTTGTCAAAAGCTCCCAGATGTTCACTCAAATCATTGACTTGAACAGCACACATTTTAAATTCGATGAGTTCTCTCATTGTAAACTGCTTCTCACTGTATATTATAATAGCCTTGCTAATCAAATGATCTCTCAGATACAGTACTCACACACTGAGAACTCTTACTTAGAATCCTAACTATCCTGGGTGCTGTGATGGATTATGCCATTTAACCTAGCATCTATAGGCAGAGCAGGCAGATGTCTGTGAAACTGAAGCCAGTTTGGTTTACAAAGTGAGTTCCTAAACAGTCAGACTAACCCTGTTCTTGAAAAATAAAAGAAAAAGAAAAAAGAATCCTAATCTATCACAATGAAAAGTACATGTGTGATATGTTGGTGACCTATCTCCTACATTGAAACTGCAGCTTCAAGCAGAGCATCAGAAATGGTTTGCCAATAATGTAGTTTCAGATCAGGTTCCTTAATTGTACATAGACAACAAATTGAATACCTGGATGGCATGAGTAGGTAACTGGAAAGGGGCATGGAAGGAATAACACAATGTGTGAAAGTATAGATGGGTGGATAGGCAGACAGGCAGTAAAATGTTCAAAATGTTGCCAACCTCCATCTGTACCATCATCCTCCTACCTGTTGTTGCTGGATTTTTGGTCACTGTTTTCTTCTTGGTTTATGGATCAAATTCAAGTCCCTCCAAGTGGTGTTTCAGCAGGACCCACTCCTCCTGCAGTTTCTTATTCTTCCGCCTCAGCATGTCCACATTCTTTCTTCAGCTGAGTTGCTTCCATCAGCAGTTGGCTGTGCAGACCTCTGGAGACACAC